>CM026276.1:14894770-15208581 GCA_014851415.1 Cnaphalocrocis medinalis
CACTCCTGGCGATCCCGAGCCTGACTCATCCAGTCCCGACCTCCGTGTCGTGGATGTCGTCAACGCAGCGATGGTCTGCCGGGCCTCTGGTGTCCGCTTTGGGTCTCCACTTGAGGACTCGCTTGTGCATCGGCTTTCGTTCATCCTCGCAATGTGTCCCGCCATGTCCACTTCTTCTTTGCTATGACGTAGCTATACATACATAAAAAAAGAATAATCCCCAAACCTTAGCAGCCGGTCGTTCGGAGTCCGCGCTGCAGTCGCTGCGGTCGGAGTCGGCGTCGGAGTCCGAGCTGGTGTCCGCCGCGGCGGCGCGGGCGGCGCCTCCAGCGCCGTGTTCAGCGGGAAGTACCTGCCGACCAGGGTTAGCAAGGTTAAATACATCACACTACATCTTATACATTGACCTGACTCCGTATAAGTAGCTTAAGCACTTGTGTACAGATATTAGAAAACAGATGATCAATATAATACTTAAAACATATATTACAACCAGACACTGAACAAACACAAGGGTTTATCACTCGAATGTTTGTCCAGGCATCGCTACTATGATGGGATTGGCCACAAATATATGACAAGGCTTTTTGGCCGACATTTCTTGAAAACTAAAAGTTTACCTAAATGGAGTTTTTTATCGAGTACCTACTACTAGTACCTACACTACCCGAAACATGCGAATACAAAGATATGTCACTTCTAGATTTAGGTTAGGTAAAAATCATCATCTCATCACCATTGCTTATTTACAATTGCTTACCATCAGGTGATCCACCTCTCGTCTGCTACCTATCACATAAAAAAAAAACCATCCAGCCATATTCCCAGGTATAACTGGGGTCGGCGTTGTATGATTTCTTATTCCATTCGCCCATGTGATTCGTCATCGTATCATCTACCCTCTTTTCGGTCATGTCATTCTTCACACAATCCATCCATATCTTTTTTCCACCACCCATTCACATTCATACCCATAACTCTTTTGGTTACATGGTCCTTTACAAAAGTAGATAATATCATGTGCAGGCACATAATATGTGCCACTTTTTGGAATACAACGAACAAGATAACAAGATCAACCCTTCATTAATAAAATATTAGCTACCTACTTTTAGTAAGAAATTACAGCTTTCCGAGTGATAATGATCTTTTGACCCACAAATCCATTCAACACTCGAGACCGATGTGCACGCCCCCTTAGTTTTAACGGTTTGTTGCTTGTTATAAATTAGCTTTAGTACGTGTTAGATATTTAGATAACTATTTAGAGATGGTGATGACGTTTCTGTAAACACATTAATCGCATTACTAAAATCTTGCTGAGACAACGGCAGAAAACAAATCTCCCTCTTATAACTTTTTGTTGTCTAAATGCAAAAGTTTTTCTTTGTTTGTGTCGTCCAATTACGTTTGTTTTGTTTTCGAAGCTGTCGATAACTCATTTAAAATAAAATCCAGCGATATTATAAACTCATCACACCGGTCAATCTTTCAAAATATATCGTTTCTTTAATCACTCGACAATGACAGAAAAAGAAAAAGTGAAAAAGTGTCTCTTGACACGGCACCAGCCAAAACAAACTAAAACCAACCGGTATTAAATCTGTAGATGATGACGTAATTTGTAAATGGAACGATAAACAAATGAAGCGCGATGTATTTTTCAAATTAATTACAGAACTCTGTTATAGTTTTTAATGAGAGCGTGGGTGCTATAAAACCAAGGCCTTCATTAGCACATAGTCATCTTCCTTTAAGACAATAACTTGTTTGTCTGATCGACGTAAGTGTACCAAGATGCACTGCGCAAAGGAATGCTCATGTTAACGAACTTCAAGATTATTTAACATATCGTCGATCCCGCAATAACTTAATGGCATACAATTAATAGTTTTCCATTTCACTGGCCGTACATGCACAAATAAGGTAAAGGCAGCTAATTCCGTGGTATTTTTGCCTAAACTAGATACAACATTCATTATTAAGTATTTATTATTTATTTCTGAAGAACTGGATATTTTTATTAGAAAGGTTGTTTATCTGTTTATTGAAATATATTCACAGTTAGACTAAAAATGTACGTTAAAATTATTAATTAATTAAAAAATATAAAGAAGTCGAAGGCATCTAATTCCGTGGTAAAAACTCTAATTCCGTGGTATTTGGTTGCTAATTCCGAGTGATCAAATTATGAAGAAAAAAGAGATAGGGAGAATGATACAACATGTTCAAAAAATTAAGCCTATTTATTGTTTTTAGTGTTCAAATCAGTCGCGATCACTATCCTTATAATTATTACAACTAATAAATGGCACCAACATACCTTAATACCTTAATTACCATAATAATATTATCTTATACAGGGCGTCCCGCGGTCATGTTACGGGGAGGAAAAGTATTTTTAATTTTCTATATAGAACATTTTACTGATAAAAAGACATTATTTTATTATCAAAATAAATTTAAACTGCATTTATGCAGTTTCAAATAATTACATGGTTAAACCGGGAATCGAATCATGAGAAAAAAATTACCGTGTAACTTTATCTTAATTATCGAAAGGTATCATAAGGATTATTTGTTGCTAAATAATATAGCGTCTGAAATAATTGGAAGACTATGAATTTTAACATTTTCAATACTAAGTAAACCGTGTAGTTATTTAAAAATCTATGAATGCAGATTACTTAAACAGTTTTTGAAAATTAAATAATGTCTTTTTTCAGTAAAATATTCCATTTACAAAATTAAAGGTACTTTCCGTCCATGTGGCATGGCCGTATAATAAATATTAAATACCATTATTTTAAATTTAGGCGGAAAATCGACTAAAGTAAAACAATTTTATTTGCGGAAATATATTTAAAAACTTCTAGACTATTAAATTAACTATATCAATCTAACAATTGTTATTTTAAAATAAGAATTATATTTGTACTTTTTATTACAAATCTAGTTAAAAAACTTTATAACCACAATAAGAGATTTTCAATATAATACTAATTTAGTCAATAACACACTTTAACACTGATATTTATAACCCAATAATAACCTCGTATAAAATTAAAAGTCATCTTAAATCACTCATTCATCATTTTGCTTCGTCCATTGTCTAATTATTATGCTGTAATTTTTTGGCAATATTGATCGAAAAAACAAATCACACTATTAAGAGGAATGATACCATTACTATCATTTGGATTAACTAACATAATTAAAATCAATCTTAGAGACAAGGTAACAATTAAATAGGGCCTAACACATTACCCAAAGAGATTTATGTAGATTCTTCCGATATAGAATCACCAAACAATTGTACTATTAAGTATTCTGTGACACAGCTAGCCAGTGTGAGCTGTGTGAGTGAGGCGCGCGCGCGCCTACCCGACCATGTGGCCGACTATTGGCCGATCAATCAAAGCCGCGCCGTTGCTAGGCAACCTAGTGATAAAACTCGAGTAAAATGTTCGCACACAAACGATTTATCGAGTAAATATTACTTTTTTTAAATTCATAAGGACTGGTGTGTATTGAACAGCAAAAGGTAATCTACTCGTAAGTTAGCTCGCTTATGTATGTTTTGTACGCATGTTGACGACTTCATGATGACTTAGCATTTAGTGAAAAAATTGGCCAGCTATGTGAGCTATATTTAACTAAACTTTCGGTTTTCAGCTCATTTACAATCAAGTTCCTTGAGCACTTAGCTCTTAGCTCGTGGCTTTGCAGAAATGAAACTTAAGGCGTTAAAGAACCGTCGTGGTTATTTCATTCGAGTCCCAGTTAACTTGGGTAGATTATGGTTTGTAACCTAGATTCGAGTCTCGAAAGAGTTGAACCGACTTCATAACAAAGGTTGAGAGATTTTTTATTGAATGAGTTTCACCTGTAGCACTCGATACAAGAGTAATTCGAACAATTTACATCACTATTGACACTTAAATCACGAATCAGCCTAAAATCTTAAATGCTGGAATGAGTTTTTGACTTTATATCATTGTAATAAGGTAAAATCTTACAAGCACAGCTAGTTTGTAGGCATGAATGGATGGCTCGGGCGGGTCGTTGCTTTAACTGATCAGCGGTTGGGCAGACTTTGATTGTTTACAACCCGTGCAGATAAATATTGGACTTAGAAATGGCGGACGGTTGAGCTGTTACCGTCAGCATACTAAGTATGTAAAATTATAATTAAATATAAGTGCTCACGTGTGCGAGTATAGACGCAAATAGTGTACAAGCGAGAAGTAAATAGTGGCGCCGCCATTTCTAATACCAATGTTTATCCGCACGGGTAGTAATGTTATATAATTATACATTATAATTATAATCAAAGTAGTAAGTGTGGTTTCGGAAAATGTACGAGTTTTCGGGACCAATTTAAGGTGTGTTTTTTTCACGTCTGAGTAGGTATGGGCTGAGAATCGACTTAGTAACCTATTAATTGTAATATAAATATTTTAATAACTGTTCTAATGTAAGGTTGTACCCACCTACCAATGTAACACGAACTGTAAATTTGCAAGTTTTTTAAGCAAAACATAAGCACTTATTCTACTGTTATAACTTTATATACCATGTTTTAAGCAAGTAAAGATAATAATAATTATTATTTGTATATATAATATTAATATTATTGTTCAAGTTTTCACTTTCTCCCTCCTGCTAAAAGGAGTAGGTAAAATAATCCTGTTACTCGGACCTCAATCGCAATGATTATTACCTATTGTTTTTGTGATAGTCACTTCGCTCAAAATGATGTTAATAATCATTTTGGTAAAATTATTATTTATTATTATTATAACCACCTCCTACAAGGATGTAAATGTTCACAGTTACAGCCTGTTGTATGGGAAACCCATTTTTTTCTTTTTTGCATTAAAATCTTAATGCGGTTCACAGAATACATCTACCTGCCTAGTTTGAACAGTACTTATAACTAATGGTTTCGGAAAAAAATGGCTATAACATACGGACGAACAGACAGACTTGACGAATCTGCAAGGGTTTCGGTTTTCGTTATTTGGTTACGGAACCCTAAAAATACGATTCTTAAGAGCAAATATAAAGAGATGTAAAGTAGCAATAATATTTAGTTAATAAATTGAGTAAGATTATGAACATACTGTATTTAACGTTTATTGATACCACGGAATAAGGATCTCATATAACCTTATTCCGATTGATATACAACGGAATAGGTTTCGTGATACTAAATCAAAGTTTCTTATTCCGAGTAATGAAAAGTACACAATTTTTAGTTTAATTTATAATGCATTATTGCTTAATTACATTGTTATTCAAAATATATATAAAACATACAGTGGATTACATCAGAAAACATTTCTGACCTAAAATTTTGTGCCTACTTTTGCTAACAACGAATTAAGAAAATACCTAAATAGCCTATCTTAAATCTGTTGTAACTAGCAAATTTGAGATGTTAGTATGCCACGGAAATAGATTTTATAATTAAAGACTACTTATGGGATCAGAACTTAAACATTGAATTCGGAATCATAAAACTGACTTCAAAATAAGAAAAACAAAATACCTCTAATAAATTGCAATTGCGTGGTATACATCGGTAATTAGGAACTGGCAAAATATTTGGCTGCTAATGCCGTGGTATTTTTATCAATTATTTTCTGTTTAATTGATACTAATAATGTTAGAATTTGAAGTTTTTTCGATAAAGCATATTATCCTTTTTAAATTAGAATCTTAACAAAAACTGACAACAGTATAAAACTATTTTAAAACGCTATTTAAAAAATCGTGTTTCTCACGTGCGTATGGTCCGAATTGTATGAAGCGCGCGTTCCAGCCTGCTGCTGGCGCAAAACTGACCAATTATTTTAAAACGTACAAATACCAAATCGGTTTCATGCTTGTATTACATGTATAGATAAATTATTGATTGATTAAAGCATCTTAGAGACTAAAATAGCTTATGAATTGCATGAAAATACCGTTTTTCTAAATACCACGGAATTACCAGCCATTTTTAGAACCCCACGGAATTAGCTGCCTTTACCTTACGTTGTGTAAGTACGAAAATTACAAAGTGCGCAAGTTCTGATAATGAGTGGAGAATGCTACGGCGTATGCGCACTTTAATTGGTTCATTGAGTGCCTTCGGCGGATTACCAACGTTTTTCATTGGGATACAACTTCGGCTGTTCGACTTTAATTTGGAAGGAATAAGACTGAAAATGTAGAATCGTGAACTGAACTATATTGGACAGAAAAACGTGTAAAGTAATTACTTGTCAGTTTGTAAATAAGTTCACGCTGAATATGGGATTAATTATTATTACCACAGTTTTCTAAAAGCAATGTTGGATGTAGAATGTTAATGCGTGACTGATTGTAATTTTAATTGGGATTAAAAGTGTCATTAACTAGGTATTTGATTGATATACGAGACGGTAGATAATTAGTGTCCCCGGAACTTGCAGTTAATATTAATACAGTGAAATGACACATAGATGAACAGAGCTATAACAGGTGATATCAGGTGATCTGTCTCATCTGCCGCCTATCACATGAAGAAAAATACAAACGTATCTCGGGATATAAGGCGATGGCTATTTATGCAACCGGGATTATCACGGTAAAATGATGACATGTCATTCTACTATCTCTGGGTATCAATCATATTTGACTGCCATTGCATAGCTAATACTTAATGTTCAACGTGTTGACCTTTGTGGTTATATATAGGTATTATAGCTTAGATTGTACTGACCTATGTATATGGTTGTGTGTAAACGACCTTATTTGCGGCATCATAATCATTTTAATGACGATAGAAGATTGAATAGATTTATCAATAACGCATAGTTATATTATACATAGTATAATAGGTACTCGACTATCCTTTGTGCGCTGTGTCCTTAAACTCTACGCGTCATTAAGAGATAAAATAATTAGTAGTTTTGAATACCTGTACAGGATGTACTTATTAAAATAAGGGTCAATATTTTTACAAAGTGACAATTGAGGTTTAATCACGGGCTAAAGAGAAGTTCCAGTTTAATTAACGTCTATGAGAGCGGCAGTTAAACTAGGTTTTCTACACTAGCATTGCAGCAGCTCAATCATTTTATCACCACAGGATGCGTGTTAAGATAAATGAGATAGAATATTGCCTATTTCTATTAATTTAATGAACCACAAATCACCCTTAAGCATCTAGTTAAGTACCTACCTACCTTCAGGACATGATGAAGATTAGAAAGAGAAAAACGAGTAAAGTCTAGTCAACGAGTCGAAGTGTAAACATTGAAGGGAAACTTTTAAGGCTTGGGACCTTTGACCTTACCCAGTCCTCTCTGAATTAGTTCCAAAACATACCAATAGATGGCGCTGGGTATTGATTATTATCGTGCAAGCGTTTCGCGTTTTTTCCGTATTGTTTGGTGTCTGCTTGTACTTAGCACTAATACAAATTATGTTTAACTTACTCCCGATTTGATCAAATTATTATCTACGGATAAAATGTTTATATCCGACAAAATACACTTGTGTAGCAAATATATTCTCTTAACTACTTTTGTGGATGCAATTAAATTCAGTTTTATTCAGAGAGCGCATCTTGTCTCGTGTTATTATTTCACTAGAAATAAATTGTTCCACCTACTTTCGATTCTGTACAAACTACTTTCGAGCTCTGAATTGCTGTTGTTTATGCGTTGTATAATAAAAATAATGAAAAAAAGTATTACGAAAGCGGTTTTGAGGGCAGGAGTTACCGGGGTTTTCTATCAAATTAGGGATGTCCAAAATAAGCTAGCGCATTTTTTGTGAACTTTTCACATCTTTTCTTATGGTAAAGACACAAAAAAGGGAAAGTGCGTGTCGGACTTAAGGATTCCGTAGACCATGACCTATGTAATTTGATGAATAATGATGAAAGGTAAAAGGGGACCAGTGTACATAGTTGCTGTCATTTCTCTTTAAAGTCAAGTTAACTCTAGGCAGTACGTAAAGTTAATGCCATTTACTTACATCTGTATGAATTGTAACCGATGTGTTATTCTGTTAAATTTACGATTTATTATTGTCAATTTTTATCAGTCATTCAGTAGTTTTTGCGTGAAAGGCAAAAACAAACATACCTACATACATCTCATACCTGAGACTTCGTATTAAGTGACTTAAGCACTTGTGTTACGGATATCAGACCACAGAGGAATTACAATATAATGATACTCAGACATTGAACAAACACAAATGTTCACATCACGAATGTTGGTCCAGGATTTATAACATAATTGCATTAACAAGGACTTAGGTCACAATTGTTTCACCGTAGGCCTCGTCTACATAGGTATCAACAGCGGCGGGCGTCGGATGGTTTTAGTGAGAAATCTCTGGGGTTTTCTGGGGTACCCCAGAGGGAGTCTCACACACCCTGACAGGTCTCCCGCCCTAATGCATTTCTCCTCCGCAATAAAAAAACTTTTGTTTGAGCCAACCCTGGTTATTACAAACAGGGCTGGCATCTATAAAAAGTGGTCCGGAAGTGAACCTGTATCACCTGGTCGCGGTCCGCGGGCCGGGGTCGGCGACCTCCTCATTAAATTATTCAAGTAAATTACCAATCCGACACAATTCCGCCTGCCGAATCAAATCGGAGTGGAATGTGGAAGAAAATTGCTTTTAGTGAGAACGGACTTTGACGCGAACGCGGTTTATCGAATTTTATTTCTTTTTTCATAAAAGATAAAAGGCAGACGAGGAGACCTTTTTTTGAATTTTGGCTTCGTCCGAACAAAACTACTCGTTTTGCAAGTCATGTCGTCTCTTAAGTGGTATGATTCAAAATTTTCCCTATTTTTTAAATCACTCGCTTAGGGTATTTGCCAAGCTTGACAAAGTATAGTTTTAACTCGTTTCACGTTGACGTAAATGCGTCCACTCGCTTCACGGAAACGAGTGGTTTATACCACTAGTTGCAAAACGCTCGTTTTCGAATGATTCAAAAATGCAGATGTCAAAAATCATGCGAGTCACACATTTTTTAGTGACACGACAATTCAAAAATAGGTCTCTCACGATCACTTGATGATAAGAGGTTGCCGCCGTTCATAGACACCCGCAACACCGGTAAAATCACAAGTGCGTTGCCAACCTTTAACCCTCTTTCCCCTCTTTTGGGCTCAATGGTCCTCCGGTGCCTTCACTCACTCAAATTCTCGATGATGACTTTCAAGCTATTCGCAGACACTACCTACGTTCAAATATAACTATTGTTAGTAAGTATATTAACTTGTTCTCAGGAACAGTTTTGTTTGATGTGTGAGGAAAAATCTAGTTTTCTATCTACTTATAAAGATCTTTTCTATCTTTCTTTAGTTTGGAATTTGGTTACGAGTTTGCATATTTAATTAATTTAGGTATATGTATAGGTATGTGTATGTAAAAAATTACACGTCGGCAATGTTTGTGTACTTTTTCACACCGCATAATGTCTTCTTTACATATCTTTGATAAATAAGCAGCATAAATCTGTCACACTGTGTGCTTACAATCTGTGATATATCAGGGTAAATGTATATCTTTTAAAACATTTTGCGGCTTCTCAATGATCTGAATCGTCCTTTGTTATCCGTTCCACATAAAGTTCCCAGGCCGGCATCGAACCTGAATACCAGCCGCTAGAACACATGTCGGCAGGTGCGCCCGAACACGTCTGACCCGGCGCAGGCGGTGAATTTTGATCGTTCCTGCGTATACGCAACTTACGGTATTTGTTGAACAAGTTGTTCCAAGTAAAATGTTTGTTATCATTTGTTTGACAAACTGGGAAATCATTATTCATTGTAACTATATGATTAACCCCCTAGTTAAAGTCACTTCGAGGATGTACTTACAAAAATAAAACCAAAAAACTCGGTACATCGACATGTTTATTGGATAGTTAATTCTTACAGAAAAAAAAATTGCCTTAATGATTTATGAATCCGAAAACACACTTAGCTTACGCGATGTAATTTAGCATAGGTACGAGTAAGTAACAACATCTGTTGACAGTTTCAAGAACTAATTTGACTTAGTAGTATTCTTACATGTCATACAGTCTGTTTTTAATTTGATTTATTAGTGATTTAAGTTTGGACCTAATTATTTCCCCGTCAGTCCGTATTATATTCTATTCTATTCAGCGTCTTTGGGGTCTGTTTGGAAAGGATTGGTCATTTGTTTCTGATAGTCTCTAAATCTATAGTTTCCAAAAATAATACGAATGAATATGAATACAAAATACCTATACAAATTCTGCTTTAAAATGAAATGTATTCGTACCTTACAAGTTTCTTCGTAGGCACATGCACGATTTCGTATTGGCATATTTCATTAATTAAAACTATTTTATGATGCGCTGCGCTTTCATGCAATTGAATCGATGAGTGACGTCACAAATTTCTCTGGGACGCTATAATATCTTCTAGCATTGGCATTTTCACGCGGTCTTAAGCCTTTAGTTTATTCACAACAGAAATATATATTTCAGCCTCAAATGCTATAATTTACGCATTAGTATCGGTGGAATACTGCTCTCGGGCCGTGGGATCGCCATCAGTATCACGACTGACACATTCTGTTATTATATCTGACCCTGACACAATAACATATCATTATTGCATTGACTTGCATGCACATTCTCAGAGTATAACAAAACAAGACGATAAAGCTTGACAATGTCACCGTAATTTATACTCGATCATGCTAAATGTTGATCAGCATGATTGGAATCAACGATGGGAAAATTTCATTTCACATCGAGTTTATACTGTGTTCCACAGAGTGTGTCATACTGCAATGGAGTTACTCATCTGTTTGCTTTATTATGATGTAAGTTACTAGTGGCCTACTCAAAAAAGAAAACAAGCTAATCATTAACACCCTTATTTAAGAACATGCGACGACGCCACTGTATTTGATAAACCTGTATTTTAATATCTAATGGGATAGGTACCCCTCCCTGCCTCTAATGTTTGAAATATTGTAGTACATAGTTTCAAAGCCCTTCTCTCAATGCAAATTTTTATTCATAAGTTATTGCTTCAATTCCAGTCCTAAACTAGAAAGGACAAACATAAATAAACCTAGTAAATAAATAAATTGGTTTTACTAAATATAATGTACAAGTGGCCCGCCCTCACTACGTTTCGGGACAGTAGTTCCACTGTCTACCAACAGATGGCGCTGAGCGTTGATTGTATCGTGCAAATGTGTCGTATTTTCGGTTTACCTATAAGCCCTGGTGTAGGATATGAGATTAACCTCTTTATAAATAGTATAGAAGAAGATCAATAAAGTCTTGAATCTATGGCGCCACTGCTGCTAATGTCAAAGGATATTATGGTAATCCCATTGTTTATAAAACATGGTAATTTCGTTAGTGCCTCAAAATCCGTTTTCAATACTTTCTTGCCGATTGATATTTCGATTCAAATTTCGCATAATTTCAGCCATTTCACTTCCACCAGTAGATAACCCTAGAACGCCATTGACAGTTCAAGCGCGCAGGTGACTATCAGGTCGCCGCGTGCGCAGCCATCGAGTCACGAAAATCAATTCATAGTCACGGCACTCGGCTTGCTCCAAATTGTTCGGGCTAACCTTACTTTCCATTTTGGAATGCACAGTGTGGCGCCACACTATTTTGATGTCTGATTCATTTTGATAGGGCTTTCCTTTAGAATAAAAGGAAACTATCAACGAAATATGCCTATTATCTACCTATCTATATGTATTATAACATATTACTTGGATCTAGAGATTTTGAGTCCAACTATCCGCAATAATGGAAGAATCTGGCTTAGGCTGTCAATAGTCTATTATTGGTAGATTTTGGTAGTAAAAGAAAAATTTATCAATAGCCAATCGATAGTATTGCACTTAGCAATACGATAAATATCGATAATGAAACGATTGACAGTTCAGCAACATTACTCTAGTCGTCAGTGACAAATGATTGTGCTGTTTGTGCCAGTAGGTATACTTTTCGATAGATAAGTCTTCTATTACACAACATACCAACATACAGACAGTGAAAAGGGACTCTGAAAACTGGGAATAAGATAATATTACTTATATGACATACAAAAACTCTTATTCAAGTTTCAAGTTACCGCTAGTTCAGAATATCGACATCTAATGAAAAGACACAAGAAGAAGCTGTAGGGTTTCATTTGAGAAAAAATACAATAACCAAAGTGATATTTGTCTTGGGTCTGGGTGTTTGTAGTTCCTTAGTTGTTTCTAGTTTCCATAGTACAAGGGAAAACCTTAGTTTGGAACCAGGACAATCATGTAGTATGTGATGTTATTTCAATTTATTTGTTAAATAGATTTGCGAAACACGTTTTTCATTACTAGGTACCTACTTACATTATTTATAAGATGAAATAGGTACAGTAGAAGTAAGTAAATATACAGTTGAAATACGAATATTAGGACTTCACATTCGTAACTCAATGTGGGTGGATTGCTTTGATTATTAAAAAAACCTCATGTTGTATAAGTTCTAAGAAATCATTCAGATTGGCTAAATGACATTATAAGCACCACCAGCTACAGAAAGTCTTATTATTTACTTCCGCTTGCAGATACAGAAATGCATTAAAAAACTAGTAATAGCCAAAGTAAGTAGTACATTTCTAAGTGTAATGCAGTTAACAGCGACTGTTGCACAATCCATCTGGTTACATTACGTGTCGCCGAGTTGCGCAAGCGACGACTGCGGTGAAGCTCTGCTTAACCCTAATTAGTGCACGGAAAAGTAGGTGGTCAACGGTAGGTGACCTAATTAAATTAGGGTTCCGGATGAGAAGGAACTTAGGCCTTAACGTTTCTCAATGAATAAACGGATATCGCTTGTGAAAAAGCCTCTGGCGTACTCTGCCGGCCAACGATAAGAGTAGTAGGTCGAATTGAGCTCAGCACATATCAGAATATAGAGGTTTAAACTAATTAGTGGTTTACTCCCGCATAGGACTTTACAGCCACGAGCGCTGCTGTAAAGCCACACCGCGTGATGCTGCTTAAATCATCTATTAAAGATGCAAAGGCCTATGAAACTAATTGTCAAGTAATGGTCTACAAACTAGCCTTACTACTGTTTTTCTAGCTGACAGTGCCAGAATTGCCGCCAGTGGGAACGTAGCTAAAGGTGACAATGATTATAATCCGAAATTTCTGACTTATTGCTGTTATCGTTCGTGCGGCAGTACTGTTAGTCTGAGTTTCAACTTCAACGTCATTGGTTGTTTTGTGACATTTTCACATTTCACATCAAAAATATCCAATCATCGTGTAGATGGACCTACGTTCTACTGTACGCCATCTAGTGGATCTATCACATGCGATAGCCCCTATTTTGTGCGTTTTTATGAAACTTTCATCCAGTTCACATATTCGTGGAACAGTTTAGCTACAGTATTATTTTCTGACGACTAGGTACCTACTTTTAGAATTTAGCTGTTTTTTTTTTGTGAAATATGTACAAACTGTTTTCCGATACACCATGTATCTATCTATCTATATTTTTGGTAGTTTGTTAGCTTCTGTTTTCAGTTATTGTTTTCCCGTGAATTCATATTATTTTGTCCTGTAAAAATGTTTATCTTTAACAGTTATATTCATTACTCTTACCGTACCCTAATAAAAAACGATGTACCCGGTGTGTGCGGACAAAATGAGCATTCCTACTTCGTAAAAGTATGCTATCAAATATCGGTTTAATTGTTCGTAAACCTAACTTCCCGACATGATGCTAATTAATGTTATACAACTAATTTGGCGTGCCAAACGTATACAAACATTTTTGAGTGAAGTGCTGACTAAAATTATGTACCTAGGAAGTGAATAGTTACGTGCGGTAGCTTTACTACATTAGTGATGCGTCTCTAGAATTTTGCCTCACGAGTTATTTTAGTAATTTTACAAAATCAGTTTAATTAAAATTACACATACCTATAGTCCGACGATAGGCCGCCCGACACATTGGAAATCATGTAGACAACATGTTGGCTGCTACAATACTCATCCGATAACGCCATATTTGGTAGTGACTCTTACCTCATACGACAAAGGCCGTCGATTTGATTCCCACCCTAGACAAACATTCATGTGATAAACTCTCCTTATATGGTTCCATCGTTGATTCTGATTTATATAAGCTACGCTCATCATAATTTGTTATTTGTATCCTAAGATAGTGGCCCGCCCTTAACTTCGTTCGAAAGTAGTTCCACTGTGTACCAATAGATGGCGCGGGGAGTTAATTACATCGCGCAAGTGTTTTCGTTTCACCTATAAGCTCTGACGTGGACTATGAGATTAACCTCTTTATAAATAGTGTAGAAGAAGATGGGGCTTTTGAGCCTAGGGTTCCAGCCCGCTTCCCTATACCTCCTCCACTTCGCACAGTCTTTAGCATCCTGAATAGTGAGGTTAACGACACGCATGTCCACATCACTACGCTATCATAACAGAATACCGCTATGGCGTCCACGCATGCGTGCTTCGTGCCGGGTCGCGGGCGCCAGCTGTCTCGTCTAGCTCGGGTTAAAAACCTGACATTGCGCACAACTTTAGATGAAACCCGAGTTGATATTGCTCTATATCAGTACCAGTAAACATGTGTTTGCTGATGAAAAGATACTATAATTGTTAATAAACCATGGAAAAAAAACTTTTATTACCATAAAACATAATTACCTACTCGTAGTTGTGTTGTTCTTAGGTTTCAGATGGTTCCTTCAGATTTTACTGACTTCCTATATTTGACCTAATTATTTGAGGCACCTAAGTGTTCTAAGGAAAAAGAAAAGCAAGCTATCGCTTTTCGAGCCCATTTAGACCACATCCAAGATTTGGGGAGTCTGGTAGGCAATTGCAATGAAGCGATTGCCGCCTGACCTTCGCAACCCTTTAACAGGGGAACCAGACTAACTTAATCATGGTTACACGTTTCTGAAACTATCCGAAACCTGCAGGTTTCCTCACAATGTTCTCCCTCACCGAACCGAGCTAATGGTAGTAAAGCGCACATAGATTTGAAAAATACAGAGGGCATGCTAAAATATTTCGAACCACGACCCCCTGCATGATTGGCACTTTCATATCCCCTAAGGTACAATCACTAAAAGTGGATAAAAATTAGGCACAGGGCAGACTCTGCGTAACAAAGTTACCTATGTGCATACGAGCCTAAAGGGTGTTTTCTACCATAAAACTCTATAGCTACATAAAGTAATGTCAAAAAGAAAATTTATAGTAGAAAACAAAACTTTCCCTATTATTATGTATGAAGTTACTGATACGTGTAGTGTAATTCATCTACCCTGCTACGAAAATATCGTTTACCTTTCTCTTAACTCACTGCACTGTTTATTAAAGTTTACATAAAGCTAACTCTTACCAGCCAATGCAATATATTTCTTAACATACTTGATGTACAGTCGAAAATGCATTATTGCAGCGTAACATGAGTAGTTTTACTGCATGACTAATGTATGATGTTACATCAGATTGATAGGAGAGGAGAAAGTCCCATTGTTTTATTGAAACCAAGTTTTATTATCGATGGCTGATGATGTTTAAAAATAGTTTATTCGCAGCTTCTCTTTGACTTATGCACTTATTTGGATGGATTAATACTTTTTAGTCGTTATATCTACTACACACTGTCCCATGTTGTTGGTAACTCATACCTGTATTTTGTTTTGGTTAGGTAGGTTAGGTACTTACCACCTGACAAATTTACAGGTAGGTATATAAAATTATCACTTTTGCATGGTCAAGTGACTTAATAGAGCTCCTTGGTGATAATTTATTGTTTGCATCAGTGCCATACCAACCCTCGAGAAAACGGTAAAAAAGCATAGTGTATAAAATCTTATATACTTAATAATTATCTATATACTTAATGAGTTTTCTTTTGTCTACAGGCGACACAGGCAGCACTCACGCGCTGTACCTCGAGACGATAGTCGAGGAGACCAGCGATGACCTCCGCTCCGAGCGCTCGTCCGCCGCCACCTGGCTCTCCGACTCGGACGCCGACTCCGTCATCCACGTCAGAGGCGTCGCCGGTAAGTGTCACAGGCCGCACCCACGCGCACCTGAGACGGTAGTCGAGGAGACCAGCGATGACCTCCGCTCCGAGCGCTCGTCCGCCGCCACCTGGCTCTCCGACTCGGACGCCGACTCCGTCATCCACGTCAGAGGCGTCGCCGGTAAGTGTCACAGGCCGCACCCACGCGCACCTGAGACGGTAGTCGAGGAGACCAGCGATGACCTCCGCTCCGAGCGCTCGTCCGCCGCCACCTGGCTCTCCGACTCGGACGCCGACTCCGTCATCCACGTCAGAGGCGTCGCCGGTAAGTGTCACAGGCCGCACCCACGCGCACCTGAGACGGTAGTCGAGGAGACCAGCGATGACCTCCGCTCCGAGCGCTCGTCCGCCGCCACCTGGCTCTCCGACTCGGACGCCGACTCCGTCATCCACGTCAGAGGCGTCGCCGGTAAGTGTCACAGGCCGCACCCACGCGCACCTGAGACGGTAGTCGAGGAGACCAGCGATGACCTCCGCTCCGAGCGCTCGTCCGCCGCCACCTGGCTCTCCGACTCGGACGCCGACTCCGTCATCCACGTCAGAGGCGTCGCCGGTAAGTGTCACAGGCCGCACCCACGCGCACCTGAGACGGTAGTCGAGGAGACCAGCGATGACCTCCGCTCCGAGCGCTCGTCCGCCGCCACCTGGCTCTCCGACTCGGACGCCGACTCCGTCATCCACGTCAGAGGCGTCGCCGGTAAGTGTCACAGGCCGCACCCACGCGCACCTGAGACGGTAGTCGAGGAGACTAGCGATGACCTCCGCTCCACTATCTCTGGATCTCGGAAAAAAGTAGTCAGACTAACGCAAAAAGTGATCTTATGGACCGTGGTAGAGCTACAGATATAGATACCACCGTGCTATAGATATCACGGCCTGTGCTGTGAGTGAGCGCTCCGGAGGTCCAATTAAGGGGGAAAGGTTGCCAGCGCACTGGACTCCTTTGTTGTAGCGGATGTCCAATTGTCCATTCGCTTACCATCAAGTGATCAGGCTGATCGTTTGCCACCTATCACATCAAAAATATATCATTAAAATGTTCTACTATATTTTTTACCTAGGTAAGTTGATTTGCAAGGAACATCTCTGACAAAATTGTTATCGTACTGAAAAATGGAGTTCTGAACGTTTCCACGGAACAAGATTTTTTTAAATAGTCTCGTTTTTATTTCTAAGTAGATTAATCTAAGTTTGTAAGTATGTTCGAGTAGAGAGAACACACTAAGAAACTCCTTGAAAATATTGGCATAAAGTCCCTACGACAACCCGGTCTATACGATTTGCTTGTAGATGAAAATAACAAAACAATGGTAAATAATTTCTATGAAACGTTAATATTCATAAGCTGAATTGAAAAAAAATATATCGTTATTCAATTCATCATCTAAACTGATATCTCTACATTTTCTTGTCTACATACTTATAACGCCATCTAGCGAGTAGTAGTGAAACTATATGCGTTGGGACTCTACCGTCGTTCGTTGTGCTTGTTGCACCAAGCGTAACTTGACGTTGTTGAAGTAAGTTTGCGTTTGCCGCTCTAACATATAGATGGCGTTAGATACAACTAAACAAAAATAGAACTTTCCTCACACGGAGAGCTAGCTACAAAATATTTTTATGATCCATGAAAATTTAATACTCAAAAATATGGAAGAATTGCATCCAATGTTTCTCTCTGATAAATTAATGACGTGTTGTAGTGAAGCAAGTTTTGGCAACCGCCATCATAATGCGACCACATAAATCTTGGACATCATCCAAGATGCTTCACGCAATACGATTTAATCTAGTGTCACTGTCATTACCGGCGTCACTACAAGGTGACACACTATTCCAGTTCAATTATAGAGTTTCAATTAGACAAACGTGCTTAGAGAAAGTTTTGTTCAGCAGGGTCGGAGGACAGCGAGTCGGAGCGCGAATGGGCCTGCCCGGCGAAGCGGCGGCGGCGCGAGCGCGCGTGCTCGCCCGCCAGCACCGGCTCCCTGTCGCGCTCCTCCAGCCTGGCGCAGTTTGAGTCCCTCGAGCGCTCCTGCGCCGCGCCCGCCTCGCCCAGCCTCTCGCCCGACTCGCTCGAGTCGCCGCCCGCCTCCCCGCCGCCCGCGCGCGCCCCCGCGCCGCGCACCCATCTCTCCGCCGAAAACCTCAGCGAGGACAGCGGCTACAGCGAGCGCTCGCGCCGGCCGCCCCCGCCCTCGCAGCGCCGCCCGCCCGAAATAGCGCACCGGCCGCCCGCCGCCGGCAGCGTGCCCTGCCTCGCCTCTCCCAGTGCCGAGCGACGCCCGTGCCGCGCCACGCGCGCCCTCTCACTGCCCGCCGAGCTCGACGTGTGCGCCGAGCCGCGCCGCCACGTCGCCCACCGCGCGCACTTCCGCCAGACGTTCGAAGTCAGCGACAGCCTCACCGTCAGCGTGGCCGACCTGACCGCCCTCGACTACCGCGGCGGGCCGCGGCGCCCGCGCCTGCCGCCGCCGCCCCCGCCGCCGCGCGCGCCGCGCCACCCGCCCCCGCCGCCGCCCGTCGAAGTCGTCGCGCGCCAGCCCTCCGCCTCCCCGGCGCGCGAGCCCAGCGCCGGCAGCGACTCCACCACCGAGTCCGAACTCGCCTTCGCGAGGGAAATGGACTCCACCGCCAGACAACTCGACGAGTCCGCCCGGCGGGTTCTCGCCGAGAGCGGCGATTTTGACCGGCAGCTATCCGTACTGACCGCGACTCGGCTCCGTGACTCATGGGGCGTCTGGGACGACGTACTCGATGAGTTACGACGACGAATGGAACCACAGTCCGCCTCACCTTCCCCGCCGCGAACGCCGTCTCCCGATCCAATTAGAGAACCTGCGTTTACATCGACGCCCCTCCGAGCCGGCGACGCGCGAGTAAGATCCACCCCCGAACTACGAGCGCGCGCTACACCGCACCGAGAAACACCGGAGGAGCTACGCGCGTCGCTACAACTCGTAGCACCTCCGCCGCCCGGCGCTACGCTACCCGTGCGCTCGATATCCGCAGGCTCGAAAGGGGTCACATTCTCACCCGTGGTGGCGGAGGTCAGCTGGCGAGAGACGAGCGCAAGTACCACGGAGAGCGAGACAACCGCGAGCGACGACGCGGCGGACGCAGAGGTGGTGGTCGTGGAGGGGGGAGGCGAGGAGCCGCACGCGCCGGCCGCAGAGCGCGCCACCGCCATGACGGATGCGGGCGCGCGCGCGCCGCGCAGCCGCATCGCGGGCTTCCTCTCGCGGTTCGCGAACTTCCGATTTTCGGGGCGCAAGGAGAAGAAATCTAGGGGCGCAGGCGCGAACGCGAGGGTGGCGAGCGTCGGGCCGGTGCCGGCAGACGCGGGGCAGGGACCGCGCGGGGCGGCCGCCGGGCCGCAGTATGTGCGCATCCCGCTGAAGGAGGAGGGTGTGTCGCGGGCGGCGGCACCCCCCGTGGCGGGCGGCGTGGCGCACAAGCCGCCGCGGCCGCGCCCGCCGCCCGCTCCGGCGCCCGGCGTGCTGGAGACCGACGTGGACACGCAGCGCACCGTGCTGCACGCGCGCTCGCTGCTCGCGCTCGCGCCCCCGGACCAGCGCGCGCCGAGACCGCACAAGTCCATGGAGTTCCTGCTCGACAAGGAGAGCGCGCAGACCGTACAGGTGAGTCGCATTTCTTAAACTATAGCTAGCGGCCTTTCTTTGCGACGTAGCGTTGTTTACAAACAGGACGATCGATGCCGGCCGACCAAATACCGGTATATCCAAAATGATATTCAGAATCGTCAATTTTCATATTCGGTGCGGCGAACGTGTAGCTGGATCGCACGTGCGACCCAGACGCTTTCGAAACCGCTACCTCTACATCTGACCACAGACCGCAAGCGATGCAAGAGGAAATCGATTGTCAGTGCCGTTGAACTATAAAGCGTAATAGCAATGGCAGATCTATGCAATTAGATACGTAATGAACAGCTGGTGGGCGGTATTCCCGAGGGTCAGTTGCGCCACCGCGCCAGTTCTCACGCAACTATTCGCAGGGCGGAGGTGAAAGTGCACACATGTGCGCCGCCGCACGCATTGTGCCGCGCCATATCCGTCGGGGGCGTAACTGTAGTTTTATCAAAGCATGCGCGCAATAATTGCTATCGACGTCGCTCGTTCCCGCTACAGAATCCACAATTTTCAACCTTAAAGTCTACCTAATTCTAGGTGCTACAGCTCATTGTTAGATAATCACATAGCTGGCTGTGATTTACGAGCTACGGGAATGGTTCTCGGATTAGATAACAAAAAAGCCCTTAACAATGCATAAGACGACTGGCAATAAAAACGGACCAATTAAGAAATGGTTTCGCGTTATTTATGTGCACAAACCCATAGATAATGCAGTCCAAATTGCTCAGATTACCTTGAACACTGCTATTAGGTGAGTAGTTACCATATAATCGGCTATTCAAACTTAATTCTATTTGTTCGATAAACAAAAGACAAATACGCCGATAGGTCCCACAGTTAAAAAATACAAAACAACAGACGGTGAAGAATTTACGCTGTTTCTTTGAAGATTATCTAACATACGTTTGATGGAGGCCTTGGCAGAAACAGTCATGGTTATAAACGACTGCTTTGACACTGAGGTGTCGTGGAGGTTTAGTGGTCGCTTGATCAAGATGCAGTTATGATGTCATTCTACAACACTGCGAATAAGAATTACTTTAACAGTCAATAAATACGTTGATGACATAATGTTGACATGCATAAAAACAGAGGAATAGCAAAAAGGTTAATTAAACTGTCATTATTAACGTTAAAAACCTATTTTTTATCCTTAACTAAATTATAAACATTGGTGTCAATTACAAGCAACCTACGTTTGCAAACAATCAGACATTCATTCAATACTTCCCACACTAATCTTGCCATAAATCGAAATCTTGCTTGTCTTTCTTCTATTTGTCTGTACAGATACTCAAAGTAACGATTAATACGAGGGCGTAGTAAGCGAAAAAGCTCCACCTTTCGAAAAGATTTTACCAACGATGCCCTCGAAAATATTAAATACATGCGTTTAAATACGGTTTGCCTAATTAACACATAGATATTATATGAGTTAGGCTTTATGCACACACTACACCCAAAAAGCTCAGGGCGTACCATAGCGAATGTTTGCAATATCCGTGACGTAACGTGACCGTCACTGACCTAAGGTATATCTAACAAAGCAAATAGCACCTTCTAAGACCGTGCCATATCAAACCAAAACAAACATTGTGTCAGTATTGGCAGCCTCGTTCCGTTTATGTAGATTTCTCTATCGATAAACAAGTGAAGTGTCCAAAGTAGGGTGACCAGGTTCCACTACATTAGGTAATGGTTCAGTATCAAAATGATAGTTTCAGATAGTTGATCAAATCTTCGATTTTACTTTAACTTTGTCATGTTAAGATCAAGATAATATTGGAAGCTTAATTAAATTCTTTACATTTGGTACTTACATACAATGTAAATGTTTAGTGAGCTACTTTTTAATACAACTTCCTCCATTGATAGAGATTTAATTCAACGTACGTGAAACAAGCACATTAAATTCCTTGCAGCTTTGAGTGAATTGTATCTACTTAAAATAAAGCCACCCTAAGCAATAAATAGCAAAAAAATAATTTAATAGCTTCGCTATCAAATGATAATGATTAATCTTCTAGTCTCGAATTCAATATAGATTTTTGCGATACCGGGTTTTTATAGCGCAAACAACTTGATTGATAGCCTTTTCTTCAAACTTAAAGAAGCATCTCACGAGCCAGTACGGTAGTTCCAACGGAAGTGATGCCATGCCATCGCGTCTGTTGTAATTGCAACGTAAGTACTCCTTTTGCTTACCATCAAGCTAAAGGAAGCCAATATACAGCGCCACTATAAAAACAAATGATTGATAAGTAATTTATTTTTAAGATAGTTAGCGCACTTAAAACTTACATATATAAACCGGTCTTAGGATGATGAAACTGATGAAATCTAAAGGAGAGTCCTTTTTATTACCTACTACTTACGAGTAGAGAAATAATTGGTCACCTTAGTACAAAGGCTCTATTCACGTATTCTACGAGTACACCGATTGATCGGCCATGACCAAATTAGTACTCTGGCCTCGCCCGGAGTTGACGTCCAGCCTCTTGAGCAATATCCACTCAGCCGAAGAATTTACCATAGTTTAATAAGGTGTAAAATATAAAAACTACAAAAAAACACATTTAATAAAGATCTAGTTGATGTATCTAGTTGATGTATCTAGTTGATGTATCTAGTTGATGTATCTAGTGATGTATCTAGTTGATGTATCTAGTGATGTATCTAGTTGATGTATCTAGTTGATGTATCTAGTGATGTATCTAGTATTTAACGGAAGGTAGAGTCGTAGTAGTAGGCTGATGACATATACAGAGTGGTGGGAAAGACCTGGATGAGGATGGCACAGGACCTTTGTAAATGGCGAGCACAGGAGAGGGCCTATACCCTATAGTGGGATCAAGATACAGGCTGATGATGATGGTGAGATTCTTAAGGATGTACTCAATCTTAAAATAGTCAAAAAAGTGCCAGTGTCTATGTATTGATGCTACCTTATTTCGAACGTGCCGTCCAAAGCGTACTATGTATTTTGCTCGTTAAAAAAAAGATAACAATATTCCATTGACAACAGAGTTAGGGCCTGCTTTACAATGTAAAGACAAATGCGTCACAGAGCTATGCAACACATAAATTAATTTGAGGATAAAAGTTGCGATTTCTACTCAAACTCATGGACGTAAAATGACGTATAACGCTATTTAATAGTCGTAAAACGCAACAATAGTGTTTGTGATAGAAATAAATAGCTTAAATCTTTATACTGTAGAACTTATGCGTATATTGTGAAACATGCCCTTTTCAATTTGATCAATTTAATTACTAACATGTACCTATAGTGAAAATAAAGTACCTATAAATGTGTGCACCGCTTTCTATTAAATGTTTTTCGCTAACCTATTAGCTTCAAGATAGAAACGATAGGTACGAGTAGGCACGCATTCTTTAGAAGATTAACTACAGACTCAAATATCAAAGCTCCTCGAAATGAATGATTTGCTCCCTCCATCTGTCGGAATGAGTCACACAAACAGCAAAAAATAACACATGACTCGAACGGGAATGCAAAACACACATGGGATTAAATGATTGGCATTTCTATAAACCAAATGAAACACTTGCTACATAAGACTCGATAGAATGTTTCGTTTTTGAAACTTTTAACGTTAGTCATGATATTGACTGTCTTATAGTATAATTATGACTTATGTAGGTTACAGATACAATACAATTTTGGAATACTCGCGTGACGGTGTAGAATTAATGTGTTTCCTCTTTTTCTTATTATCTGACTGGTCCGATGGCGTAGTAGTTCCTCATACGCCTAAGGTCGTGGGTTTGACTCCCACCCCGGATAAAGATTCGTGTGACGAGCACTAGAGTTGGCCAGTTTCGGGTGTGTTTATATAATTTTAAAATTATTTGTAACACAGTTGACAGTTTACATAATCTACTTGTTTTTAATCGGTAATTTTAAGAAATAGGTAGATATCGAATTGTTTTAGGTATGGAGTTTGCCCCTAGATCATAATTTCTTTTATGCAAGGTAAGAAAATGTGTCCTTTTGTTTAAGAAAATATTTTAACTTCAATCAACTGTGTCGGAATTCCCGGACCATTTTCCATGGAATTCGAAACAATCGATAGGAAAATGGAAATCTCATTTCTCATTTCTATCCGCACCATCTTTCCTTTCACATCGTCTTGGCTTGTGCCTTGGAGTGAAAACATCTTGCGTCAGCTTATAGCGAATGTTTCATAGAATATTGTGTGCGGATTTATTCAAGTCCATTACCATACTAGCCTTTAGTGATGCTCACTCGAGTCACTTGAGTGACGTCAAAGAAAAATTCTAAAATTTTGTGCAAAATAGACGAAATTGGCCTTAAGTACTCAAAGTGATAAGCTGATTAATTCAATTTGTATGGGAAGACTTTACAAAAATATTCCGATTTATGTTTCTTATGAAAAATTGCTCATATTTAAATAATTATATTTACGAACCTTAAAGATATGAGACGTCAAAAAGTACACAGTGTAGGTACAAAAAATTGTCTATCCTTCGAACTCGTCTTTACGACAGAGACAAAGACAGTTTCAACTTTGATCAGCTCTCAAAGTCAGACGTTTGAGTATTCTGGTTCTATATAAGTAGGTATATTCAAAATCGTCGTGTTTCGGATTTACGCCCTTCCCTATTCAAAGTGGCAGCCAAAAAGGTGGACTTACTGCTGAAGTGGTCCTTGCCACCTCTTCCCCTTTGGCTAATTCCTCCCCTCGCATTGCAGGGTCTTATACACCCCATGAAAAAAACCCTTTGAACTAGAGTTGTTTGAATTTTTTGGAATATTTCACTTTTTAAGTGAGATTTTCTTGAAAATTCGAGTAATAAAATAATCGATTGAAATTGAAAAATAACTCGAGTGCACAATTTGAATGACACGTCACTACATTGCATTTATCTTTTATTTACTGTGTCATCGGTTTGAGTTAGGTGACATGTTAATGGCTGGCTGAGCACAATGGAAAAGTTTCACATTGCGGTACAGGTTTTGTATACCTGGTATGTAGATTCGATCTATTGTTCAACCATTGAAGCTTCTAGTAGGAGCTTATTTATAAGCTACTACGTGTAATGGAACCGGCCAACTTTGAATGCACTAGGTATCTAATGGATACAACGTTACGTACCTACATGAATGAATGAATATACTTTTTATTGCACAACAAAACAGAGGTATATATAACTTAAAACATATATATTTTTATAGTTTTTTTTTGTTTTCATCGCTATTTCGCAATTTGAAACAAAACCAAATTCAACTAATCGAAGATCATAATCCTGATTTAAATAATACGATTTAGTTTCATAATTTTTAATTAAGGGTTTTCTGACCTCTCTTATTCTATGATATTGATTAAACCTAAGGATAGATGATACGATGACCAATGATAAGGACGAATGGAAGAAGAAAACAAACTGCGACCGATCCTTGGAATCCGGGAACTGGGCAGGAAGAAGATGATGTAACTTTGAACTTTGAAAACAATCAGAACTCGTAGTAATATGTAGTTATAAAGTATTTTGACTGCATTAAGAGTTTTTAACTTCCACTAAAACCATAATCTTCTTACCATGTTTCTTAATTAAACCTCTGCATTCTAAGTGCATAGGATCAACAATAGCGCATGTTTTCAAACCGGTCTATGCGCGTGAGTCGGCCTTGAAGGTACAACTTGTATGGCAAATTGTCTTGTATAACAAATTATGTTACTGATGGGGCAAGTAAACAAATGTTATAAATAACAGAACATGTCCTGACTGAATGATGAATATCATCCTGATGTCATCATCTTTATTCATTTGGCTTCTTCTCCATCTGATACAGTCATGTAAACTCATGTGCACTAATAAGTATACAACCTCATTCAAACATGAACCTTATAATCCTGGCATAAGAGTCGAGATGTTCAGTGTTCACATTTTATTGCAAGTTGGTAGAGGCGATCCTCTGTTTCATTTCTCGATTCTCTATTTTCTGGCACCTGTCAGGCTGCCAGAAAAGTTCCGACTAAATCTGAAACAACCTTCCGCACCCGGTACAAGATATCACTGGGAAGATCATGGACCGTACTGAGGGAGAGCTTCGCTTCGGCATTAACGGCATTACAAACTAATATGAAGCAGTGGCTGCGCTTATTGCCATTCCCGTTTGCGTTTCATGCTGGCACTCGTATCCTGGGTCACACTTAGATTGGCAAAATTGGATAATCAGTAACTTTTAAATTGTAAGTCGTGAGTAACTGGGGAATGAACGTAGGTCCTAAATCTTCGCTGTATTTGCGTAGTTCACAAACATTGCATTATCTGGCATGTGGCATCACAGCCACATACTTGCAATGAATTTTACGATGTTTACGTCCAAAGACAGTACTGGCTTATTTTTAGCGGCTTGGAGCTTCAAAATAACCCTAAATTGTGTGTGTGTTCATATAGGTACTGCGTATAATTCAGCGTCGAATAAATATGCGAGAGTTAAAAGAAGTACTAATTAAACATCGATTTAATGTTATACTTACGCCTAATTTTTTTCGAATCTATTAAAAAGTAATTTTCAGTGTAGTTCAAGGGATAAAAGATAAGTTGTCTGTAGCTTTAGATAAGTAAACGATGTTTTCAACACGAAGATATTTAATTAACTAAAACGGAAGATACTATCGAATCATTTCCTTTCGGTTTTCCGCAGCGCTTCATAATAAAGCTACGTTTTTTAGTCACCCGCCATGAACTTATACAAAACTAAGTTCAAAAACACAGGAAGATATTTTTTCTTTATCTGCCAACTTGAACAACAAAACATGTCTGAAAAGATTTGTGAAAAAATCGGAAGCGCCCTCTCCTCAATGACAAACTGACGTCTGGCAGGAACAATGGCTGCTTAAAATGTTTAATTAGCAGTCGTAAATAGTGATGTCACGCAACAGCCGAAAAAACTTTTATCGATAGTTTAGAAAAGTCAAGTAAAGTACCAGCCTTTATACTGACCCACGGCAGGGCAGAAGCCTCCATCCATGGAAATCAAGTCATCGCTAATATGGGATGGGATTAGGTTTAATCACCAACGCTGCTTAATATGGATTGGTGATGACAAATCGAAAACTGAAGTTTAGAAAAGGTTCAAAATAAATATGACTATCGGCAAACTCATAGGTCTCATCTACTTACATAGACTTGATCCCAAAACAATTGTCCTTCCATCCAAATCATCTCGATAAATAAAGGTCATGTAAGGTTTTTCTCGGAATTTCTGCCATGAAACTCAGTTTCGTGGAACGTTTTGACTGCTGCAGAGCAGGTGCTCTTGAAGGCAAGTCTCAATACTCCTTTTTAAAAGATTACCTTTGCTTGGCTTATAATGTGCCGGTGTACTCTTACTATGCAATGAGGCTGGCTATCTTCATAATCATATAATAAGTATTACGTTATCGATCTTAAAATAGATTTTAAAGTCATTAGCCTTTATTATCTATCGATAACCATCAGTAGCAAAGTTATCGATAAATCTACATCTTTACTCGATGTTCTTACGTCAATAGTTGTAAAAACGACATACAACAATAAAATCGTGCCTCTACCTCACCGTAGGTAAATGAGAAAATTAAAGTCTGAAATATTTCAGTCAGTGCTTTGTGTTTCGACCGGAGATGAAGTTGTACAAAGGATTTTATAAAAATGTGCATAAGGAGTGTTTTAAGGTAGGTAGGCAACTTATTCATTATATTGTACTATAAACCATTGTGTAATTTAATTTTGAACAGGAAAATTGCGGTCGATACCTAGTAGGTACTGAAATGGGTACTCATTTTGGTGTTTTAAACAATAATATGAAAAACCCTAACATGCGATTCAGTCGTATATACTTACCTACCTACTTATTACCTAACCTTGCTTTAATAAAAAAAAAGCAATGGTACCTACTTACAGTAGGGAAAAAACTTTAAAAATGAACGTATCAGTAGGTACAAAAGGAGAAAAAACCTATGAGACATATTAGCAGTTAAGCAGTATTTATTCACATGCATGCATTCTATATTTACTTTATCTTGCAAAGTGACATCATAGTATTCATTTTATTTAGAAAAGGAATAAAGTTAGATTGCAGCATGTGCATCGGGCGTTAACACTTGTCCATTCAAACAATGTATGATGTGTATGTATGTTAGCTGCTTGTGTGGAATAACAAACTCACTCGCTAACACTTCAGTTTGTATTAATAATAGAAACCTACATAATTATAAGGCTACTACAATAACTGGATTAAGTGAGTCATGGAATTAATATTATATACCTCCTATTTTGTACTTATAGAGGTTAAATTCGCAGAAAACTACAGAGCTTATAGAGAACCCGAAAACACGATTTTTTATTGAGTTTTACTCCACCTAAAACAAAACAAAACATAAACATAGACCTCATTATTAATACGATATCTATCCTCACATAAATAAATAGTAAAAATAGTAATAACTACATATCTTATTCATTATTCAGTGAATACCTACTCATTTTATTGTGGATCTACCTACAACTACCTAGCGTTCATTATTATATTGTTTAATCTAAATAGCTAACGTTTATATTATTGACCTGAATAACTAAATGTTTTCTATTAAAATAACATTAATTGAATAGGTATTTAACCTTAAAGATAGATGAAACCTTCCTAATGGGGGATACTTTATCTTGTGGATTACAATTTTAGAGGCGTATTTTGTCTTCTTTACTTTAAGAGATAAATTGTTCAGACTCACAGCTTATTACAGTTACGATGTCTGGGGGGCCTTTCAAAATGTACATTTATGTATACCTACTTAATGTAGGTATTGCTATAAAAAAACTCCCACTGAATTATACAATGCCTACTCGTATACCCAAACACGTGCCAAACTTCCATATAAAGTACACAAACATAAAAGGAACATAATAACTTTCCGTGTTCATAACACGTACTGTGAAGGACCCGATATCCGTCACAAATGACATAAAATAGTCCCTAGACGTCACTCGTAGTGACGCGAGAATCGAAGCGGTAAATGTCGACTCGAGAAGTCGAGAGAATGCTTTGGAGTCAATAGTAATGTAGAATCCCTTCTTCTTTGGCCAATTGATTTATTCGTCTACTTCTTTGTGATGCAATGTTTAGGTACCCCTTTTCTGGTCAATGGGTAGGACTAAGTCTCGTAAGTCCAGGATCTGTGGTATCCATTGAATTGTAGGTAAAATGGATTGTTAGTTTAAAAGGATCATGTAAATCACGTAAGTAATGGATGTCGCAAATAAGTTAAGTATGAGTAGTTTATCAAACTACTTATTACCGATATTAATATATACATGAGAAAGACTCTTGAAAGAAAACATTATAAGGAAATCTGCATATACGGAAGGAGAAATTCTGAACCTTGAGGGAAATGTTTGCAAACTGCTACAGTACGTAGACCGCTTTAGGGTAGACCTATAGGTTTACAATGGGATAATAACACGCTAGTGTTATAATTTTTCTTCATCACTACTGTACTGTTGTCAATATTGCATGCCGTTGTCACCTCTAAGTAAGATTTCGTTTAAGATTGTTTGTTGAGTCATTTTACTGTACCTACCCCTCTTGCACTTATGTGAATCTTGTTGGTGATCTAATAAATAAATAAATAATATCCTACCCCCGTGGACACACATGGGTGTTTGTTTGATACGAGTTTGAGTAAAATTTTCGAGAAAATGCCGAAGAACACTTGAGTAAACTTATGAATTAAATTGAGACTGCCCGCATCACTATCCCCCGGGTACCCGCATCGTTTTATACGCCCGGCGGGATATCCGACACTGTCCGGAACTCCGGAACGGCGGAGCTCCGGTGAACCGGTTATATTGACCAGGTATACCTATTCGTTCCGGCAGTCACATGTTGCAATTTGTTAACATTGAACTGCTGAGGTCATAGAAATATTGAGTATGAGGGTAATTTTTATGCACCCCAGGATACCTAGATCTCCCATTGTTTATGGGATCTCCCGTTTATTAAGGTTCTAAAAATAATAAATCGCTTATGCTAACGAAAGGTTTGCATTTTTATTACAAACGTTTACAAACGTACGTTTACGAAGTTGGGTTACGTTACAAACGTAACACAGCTTCTATCAACAATCTCAAACCAGTGCAAAATTCCAATTATGTCCAGAAAAATTATGCAAGAGTTCTGTATGATAACTACCATGTTACCTATCATTAGTAAATTATGTTATAAGTAATCATTTATAGCATACAAGTATATACAGATATGTATGCCAAAAATGTGCAAAAATGAATTATGTAGGTACTTATAATATGCTAAAAAGATTGTTCAATCCATAGAAAACTTGATATTTCCAGAATAGGTAGCATTCAAGTGAGTAGGTAGGTAAATGTTAGTAATAATTGGGATTATTTGATAAATGTTAGTCAATTATAACAAATAAGGAAAATCTGAAATAGTTATAAGAAGTACCCACGCATTGTATTTGAAGTCAGTTGAGCTAAACTAATACTATTATGCGTTGAATAACCCCATGGCACATTTGGTATTAACGGAGGCCCAATTGGGGGAAAGGGGGTGAAAGGTTGGCAGCACACTTGTTACTCTACTGGTGTTGCAGATGTCTATGAGCGGCGGCAATCGCTTACCATCAGGTGATCGGTCTGGTGCTCTGCCACCTATCACATAAAATTTAAAAAACAGTCTAATTTTCGACTAGTTTACGTCGTCTTCGAAAAGACTACTTCATCACATAAACGATTAGTGAACGTGAACGAACGGCCAGACGCTCGCGACACGACAACGGACTCTTCAACCAGTCGACGAATAAACTAGTTTATCTGTGAACTATAAACTAGTTGATTCGTTCACGTACAAAAAACAGTTTAGGTAAACGGTTCGTTCATACAACGCCCACCTCTATAAAAAACACAAAATTTAAAAGCTGGGGTCTGGTGGATGTGTCAGCGGCTGTACTATGATATATATTTATTTACTATGCAATAACTAAGCGGGGGCAATTCTTTCCCACCATTCGCATAGTTATAGTGTCATAAAAGATACTACAAAGTAAACCCACGGCTTGAGCGGCTCGGGAGAGGCCATTTCGTTTTTATAGTCCAATGGGATGAGCGTGACTCTATTTTTAGCTGTCCAAACACATGGGATGGTGAATCAGCTGATTCAAAAACTGCAACTGACCTACTTTCGAAACGGCGACATTTTGTTTTACTGGAGTAACAAAACGTCATTTCTTGGGATTTTGCTATATAGAAATGACGTCGTGATCGACGTGACGAAAAAATGGACTGATTTTGGAAACATTGTCATTTATTGAATGGTACTAAATAACGTTTATCAGGAAACATCACAACATCCCATATTTTGACCTGTCTCCGTACTAAGTAGCTTAAGCACTTGTATTATTGATATCAGACAACAGAGGAAACACAAATATAATACTTAAATACATATATAACACCAAGACACTGACAAACACAAGTGTTAATCACACGAATGTTTTTCCAGGGTGGAGATCGAACCCACGACCTTTGGCGTATGAGGCAGGGTCACTACCAAATGCGCCATCCAGCCATTCAGAATATATTAATATACTTAGATAGCATACCTGCTGTACTTCATTGCATAAATAAACTATAAGATGAGGGAAACTTAATAACATTTCGGAATACCACACCAGCGAAATAGATACAAGCAATAACTCCTCATCTGCCCGATATTAAATTCCTCCACCTACTACCGAAGTAAAAGCAGCAAAATTCAAATATCAAAGGTCGACAAGGCTGGTTTGGCTTCAGATGAAAAAATAATGAAAACACGTCCGCACTGAACGTAGGCTTCAATTTATAAAAGTTGTTTCATTAACTCCTGAAATAGTGAGGCGACTCAAAGCGTATTTCACTCGAGTTACATCGGAGAATAAATAGACATAAGTACCTATACTATGATTTACAATCATATAAAGTAAACTGACAGATGTCAATGTGTTATCCCCATACATTAACACTCAATTTGACACATGCAAAATGTCAAAATGCATAGAAACTTGTCATTTTCATCTGTCAGTTTACTTAACATGATTATGAATCAGAGTTAGTCGTTTTAGGGTTCCGTAGCCAAAATGGCAAAAACGGAACCCTTATAGTTTCGTCATGTCCGTCTGTCCGTCTGTCACAGCCGATTTACTCGGAAACTATAAGTACTACAGTGATGAAATTTGATGGGAATATGTGTTGTATGAACCGCTACAAAAATATGACACTAAATAGTAAAAAAAAGAATTGGGGGGTGGGGCCCCCCATACATGTAACTGAGGGATGAAATTTTTTTTTTCGATGTACATACCCGTGTGGGGTATCAATGGAAAGGTCTTTTAAAATGATATAAAGTTTTCTAAAAAACATTTTTCTTAAAGTGAACGGTTTTTGAGATATCAGCTCTCAAAGTCGTAAAAAGTATGTCCCCCCCCCCTCTATTTTTATAACTACGGGGTATAAAATTCTAAAAAAATAGAGGTGATGCATGCTAATTAACTCTTTCAACGATTTTTGGTTTGATCAAAGTATCTCTTATAGTTTTTGAGATAGGTTGATTTAACTGTAATTTGGTTAAGTTATTGTGCTTACACTGAAAACGATGGCTGAACCTTATAAGATAGATCAAAAAATATACTACAGTATTGTACACCTTTAAAATTATATTTGCTGCTACGGAACCCTTTGTGCGCGAGCCCGACTCGCACTTGGCCGGTTTTATGTGATAGGTGGCAGAGGAGCAGACGAATCACTTGATGGTAAGCGATTGATGCTGGCCAAGGATAAATCACAAGTGCGCTTAAAACATTTTTAAATTTATTTTTTTAATTAGTGACTGCCCACACTTCTTTTTGGGACATTTTTTTTTATTTCATGGGATTACCAACATATGATACAGCTATAAAAACACTAGAATCAATAACACTAGAATGTTTAAGCTAACTGTCCCTACAATTTTTTGAAGACTTTAGTTCCAATCTGAACCAATAGATAGCGCTGGGCGTTTATTGCATCGTGCTAGCGTTTTGCCCATTGGTTTGTTTATAAGATTTGTTGATGTCTACAATAGAAGATTACCTACGCCAATTGAAAAATTCAGAAACTTTTCTTTTCAAACCGTTTTTTTTTCGACTTCGACGAAAAAGCGACTCGAAGGTGTACACGTCCTAGACTGAAGTACTTGATCATTACCAAACTAAAATTGTAAAACAAAAGCAGAAGTGGCAAATTAGGAGTCCACCTATATAACTTCGGAAACCTTTAATTTAAGCGTCACCCACCTTCCATCGTCCTGACATTTTCGCGTAGGTAATAAACGACAAAGTTCGCAAAAAGCGTTGTATAATGAAGGCTTACAGGCAAAGGGGTCGTGGTGATTACCCTTATAGCACCGGGTCGGATTTGCTGGCGTCCCAGTTCCCGATATAGCAGCTTATCCGCTCGTCTGAGTTTGCCTGTCCTTGTTAAACATTGAACGGGTAAAGAGGACAACAGGACAACATTTTTACTTGATCCAAAAATATTTTGCGCACTTTCTAGTCTTTAGTTTATCTAACTTTGCGTGAATTGAAGGCGTCCATTTAAGTTTTATTATACATAGATGTAGGGTGTCTGTGAATATTTACATCCCTTTAACCACGTCTTTTACCAATCATTCTCAACAACATTAGTTCGAAGTATAGCTTTTGGAAATATGCATAATGTTCTTTTCTTTCTTTTTTATGTGCTCGGTAGCAGACGAGCAGGCGGATCACCTGATGGTTAGCAATTGCCACCGCCCATGGACACCTGCAACACCAGTGGAGTCACAAGTGCACTGCCAACCTTTTATGCCCTTCCCCTCCGATGGGCCTCCGGTACCCCACTCACTCGGCGAAACACAGCGCAGGAGCTGCTTCACGCCGGTTTTCTGTGAGGCAGTGGTATCACTCCGGTCGAGCCAGCCCATTCATGCCGAAACATGGCTCTCCCACAATTAATTCTCATTGTCTTGTTACGGGACAGCTACAAGCCACCTGGTCCTGTTTCAAATACTATATTTATGAATTATTTGCATGTAACATTATTATTACTATAATAAATTGATCTATCCTTATGTTAATTTTCTAAACATTAAACTAAACGTATGTTGTTGGTAATTCCAATAAAATTAATTTAATTTAATTATCCATAAACATTTAGATACATAGGTACTTGTACTTAAATGTTTACGATTCATTGTCGTAAATGCGCAATTACCTATGCTTTCATTCTAAAATTACCGTTAAATGTGGTTAAGCTAAGACAATGGATTAAAGATGAAAAAGAAAATCGATAAAAACTAAACTATGTGATCGATCTATTGTCTTTGGAACTCATAAAAAGATCCCATCTATTGCACTCATAAAATCACCTTTACTGCCCTGGAAAAGTAGTAGGTACTCTTCTTTCTCTCTCAGTTAGGTATAGCTGGAGGCACGAAAGTATAGCGATGACCGTTATTTTGCGCACTTGTAAAAAAGAAGACTTGCTATCAAAATTGGTTTTTGCATACTCAAGGTCATAACTACACTTTCTTGCCTCGGACTATATTCCTGTAGCATTGCATAAATGGGTCCCTACTAATAAACTCCTATAACATATTCACCGTGGGAAATGTCGGCAGCGAACTTATGACTCTACTGGTATTACGTACATGTACTTACCTACTATATGGCGGCAATCGCTTACCATCAGATGATCCGTCTGCTCGACTGCCACCTATCACATAAACAAAACATCCGTACTTTACCAGGTCTAGGAAATTATATCCACTCTCGATACTAGGTTCTGCGTTGGGTGTCTGTTTGTCAAAAACCATCATACAGTGCGCAGAGCAAATAGTAGAAATCTGTAATATTCGCATCTCATAGATTTCGAGAAATCCGGAGGTGAATTTACCTGCTGGATGAGTCGGACGAAACTACCCCTAAAAAAGATAATACCTATCTACATCTATGGTAAAAAATAGCAGGTGCCAACCAGGGGTGTACCTAATGAGGACGGCTAAGTGTTCCGTCTTACGTGACGTGTCACGTTTCTCACGTGTTGATTTTCCATTAGGCGTCGGCATAGATCAATGTAGTACCCCATTCTTGTCTCCTTTAGGAGGGTTACTTGAGACGTCTTGAGACAAGCTCTGATAAGGCGAAGCGAGTTGGGAAGTCTGAAGTTTTACATTATAACTTTAGCCAGCTTATTACAAAACTAAGGCTATTTGTCGTGGATCAATAATTATTTTGTCACGTTTTGTAATAATAGGTTACCCACTTAGAAGTTTTAATTTCGATATTAGTACTATACTTAGAGTGCTGCTCTAAGTATAGCAATTGATATCGAAACACGGATATACGGCCACGAACGGAACACGAATTACACGGCAGCACGGATTTTGTTGCTTAAGGAATTATTTTTTATATATAGATGAAATGAATATGAAAATATTTTTCGAACCAATCACTTATATTTCAGAGAAATTAAAATAATATAAACACGGTTTTTTGGTTTTTCTACTGCTGTGTATGAATTAGGTAAGAGGTACAATGTAGGATTATTCTGAAATAGACAATTTTGTCAAAATCTCGGTTTAACAAGGGTTGGAAATTTTTAAATTCAGATCTGCAAATGGTTGAAACTAATACTGGAAAATTTCGAAATAACGCATCAACACCCAAATAATACAAGTACTGTAGTTAAATAAGCTTGTCTCTCAGCCATGTACCTACTTATTATAATTACTTTCACAATTTGTTTGTCAGTATTATTACCTCGACATTGCTATTACTCGTGTTCACGACTGTCGTAAATGCTAGACATTATCTTCTACATAACTACTACAATTAAATACTTGTATCAATCAATTTAGAAAGTAACCAACCATAAGATTAGCTACCTATTTCTCACTCTTGGTGACATTCGGCGATTTAATTACAGTGAGTTAAACTGCCAGCTCAAACCTTTTATGTGACAGGTAAATTATCAGCATCAGTTACCAATGATTAACAAGAAAATTGATATCCATGGGCGGCTCTGAGCACTTACTATTATGACCCACTTGCTCGTTTGTCTCCATTTTCCATTTAAAAAAATATAATAACATATAATCGTATGTAAAACCATTAAAATTTAAAATCTTTGTAAATACATACCAGATTTATAAATCAGTTACCTATGTCATACATGGAGAAAAATTACTTATAAAGAACTGTTAAAATGAACTGCGTCGTAAAAAATATATTTTGAAAAAGGCGCAATTGTGGCAAGATTTTCTATCGTGTGTAGAAAATTGGGACTAGACTGTCTCTGAAAGTGTCACTAGAATAGGAGCTTTTGCCAATGTCCACAAGCTAAAAAGGTCCTTTGTCGCATACCCATATTTTTGTTGCAAAAATCGTCTTGTTTGTTTGGGGACTGCCAACCCTAATATTATGCCTCCCCGAGAATTACGGCCATCTTTGCTTTTCGACTTTCGTTCGATTATAAGCTTTATACCTCGAGTAATACGTTCCCAGTCTACCTGTACTTTAGTGACTTGCTTTGACAGAATGGCGACGGGAAGCAAACGTCAACTGTCAGCCTGTCAACGACCCCGTGGCCATTTCCTTTCACCAAAGACGGAAAACTGGCCTAAAACGAATTTCGGAGTATTTAAGTTTGTTTGGGAAAGGAAATTGTGTCTTCGAAAGTTGTGAATGGGTGTTGACATGTTTCTGAAGACATCTTTGTTGCTTATCATCAGTATAATATTGTAATATTTATTTGAATGGAATACTGGGTATTTTTTGGTACATATTATATTTCACGGGATGTTATGTGATCCTATAAAAACATTCATGAGCACTGTTTTAAAAATATAAAGGTTTGTGTTCGCCTTTTCATTCTAAACAAAAATAGTTATTAATGATTAAGAACATGTTAATTCGCTTCGTTTCAGAAATTAACACAAAATATGTAGTGCAAACATATATTGATAATTTGAAAATTGGGACTAGACTGTCTCTGAAAGTGTCACTAGAATAGGAGCTTTTGCCAATGTCCACAAGCTAAAAAGGTCCTTTGTCGCATACCCATATTTTTGTTGCAAAAATCGTCTTGTTTGTTTGGGGACTGCCAACCCTAATATTATGTCTCCCCGAGAATTACGGCCATCTTTTCTTCGCTTTTCGTCATTTCGTTCGATTATAAGCTTTATACCTTGAGTAATACGTTCCCAGTCTACCTGTACTTTAGTGACTTGCTTTGACAGAATGGCGACGGGAAGCAAACGTCAACTGTCAGCCTGTCAACGACCCCGTGGCCATTTCCTTTCACCAAAGACGGAAAACTGGCCTAAAACGAATTTCGGAGTATTTAAGTTTGTTTGGGAAAGGAAATTGTGTCTTCGAAAGTTGTGAATGGGTGTTGACATGTTTCTGAAGACATCTTTGTTGCTTATCATCAGTATAATATTGTAATATTTATTTGAATGGAATACTGGGTATTTTTGGTACTTATTATATTTCACGGGATGTTATGTGATCCTTTAAAAACATACATGAGCACTGTTTTAAAAATAAAAAGGTTTGTGTTCGCCTTTTTCATTCTAAACAAAAAATAGTTATTAATGATTAAGAAAATGTTAATTCGATTCGTTTCAGTAAATTAACACAAAAATATGTAGTGCAACAATCAACTTGATAATTTAATCGAGAGGCTAATTGCCTTCTCGTTCGAAAACCCTTTGAAAAATCATATTTTTATGGTTTATTTAAAATGTTTTTCGGTACTGTTTCTCCTATGCTTGGTGTATTACTTTGAAACAGCAAGGTCTCTGTGGCCATATCTTTAATGACCAAGAGCCAGGCGTTCACGCTATGCCGTTGGACCGCAAAACGTTATGCGAATCATGATCACAGTTTGTTGACGATGTAACTCATCTTGTACCTCTTCGACGAATAGTTATTCTATTTCTATTAAGTATAAAGTACTTCTACTGAAGGTGTCGTATGCGCATGCGGCCGTACCTACTTACGAACCGGGTTATACAACCGCGGATGTACCTGATTGGCTGAACAAACGGAAGTCAATTTAAATTTGGAATAACGTCATTTCCACAGATACGATGCTGGAATACTAATATTGCAGGGCCAATGCCATAAGCGAGGCAGGGACGGAGTTAGGACTTAATAATAATCCCGTTAATATTATAAACGCGAATGTTTATGAGGATAATATGTTAATATGTTTGTTGCTCGTTGACGCAAATAGTATTTAATGGATTTTGATAAGACTCCACAATAATTTACCTCACCATATCACAATAACAGATGGACACTTGGATGAATTAATGAATATTTTATCCAAATATATAACAATTATATTTTAGCACCACGCTAGACCATCCTATTCAGGTTCGCAATACTTACATATCACGTTAAACGTGTAATCAACCGCAATGAAAATATGAAAGGAAGAAACTTTTTTGTGCAATTAGCTTTCGGATTCAGGTGTGCAATTTTTAACGAAATCTTAAAATATACACTTAAGAAATAAAAATCAGATAAAAAGATAAATCATTTATAATTGCAGCAAAAACAAATATAGGTGCACATACAAATATAACTGAATCTGAATCTATCTTCCATTAACCCCTTCAGTCCGCCCCATGCGATTCAAAGCGGTGCAGACTGACACTCTCCGTATGGCTCGATACGAAAATATTTATTGTATTGAACAAATAAATGTTTGGCCACGCTGCCCAGGGCTGCTCTATGTGCTTGCATTTGGAATTAATACATTCACCCATCGTGGCTACTGTTGATGTTGATGCCTTTAAAAAGATTCAATGTTGAGGGATTAAAATAAACACGTACCTACTTATCTAAGATAAATCTATATACAGCGTGCTATTTTAACCGTCTTTCGGTGACTCTTAATTTGGGACCAGGACAATAATACCTATGTATGATAGAATAATCACCAATTTATTTATTTATAATCTGTCATTATTGGATACTGAACCAAATGTGTGAACTTTTGTGAGAAATGTATACAATTTTATTTGAATGTACAAAACATCTGAGCTCCTTCAAAAAGGGACTAATATAGTTTTGTAAGATTCCTTTTGTGTCCATCAGGTATTGTGCGAAATGTGAGCAAATTTCTGACACCTGTACATTTCCATAGGTAGACGAAACGTGACCGTTACGTGGACATGAAAATCAATACAAACAGCGCCTGTCCGGCCATATCCCGGTGCCTTTGTGTGTGAGTGAGTACTAGTGAGTTGTTGGATATTCGTATCCGTATCCGTGAAATACGGATACGAATATCCAGCACCAGCAGTCCGTAGAAGAGAGATCCGTATACATGCCCGTATCCGTTTCTTATTGGCGGATCTTTTTCCTTATTAATTTTATGTTATGGATAAAAATCTTTAAGGCGAAGGGTAAGGCGCGACGCTAATTGCTGAGATTCTGATGATCGACAATTATATGAAATTAGATCTAGTTTAGTAGGCTAACTAATACAAAATAAACGAAATACCCGCCGCACAATGCATTGCGTAAGGAAGATAAGATCCGTATCTAGAGGTATAAAGTACCTGCGGATCTTAACACCAAATATCCGTATTCAAATCCGTCTCCGCCGATCTACATTTTTGTCAATCCAGCACGTCTCTAGTGAGTAGATACCCACCCTGCACTGTGATCCATGTCAGTCCAATATAATGAAAAGGTACACGACAACCTTTAAAAGGATTTTCCATTATTGAGCTGACATGCTTTTGGGCATTCCCTTAATCAACTATGAGTAGGTACTGACCCTCTCTTTGTTAATTCGCTAGGGACGAGTACTCACTCGTATGAATATTAATTTTGTCTACCTCGATGATGAAGTGGATTTGGTTGTTATGTCCAAGCGCTTATGGTTATAACTTAGAGTCTTGATTGGGAAATGTAATTTAGGAAACGAACTGGCCTAAAATTATAACTCCGTCTCGTTTTGGTGTGAGAAACCGACTTCGACTTAGAAACCTTCAAGACAGAACGTACTCCTTTTTACAAGGCCGGCAACGCATCAGCAACCTCTTTAATTTCGCAGATTTTCATGGGCGGCCATTATTACTTTCCAACTGGTCACCTGCATGCTCGTTTGTCCCCAGCTTTCTTCAGCAAATTAGGCAAACTATATAATTCAAGAAATGCCCTAGTTTTATCTGCCTCATTGTATTTTTTGAGCATTAAATAAGATTTAATATTTTGTTAAATCCTAAAATAACTATCCCTTAAAATCAGATACTAAATAAACCCCAAATTCTTTTCAACTACCGTTTTTGAGGTGTTCTTTGAATCTCTGAAATTCTATATTATATTTCAAAGTAGGTATGTGAATTGTGAGTACCTACTCCAATTAATCTCCACTTAGGAACCCTAAAAATCTAAATTGGCCGGTGTAATTTTCTCATTAAGGCTATAATTGTTTATCCTATCTAAGAGCCTTGTCATCGCCGGCGGGCATCGAGTTACCACTCTGTTACTTACACTGAGCATATACTTACCACCACTGTGTCACAGCTTGATACAGGCGGATACGCCCGTCAGAAATCTAACCGAGTTTGTGTCCACTTTTTTTATTAGTGTATCCTTTCTGTACAATGATATTTATGTGGATGATACTCGTAATAAGGTTGTTGACATTAGTAATTGTTAAAAGGACCTAAATCTTTTTTTGAATTCATTCATTCATGAATAAGTAGGCATTTTAGTTGTGCAGAATATTCAAAAGTATTCAAGAACTAGTGGACATCCGCAGCTCCGTTTGCGTAGAGTTCGATTAACCATTAAAAGATACTAACTGTAGTTACGCCTTTGTAGGTATATTAGTAACAATTAAATACTAATTTAAAACCTTTGAATTGCATCAGCCGATATGATTTATTCCACTCTCTACCACAGAATTCCAATTCGTAACTTCTAAAAAGATAACAGAGCTGTCTCTTGACAAAACGACACATGCCATTATGCAAGAGAGTAAATTGTAAGTAGTTAAGACGCCCTTTCTCTCAAAGTTCAGAGTGTCGCTCTAGTTGACACGAAACAATTGGTATGCCAGTACTTAAAGAGAATGTACGAGTATATTTGAAATAACAATAGTGTCTTTGACATTGTACATTGTTATGTTTGAAATATAAAGACACATTTAAATTTGCTACGAAATATTTTGAACTAAAATTTGTTTTATGGAAGCAGTGCAGAAAATGAGTAAATTACTTAAGCAGTCAAAATATCTGTACTCTAGAGTTGCATGTATATTATATTCACTTAAGATGCAGACATCTTAACTTAACCTCGATTATATAATGCGCACTAAATGTCAGTAATACTTTAGTTTATTACGGACCATTAACATTTTGTATGCATTGTCTGTCTATGCCACATAATCGTTATGATTTTCCATTTAACTAAAACTACATAATATGAATGGAACTAGAAAAATACTGGCAACTTGCCACGTCCCGACGATTTCCACAGAGATAGGTAGGAGTGTTAATAAAAAAAATAATAAACGAAGTGTTCTTGCCAAGTTAGGTGATTCATATCGTCCTACAGACCGCGTCAGCTGTTTAGCGTGGCTCGAATATAAGATGGTAAAGATCTTTTGCCAAGCTTTGTCCTGGAAAAGAAAAATATTTTTAAGAGATAAATTATTTTCGCTTCTATCAAAAACTTAGCAGAACAAGAGCAGATGCCGGATGCAAGTAGCCGAAGATCAAACCCTCATTTTGTCCGTGGAAGAGCCACGCAACAGCGTGAAACAGCGCCAGCGTTGTTTCACCGGGTGATGGAGGGTATCGGGGAAGGGGGTTAAAATGTACATCAGTGAAATCACAAGGCAGCGCACTTGTGATTTCACTGATGTTGCCCAGGTAATACGTCTGCTCGTATGTCATAAGATAAAAAAGCCACGATTGCTTGGAGAGGCCCTAGATTGGGACAGGCTTAAATAAAGATCTGCGATCTGCTGAGATTTATCTGAATAAATCACACCAAGCAAAGCCTATAAAAATAGCTTCCATGGAAATGGCCCGGCATACGTTTAATGGGGGCTATTTACTGAAGTACCACTGCTTACACGCCCCATTACTTTTAGAAGGGGTCTTTGAAGTGAGTCTCATTGCTCAGAATGATCCAAAATTAGGGTAAGCATGTATTCGATAGCAACGTAGGTAGGTGGGGGCCATATCACTTAACCTGGTTTGAATTTTAGCACATTTATCAAAAAAAATGTTAACATTGACCAAGCGTAAGATTTTCATTCACTTAGGTACTAAATTTTATGAATTCGAATTTTTGTTAAGATATATGAAGACATTAAAAAACAACGCATTATACGTTTTTCATTTTCTCATTTTTATTTGATGTTATTTTTGATGTAGTTTTACATCAAACTTTTGTAACCCAGTTTTCTACTGAGGGTGTTGAAGTTCACCCACTTTTTAATCCAAAATCGTTCAGTAGTTTTTGAGTTTATGCGTCACAAACACAAATGTTAATATTTACTTCTTTATTACGAGACTACCAACTCCATTTCAAAAAACATAGGTTTCACCCGTTCCAGATGAATGTAAACCAATCTAAATCTAGGGAAATCACAATCCCGCGATAACAATCCCTCTCTCACAGATGTAGGTTAGAGCCAATCTGCCTGCCTGGAACCAGCGAGCTGATTTCCGAAGCTAGTAGTTTCCAGGTCACCCATTTTCCTCTCCTAGTTTTGCTGTGTTTATCTGACTTGCGATAGGCTCGTTTTCCACTAAAGGAGAGTGTGTGACACAACAATAGAACAGAAAAAAGTAAAGGTTTATATGTGTGTATCTGTGAACATTTAGTACATCATTGTAACCACGCTTGTACTAACTTATGTATTTTTAACATCATTTGTTTAACGACTTTTGGGAAACCGTCGAATTTTTTTCTGCCTCTCCATACAAAGTGAACTAGTCATGCGACCTATGTATGAAAAGTTGATTTTTTTAATGCTAATTTCCAAAAGTCATAGAAAAAAAATGCTGTAAAAAGATACTCTTTCAATTGTTTTATTAATTATATAGCCTTATTTATTCCTGCTAGGAACTTCCAAATTTTGAGTGCGTACACTTGACCCACTCAACAGTACCTTAACGACCAATACATACACCTCCTATGTAGATAAACAAGCCTTGTTAAAAAATATTTGAAAGTTGGCACTCTTCCAAGCTTATCCCGAATTCGCGTTGTTTCTAGTGCACTTCGGCTTCTAATTTGACGCCTCCCCGCGCTTGTTTCAGAAGTAGCATTGAACTTCTCTACTGAAAGCTCACGTAAGCACCTTAACTCTTAATGTATAAAACTTTTTTCTCAAAATGGTGTGTCACGTAACAATGGTCTTACCGCACTAAAACTAAAAGCTTTTGATGGGGATACGTGCTGACAAGTCACGTATCTTACGTGTTTAGGTATCTACGTAACTTATGTACAGACAGTCACACATCAGGTTACTACAACCTGTCAAATTTCCTTTATTAACTTCAAAACACACATGTTTGTTATTAAGGTGAAAATCGAATGAAAAATTTTGATAGATTAAAATATTTAATATACATTGATGTGTGTTTTCTGTAAGTATTAGCCCAAATTAAGTAAATACACAAATACAATAGTAATTCCACAAAATAAATATTTTCGCAAAAGATAGACTCTATCTGACACTTTTATTAAAAAGATTGTGTAACTATTCACATGTAGATAGTTTATCGTATCCCCGTTTCTTATTTGTCGCCTCACTGCTGCGCGTTTCAGAAGTTACATCGAACTTCTGCGCGCAGCAGTGGACATCTATTGGCTGAAAAGATATGTCCTTATGAAATCCAAGTTAATGTCACCCCGTCGCAGTTTTAGTAGCTTACGTATTTAGTAATTGCTTACAAAATAGAATTCTCGTCCATGCACTATAAATTCATTCTGAACTAATTTGAATTGAGCGTTTCAGTGCAACAGGAAGGCATAATTAGTGCCACGTTAAGAGACTTTCCTTTCATCTTAAGAATTAACTGAGGTACGGCAACAGAGTTAACGAGTACTTGTTACTCCTAATAGCTCTTATGCCTTTGGGATAAGGTGGATTTATTTTCAAGTGGGCATCTATGCCTGTTTACCCCCATTTATTAGATTAGTTTGTCATTAATCTTATAATACGGCGCACGGTTGGCGCGGGGCCAAGGGGTAAATCGTCGGACTGTACGTCTGTCGGTGATGCTGATGTCCGTGAAGCTTTCATTAATGAGCCATATTTAATGACAGATGGGAATCCCATGCATTTTCGTAGTGTAGTTTACTACCTATTCTATTAAAACCTAGTTAGGTTATTGACCCCGGCAAAAGGACAAGTGATATTTCAAAATATATAGGTTCGGGTTACATACCTAACTTTAGGTTAGTTTTTTATGTGATAGATATGAGAGTCACAAGTTATTAGTCTCATTATACATACTATCCCACGGCAGGGCAAAGTCCTCTATCACAGAAATCTCTTGAACTGTAATATCATTTAAAATTTAAATTTGATAAATAGGTCCAGACTCCCTCTCAGCTAATACTCCGGGCTCCGAAGCGACAGCTTTGGATCAACGGAGGATTACACGCTGAGAAAAGTAAATCTGATAAACGGGAGATATAAGCCCTGAAAACATGAAATTAATTTAAATACTTTTTTTTTAAAGTAATATATACTCGTAGCAGATGAGTAGGCGGTGCGAACTAAGCGATTGCCACCGCCAATAGACCGCAACCAGCGGACTCAGCGGAGTCACAAGTGCGCTGCTAACTAAACCCCTTTCCCCTCAATTAGGCCTCCGGTACCCTTACTCAAATATTTAAAGACCGCGTTACGGTCATTTACACAAGCCTGGCTTAGAAAACTTCCGACATCTCATTAGGTATACTGTGATTTGATCCTTCGGTATACCCACGAACACCCTGTGACATTTGAGGTTCCCCTTTTTTAAATTGGGGCCCACCTTATGTCTGATACACAAAAGCTATTTTTGCACTACGAGGGATAGCTTGACGTATCCCTGTCTGTACATATGTGATACCAAAGCGGCATCTCAGTGTAACTGAATACGGGATTAAATTTAAACGACGTCCATTAAGACGGTTAACGGTGGGGAGAATGGTATGGGGACAATAACATTGTATGGGGATACAGTTTCGAGATGGCAGTAAGGCACAGTTTTAGGACGTACTAAACTTGCATGATGTTTATTTTTACAATACCTACTGACTAAAAGCTAAGGCTTTGTTTTCGCGTGTGATCTTAAAATATGGCTATTAGCGATGAGACCGTCAAAATTGTTTTTATATAGATATGTCATATGACCATAGCTGTGCAATAAAAGTTATCTATCAATCTATGGTCAATATATGTATTCATAGTACATATCAATAACAACTGGTGTTAATAATTAACTTTAACTGCTAAAAAAAGCTCTTGGATAAAAACATTATGAAACTGTTTTCGATAGACATCTTAAATAGGTAATGAAATATATAAGTCAGGTTTCTTAAGATGGTATACATAGGTACCTACTCATTTTTAAGTAAGAACATCCTTTCAGCTTCATGTTTATCTGATTTACAAATAATATTAATCATAACAAATTTTGATTGTAATCCACGAAAAAAATTATATAGAGGTTTTGCATTTGCTTCTAAAATATTTAAGACCGATAAGTTTGAAAATTGCACATGTACCTACCTTATACTTTATACCTCAAATTTAAGTACGTGATGAATATTTAAAAGATATTAGGAAAAAATTTAAAATGTATATATCCAGTAACATTTGTGAAATCATAACCTAGTATGAAACATGTCAACCTTCCTAAAACCAAGGTGAAGGACAAATACATTACATAAATCAGTTATAATCGTCACCCGCACATAAGCTACCTATATAGGCGTTTATCGCCGTATTATTTACACCCACAAATTAGACAGTTAAACAGCAATAAAAAGTTCTCGAGAATTGGAGCAGACATGCGATCCATTGATGGCGCAAGAGCAACGCTAAGCGACGGGTCACGCTGGTATTTAGGGCTGTCAATGTCATATTATCGTACTTTTTTTTTGTTAGCCTATAGGGACCTACTGCTGGGCAAAGGCCTCCCCTAAGTTCCCCCTTCCCCTAAGTAAGATTCCTTTCCAACGCCCTTGCTTGCCAATCTTGGACATACTTATAAAAATCGTCATATTATCATCTATTTCTGGTATTTTAAAGGAATCATACATCCATATAGAATACTAGTCCGTAGTCCCACTTAGTTTGCGTACACTAAGCAAGCAAGATGGCTCTGGAGGCTCTTATAGAAAAGCAAGAAACAATATTAATGATAAATTATACAAAGAGTTCTACAGGGAAAAGGCCTTAGTACCTACCTAAGTATGTTTAAAATAACTACAATCTACGAAACTAGTGAAATAAAACTATAACAATAGACCCTGTTTAAAACATCAATGATAGACAACCCTGTTATCGTTCGGAAACGAGCTAATGCAACGGCAAACAGGAGCGGGGTGGAATGCGAGCGATGCCGCGATCGCACTATTTCTGGACGAACACGGAACTGCGCGCGCGCAGCCATCCTGCGTCTGCGCTGGCTTCCATGTTCCAGAATACCGTGTCATTGCGTTGCGTAATCCTTAAGCCCTTAATAAGGTAATGGGAAAATAGTTGCCACCTGATTTTGAACCTTATCTATTCATAACATAAGAGCGAAAACCAATGATTTTTTTTTGTTGACTTAGATCCTATTAAGTGTTAAGCCCTTTTACAATCAATTTGAAACTTCCATCATCCTGTTTCCTATTCTTGTTGGCTTTATGGAACATGAAATACCACAAACCACATGTTTCCTTTAACGTCCGCGTCCATCATTTGTAGTTTGAATTATGGCGTCAATATTTCACTGTCCACATGTGAGGCTAGTTGGTTTTGGTCAGTGTCAAATTCATGGTTTTGATTGATTGCAAAAATCTTCTTACGACTATCACACTAGCAACACAACTCATCATAACACACATAAATATCGCTTCTTTGCTTCAATAACGTGTCAATTTAAAACAACATTTTGTTTCGACTTATGCCGTTATTGTAGCAAATGATGTAATAGTAGTTTATAGCAGAAAATTTGCAGTAAAACCCCTCCTATCAATGGCATCTGTCAGCCAAAACAGGATTGTCGTCTACTCTCCGACTAGCTCTCTTGTGACTTGCGTATGATTTTCTCGAGAGGTGCGGCTACTTTCAACATGTCAACAGTAGACATAATTGTAAGTTATGGCTGTTGGTTGACATTCGTAAGTTGGTCACTCATATTCAAACTACAAGTATCACTTTAATATAATAAATAGGTGGTTCGCCCTTACTTCGTTTCGCGATGTAATTTTGCTATTAGTCAAATCTATACTAACTAACAGATGGCGCTAAGCGTCGATTGCATCGTCCTAGCAATTTGTATTTTCAGTTTCCTAAGATTTGTCGATGACTATAGAATGTATCCCTTTATACATAAGTAAAGATTAAAGATGTGGATATGTAGAATATAACCTAATCTATCACATAGCTGTACCATTTGCTTTTTACTGCCTAATATTTTTGCGTTTGTTAAACTAAAGGAGTACCTTTAGTTTTACTTATAATTTACAAATAGGTACGAGTACTTTGCTTATAAGTTACATAATAATTTTCTTTAGTTTTACTGGTGAAAAGGTTTTAGTAACTATCTCATTAATTGACTCCCTATCTCATTACAAAATGTTATTACGACCAGCCGTAAGTTCTAGCCGTACTTCCGCGTCCAGCCGCATTTTACTATTAAACATTGTACTAACGTGTTGTTTTATGTTGTTTCAGGTAATAAACAAAGATGCAAGTGTCAGGATACGGCGAAGGCGAATTGGTTTTCTTAGTTATTTTATGGTTTCCTATCGGAGGTGAACTAAGCACCAACAAGGTATCTGGCCATTGTCCTATTCATTTATAAAATATTGGTGTTTATGTTTTATTTTAAACTGAACGCCATGAATTGAATTCTTAATATAATAAAAAATACCACGATACCACGGGTTCACAGAAGACCGTGGCGAAGCGACGCCTGCACTGAGATTTCTTCGGTGTAGTGAGGGTACCGGAGGACCAAAACAACTCTATCTACATTTTGTTGTAGATATAATGAGATATTCCTCTGTAGTTGAAGATTTGGGCTTCTATTCTTATCTGTTATCAACGCCATCATCACCTATCATCATTTAAAAAACTCTTCTGTTGTGAATATTTATATTCCTTGAACCACGGTTTCTACCAATCATTCACACCACATGTGTTTTGGAAATATGTAAGATTGTAGGTACGCATAAACAATTTAAATTTTTCATACAAAGTTGGTCACGTGACTTGTTCATTTTTACATTTCATTTTGTATGAGGAGTAGGAAACAATTTCGACGAATTTTCAAGTCGTAGAGCAAAAATTATGTTCAGAATGGTTGGTAAAAGATGTGGTTAAAGGGATGTGAATGTTTACAGATATACCCTGTATTGTTACCATGATAATAATATACGATTTTCTCCATGATTAGAAGGCGACGACATTTTAGTTTGCTGACCTTTAGCTATATTGAGATTCTGATATCGATGAGTCAACCGGCCCACGGTTTGCGTTTGGCCTCGCCTCGCCTAATAGAAATGGGTTGGAGCTATGGAATAGGATAACGAAATCTCTTCTGCCTAAGCTTTTCGTGCTGGTCTATACAGGGTTTATTTGTAAACTTTACATCCCTTTAACCAAGTCTTCTACCAATTCGTGTAAAAAAAAACTTGTCACCTACAAACATGTGACTTATTCACTTTGTCACAAATTTTCGATGAATTTTCAAAAATCTTACCACAATTACGAGTCGTACAGTACGGAGTCGGGTCAATGTATGCAATGTTGTGTGAATTAACTATTTATTTATTTTCAAGGGAAACATACTTTTTAGTCGCATAACGCCCCGTGGTCTAGTGGTTTAAGTACCGGGCCGTGATCTCGGGGTCCCGGGTCGAGCAAAAATATGTTTCGGATTTTTCGAACATAGCTCGGGTTCGCGCAGTCCCATCAAAGTAAGTAGTGATAACTTGATTTCTATGATGGAGGCTTTTGCTCTGCAGTGGGACAGTACGTAATTATATAGGCTGACATAATTTTTTTGATTTTTTAGAACATTGACATAGTTCTCATTTCTTATACATATGACATAAAGGTTCCACATAAAGTTAAGTATTATTTATTTACACTGTGGTAGCGGCTTTGTTGCCCAGGGCTGTGTGGGTGAAATTGTGTGCACATGCGTGAACCCTTTGATGTCCCGCTGGCTGCGACCGCGCCGTTTCTTACGCCCTAAATTACGGTCACTTCATCCTTTACTATCTGAAGTCCGAAGTATTTTTAACTGTTCCCTTTACTCCATAAGCTCTATATTTCATTAAAGATTAGCGGCCGCCCGTGACTTCGTCCGCGTGGAAAAGTAACTTTTTACCCCCCTTTCAACCCTTACACCCCCCTTTTCGCAATAAAAAGTAGCATATTTCTTTCTCAGGGTCTAGATTATCTGTATACCAAATTTCATTTAAATCCATTGAGTAGTTTTAGCGTGAAAGGGTAACAGACAAACAGACAGACAGACAGAGTTACTTTGGCATTTATAATATTAGTATGGATTCTTTATAAAACATTCAAAGTGCTTTATTTTTAAATTAAAACCGATGTCTATTTAAATAAATCAGACCGCCTTATTAGTACAATAGTACTGTCTATTGCTGTTGTTGCACTCATGTACCTTTTCTAATTATGTGCTATATATGTAATAAAGGATATCTATCTATCTAAATCAGAACTATCGAGTATGTTGGGGGGAAGGCTCACCAACAAATCTAGATTTAGTCGGTCTGGTTTCCCTACCTAAGGCTGCGAAGGTCAGACGGCAGACTCTATTTACCAGACTTTCCAAATCCTGGGTCATGATTTCAGTCAGCATACTCCAGATTAGCGAAATTCTATTCATGCTCATGAGCATTTTGTTCGTGACACGATTTTGGTACCTATACATAAGTTACGATACTCTGTGGAGTAGATTTTGGTATATAAATACCAAAATCTACTCCACAGAGTATCGTGACCATAACCTCTACTGTTTTAAAATTAAGAAAAGAGAAACGGTCAAATCCAGCAATAGTTTTATGTCACGGACTTCCGTAGTCATTGTTTACCAGAGAAAGCCTGCCGTGGCTCAGTGCCCCGGCGCGGTTTCTTCTACGGCAGTCGCTTAATGATCAGCAAACAACCGTTTAAGGTCGCATTTGTGCTGTTTAACTGTGGAAGTAGTTAAAGTGTTGTGCAATGGGTAGTGGAACTGTGTAGTTAAGGAGTTTTCGAATTTGTGAGAGATCGTGGGAGAGATAAACTTTGGCATGAATGGAATAGGTACGGCTTCACAAAAGACCAGTAGCCTTACCATGACTTTGAAATACTATCCTCGCTATCGAAAACTATCGCTTTGTCTCTTTCATTGTGATGCATTTGAAAGAGACAGAGCAATAGTTACGTTACGTTATGTCAATTTTAGACGTAAACTCATGGTAGCGCTACAGGACTGAAGCGCTTGCATTGTGTTTTGCCGAGTGAGTTAGGTTACCGGAGACCCAATAGCGGGGTCAAAAGGTTGGCTGCGCACTTGTGACTCCGCTGGTGTTGCGTAGATATGCCATAGGCGGCGGCAACCGCTTACCATCAGGTGATACGTCTGTTCTTCTGCCACCGTGACATAAAAAATACCTAAAATGGTTTTTAGCTTGACGTCGTAAGGGGTTTCATGGGTTCCAATAACTTCACTATAATGCGAAAAATGGTGTGATGTGTAGTAGGACAACGAACCCTAGGCACCGAAACGCCAGCTCCAAAGCTGGCGTGTCCTAACACAACTGGGATATAACGCTAAAATTTTAATGTTAAGTTTGTGTCATTCCGGATCTAAATAAGATATTCATACATTATAGGCGACTGCCAACTGGACTTTCCAAATAGACTGGCTCTCCTGAAGTCTCCTGTCTATGATCCATCCATTATGTGTGATCCATCATATAAGTTCAGAATCATTACATTGAAAGTTGTTTCTATCCACAAATAAAAACTATCTGAATCAATGTTTTTCCTCCTACCGAGCGAGTGGAAGACAATCAATTCATTCTTATGGAACAAATACAAATACTACGTAAAATTCAATTATTCCTTCCTATCTTTGGATAGCATTTATCAAAACAACTCGAAATGAAAGAGCCACTGTTGGTTTTCCTCCAAAGAAATGAATGGACGCTTTGCGTTCCGACAAAGAAACACACAGTCGAACAATGTTCTTTCTCCTTTCACAATCAATCGTTTCGATTCCTTGTATTTTTGAACGGGAATATTGTTCCCGTATCTTTTTTAATTGCGGCGGCCCGTTTGAGGGCAACGGGACGTAACCTTTGGCTCAATAAGCCGGAATGATGCGGCTGGGTCCGGGATGCGAATAAAATACAAATTAGTAGACAGTTGAAAGTTTTACTGTAGGGTTCTGTATGAAGAAAGCGAATGTTTCTTTTGTTGTGTGACGACAAACGCGATATATCAAACTGCAAGGTTCTTTAGGTTTCCAATTGATCTACATTAGGATTCTTTTTCCTTTTTTAAGCGTCTGCTATAATGTTGTCAGACAATATCTTGCTTTAAGGATCTTTAGGAAAGCATTCAGATTTTTGGCAAACATTTTCTGTGTATACGTCATTCTATGCAACCGCCTTACTGATTTGAGTAGGTAGGTAGGTACTTTGCCTTTAGAATGCTTCCAGGTTCCAGATTGACATGTCAAAATTCACAGTTCCCTTTTGATCTTATACTTTAGTCAAGTCATCATGGTGTCCCACAGAATGATAAGGTTAGTGATAGAAATGCCATGTGTTGCGCACATACTCACTAGATAAATTTATGTTCTCTAACTGGCGATCTACATCGTGACAAATATCCTCTAATCTACTTCGAGTCGAGCCCACGTAAAATTGGCCATCCGCTGTGTACGATTTGACACGTATCCGCGTAGCCAAAATAGTTGTACCTACGATAGACAAACAAGGACGCGGATTGAATGACAGGGTTTCCCTTTGGTTTGTCGTACCCTAAGATTAAAATTATTCCCGATTTTTTTGTTTGCCGAACCCGATAATATTGTTGATGTGGGTAAAATTGCTCTCCGTAAACAAGTGTTCGCTTCTGATATTAGATAAGCTAAACTAATTTATTAGATTGGGAATAAGCATTGAAGCGTATTATTAGTTGCCATGGACAGTAGATATGCATAAAGGTAAAGCTAATTTCAGCATTATGGGACGAAAAAATACCTAAATCTATACCACTTTTCTTTCTCAGTCCATGATCTTCTCTTCCAGCCCTAGCCAGAGGTGCGGAGAGGAAGGTCATCATTACTGGCCCAATGGCATATTTGGCACATTTTGGCCAAAGATCGTGGCATTTGATCCCCACCCTAGACAGACAGTGTGTTTGTTCTGATACCTAACAAAATGGCCCTTGAGGAATCCGTCCTGGATTATTTTTTCTTTACATCTAACTAATTAATACCTCCTAGTACGTGCCCAGTGCCTCCTAGCAGCTACCTACCTGAACTAGGACCGTTACGAGTATGACAAGTTTCGTAACTAATCAATATTATGCACACCGCGCCTGCGCCGCATTCCGATACCGGTTAACTCATCACACGAGGTCCCGTGTTATGTCATTATGTTTTGAACGATTATTATTATAATGATGGTAGGTACTTATGACCATATTGGGTTTCTACCATTAAGGCCAGTTGTAAATTCGCGGGTTATCTTGTCTATTTTTAGATGTCTTAAGTATGAGCCAATGAGTCACATCCAACTAGGATTTGTCTACCTAAAGCCTGTTCAAATACGATACAACATTTTTTTTTAGTGGCATCACATGTTTACCTTTAACCTTCTTTCCCCCGATTGGACCTACGGTAGCCTCTCTCACTTGGCGAAACAACGCAGGCACTGTTTCGTTAATTTAAGAACGTTAGGCCCTTGTTAATGTACAGGTGAATCCATGTGTCGGAACCTACTCAAATTCTTCTGCACCATACGATAAAACGTAAAAGTGAAGGAACCTTATGTAACTATTCTGTCACTCATGATGATGTTAAAACGCCATTACGACGATATTTTGCGTTGTAGGTACAATCGCGGTATGAAAACTTTAGTCGTATCGTTGTAATCTTTTGAATTACTTATTTCAAACGCTTTACCACTCAGAAGTTAATATTCCTAAATTTTCCGTAACTTTGATTTCATATTATTTCTATCACTTTACCGATGTTTGTGACGTTCCACAACAGGACTTAATTCCTGAGCCCAAAATAGCTTTAAGCACTCTGGTTATGAATATCCGAATTAACAAACGTAACACAAATATATTAACACCTAGACACTGAAAAACACAAGCATTCATCGCTAGACTGTTTATCCACGGTGGAAATCGAGCCCACGAACTTGAAGCGTGACGGAAGAAAGAGATTCCCAGAAATCAATTCGAAAATTGACAACATCCCGCCACTATTCACTTCGATGCCAAAATCGATTCGATACACCGATCAATCAATCGAGTGAGAGTGTAATCGAAAATAGCCGAGCTTTAAGCTGCCATTACGGGCGAAGGCCGCCTCTTGGCGAACGTAACACAAACATTCCCAAATTATTCGTACCGTGAATGTCTGAAGTTCAAGATCCGTATCGACCGCAAAAGCAATTTTAGATACGAGTATTTCGCCTACAGCGAAAGGGAACCGAGTTGAGAGCTATTAGAGGTAGGTTGTACCAATTTTATTTTCCTTTGTGACTTGCAATCTTATTTTGGATGTAGCTGGCAGCTAATATTTCCCAGAAAACTCGATTTTTAATGTCATAAAAGGAACGCAGCCAAAGCGAATGAGCTCCAGTTGCATTAGGTCGACGTACTTATGAACTTTGGTAAAGCGTCGGGCTCTGTAGGATTATGCAGCGAAGGGAGATTTTCCATAAAAAAGCGGGTTTAACCTCCTAGTCCCATTATGTAGTGGGGAAGTATTGTCAGGGCACAGCCTAACTCCACTTCTTTTTCTTCGTACGGGCTTTTCTGCTATCATGCTACAAGCGTGCTCAATTCGCATGCGGAGGGGGAAGTCGGCCTAACTCCACTACTAACCTCCCATCGAGAAATTGTTTTATCACCACAAGTCATCTAATGCATAACCCAACTCATCACCTCTACAGCATTGTGCAATTTGTCAAAAAGGGTCACACCGTGATTTTTGGGGAACTCTAAAAATCCTCGTGATAACAATTTCCCTTTCATTGTATATTCTTATTTTCTTTATCACATTCTCTAAACGCAAGCGGTTAGTTAACAACGAGCAACACAGCAGAGTACAAACAGTAATTTCGACTCTATTGTTTATTTTAATGGTGGGATAATTAAAAGTATTGTTTGGTAGTGTTTTCACATCCGTCGTGGTCATAGTAAATTAATTCGACAATTCATACTACGAGTATCTACGAGTACTTACGTTTTTTACTGACATAACTTTCTTGATCTAGTTTAGGTATTAGTTTTGAAAGTCAACGAACAAAACGTTGCCAGTGTTAGAAACTAGTGCCCATCCATAACAGAATGTGGACCTTCTTTGTTGATGTCTGTGTCATCGTTATAGGGATGGTGAAGTTTAACCTTAAAAGGCCATAAGTCAATGAAAAATTTCATTGGTTTTCGCTCTTATGTACAGATAGAAAAGGTTCAAAATCAGGTGGGAACTATTTTAATTATGTCTTGTCTTAATGCCAATCGCTTCAATGTACTTAATTACAAGACTTACCAAATCTTAGATAAGCGTCAGACCTAAGTACCCAATCTTGGATCATAACATTCAATCAACCCTTATAGAAAACAGACTAACCGTCAAGATGAAAGATATAGGTAGTGTACTTTTACCAACACATAGAAAGAAACATCAGTAGATTACACCAATGATTGCGGCCCGCGGCCCTCGGTATGGCAAACAGGAATTTAAACCAAGTGTATTTTTACAGCAACGTTTTCCTTAGGGAGCGCGATAATCGAATTCCACTCAGGCAGAAAACGAATAAGTATGTTAAAATGTCAAAAGTTCATCGGTGTTCAGCCCACCAAGATGTTACCTCATCATCATCATCATCAGCAACCCACGCTCGTCCACTGCTGGACATAGGTCTCCCCCAATGCACGCCACCGCTCCCGATTTTCGGCCACTCTCATCCAGCTCACTCCAGCCAGCCTTCGAATGTCGTCATCCCATCTTGTAGCAGGGCGTCCAACACTACGTTTGCCGAGTCGCGGTCTCCACTCAAGGACTTTATGGCTCCAACGGTTGTCAGTTCTGCGGCTAATGTGACCAGCCCACTGCCACTTCAGTTTGCTAATTCGGTGGGCTATGTCGGTGAGATGTTACCTAGGTACTTACAATCTAGATACATTGTCCTAAGTGATTTGAAAGTGCGACGATTGTGGACTAGGCCAAAGGAAATAAGGACAAATGGTCCTCGCCACCGCGTCCTGGGTCTAATTCTAAAATCTCGCACCTCCCTATTAGGTTTGTAGGTTTCATAAATTAATAATTTAGACTTGTTCTGTGTAATTTAGGTTTGTTCTGTGTGTGGGCTTGTGCACACGTGCGATGGTTTATAAATAGCTCAGCCGATCCGTGGCTTCCGTTCAAACGGTAAGATTACATTTCTACGAGTATTACATATTTGACGAATGATTTACTGAACTGGTTATGGTATAAGTGCTTTGTTTCTGTTCTTTGGTGTTCCAAAAAGCTTTGCAATAGCTTTTGCTTTGAATTGTATGTTGATTTACTTACTTTCATCAATTATATTTGAGGATAATCTTACTTATGATGGAATTGACAATAATGATGATGATCTTCGATGACATACCTACGGGCTGTTATAGTTTGCCCATAGAATTAGAAACTTGCTACGATTTTTGGTGGTTTTATTCTATAATCATCTTTACGTGACATTTTATTCTTATTCAATTACTTCACATTTATTTTGATAGGTATACATTTCTATTACAGATGACAATAAAGATAAAACCATTCCTGTTTGCATCCGAAGCTGTCAATTCGAATCTCGAGGTCTGCTAATTCATCATGTTAAGAATCGTTTGTCTAAATTAGTTCATTGAATATGAAACTCGAATTTGTCTATGTACTCGTTCTTTAAGCCTTAAATTAATTTTCAATTAATTTAACTTCAATAAAACTAATCTTACTTGCATGTCCTAAAAGCGTACCTATAGCAAGTGCAGCAGCGGCCATCTTGTGACGTCACCCAACTGAGCACAAGATGCTAATCCCCAGGAATGCTCTGATAGCAACGCGGGGGTTCCGCATATCCCAAGATAAGCTGCACACTGTACAATGATGCAACATTGTGTGCGATAGAGAACGCATTCTTGAATTCCTCTTTCGCGTGAGGGCGAACGTTATAGCTTAGTAACATTTTCTTGGAAATAATAACTTGATAGAATTGCTGAATTGGCAGTATGTACGTAGCGGTGATGGAACTTCAGTCTGTGGATAATATAAATAATAAATAGGTTTACTCTTTATTGCTAAACACACAAAATTTATTTATTAGGTATATAATTATTGTACTAAGATTTAGGCTGTTGGGGATAGTAGTCGACTCTGAGAACGTAACTCTAGATTTTTCAAATTAACCTGTAAGTATAAGCGTATTTATACGACTATCATAGTAGGTACTCCTTTTACTGTCCGCCTGCAGGGCAAAGACCTTCTTCATAGAAGTCCAGTCATCGGTACTATGTATACCTAATGGGATTAGGTAAGTCTTAATTTTAAAGTACACTGTTAGAATCTAAATGACGTCAAGATGTAATTCTATTATCTTTTCCAAATAATTTTGTCTAAATTCAATTTCAAGATGAATTTCCGCAACATTTTTTATTTCATTAATTAACATAGTGGCGCACTCTTACTTCGTTTCGGGACATTAGTTCTATACTACACCAGATGGCACTGGGCGTGGATTACATCATGCAAGTGTTTTGCCTGTGCTGTAGTTGTCTCTATGATTAGTAAAGTTTATAAAATGACGTTTTAAATCGAATGACCCAATTTTCTGCTAACTTCAACGTCTCAGGCTTACGATGTTTCTATCTAAGCCTTTATCTCACGGTATCTCAAACTTGTAACAGACTTTCCTACAACCAGTTAGCTCCGGTACCTCATAGCTCCACAACTGGGGCGCTCCACCGACTGCGGCCCTTATCTCGCTTATTAACTTGGCCCACGATAAACTTCGACACGTACCTATCAGTTGAGATGGACTCTAAATAGGCGGCTACTTTGATGATTGCTTCATAGAACTTGGGAGGTACGAGAGCATTGCCACGTGCCTTGCGTGTAGGGTTACTTAATTTATAAATCAGCTAGTGAGTTTATAAATGTAATAGATGGCGCTAGAAGTCGATTAAATCGCCCAAGTGTTTCGTGTCTTCTGTTTTATAGGTATAAGCCCGGACGTGGACTATGAGATTAACCTCGTTATAAATAGAAGAAGATAGAAGATACTTACGTATGAGGAGGAAGGTCTGTGCAGGCCCGATACTGCTTCTCGCAGATCATTACTAGTTCTTGTTTGTTACAAGCATGTGACTTGTGCTGCGACAGCCATACGCTGGACAGTACCTACTATGTAATTTCCTTCGAAAAACTTTCCTCCACGTTAATTAAATTAATGAATAGTTACTTATTTAAAGTGAAGGAGAAATGCAAAGAACGTCATTAATTATGTCAGGGCGATGTTAGTGGAGCGTGTGGCATTAAGTCGACATACCTGTCGACACTATCGATCACGATTGTACCAACTGCTATTAAGTTAGGAATTCAGCTTAAGGATTTCTTGTAGTTACGTACCTACTTGTACAACGCGAAATGATTCGCTCGTGACAGAGCCTAGTTTCCGCATAAAATTTTGCAAAAATGGTAAAAATCCCCAATGGTCTAGTGGTCTCGGGATCCTGGGCAGAGCACAAAGTATGTTTCGAATTTTCCGAACGTAACTCGGGTTTGTGATCCGCATTAGGCAAGCGTGGTGATTAAGCCTAATCCCATCATAGTAGCGGTGACTTGGTTTCTATGGTGGAGGCCTTTGCCCTGCAGTGCGATCTCCCACGGTTAAGAAAAGTAGATAGATATCTAGATACTCTTTATTGCTCAAAAGGTTACATAACTTAATGCTATGGTCATACATACATTATAAGCTGATACTTTACTTAACTGTTATTTGAATTACCTAATTTATGAATTTCCTTTTTCTTTCTAAATAACCATGTTGTAAGAGTAGAATATATAAAATGTTGAAAATATGTTATGTGGAACTTTGTACAGCTATTGCCCTGTAGGGAGACATTAATAGGCTATAACTTAAGTTCAAACTAAGTGTGAATAACGGCCCCGCGGTAGGATACCTCTAACAGCAGTAGGCCGCCTGGTCGCCTCCCACGGTGGATTACGAGTGTGGTGTAGCTAAGCTGTTCAGTTGTACCAGTTCACTCAACACGCAAGAATCTGTCGCTCACTCTTTTGTCAAGCAAAGGCGTCACCAAAGGTCCAACCTGAAAACCAACGCTGCAACAACAGCCGCTTGCACCGGTTGCGAACTGAGGCTGTACTTTATTTGCCATAACTTTCGATTTTTTTCTATGCAATCCTGTGTTGCAATTAATAAATGTTTTCTTACTCTTTTTTGTAGTTTGTTCAATGTAGTTTCTGAGTGAGTTGTACCAGTTCACTCCACAAGCCAGGTCTTGGCACTCTCTCTTTCTTTTTCCATATAGTTCCTGAGTGAGTCGTTTAACTGTACCAGTTCACTCCACAAAACAGTTATGATGAGCGATTGTAGTTCAGTGGATAAAAATGCGCCCTTGATCCGTATCAAGGAGTCTTGATTCGAATCCGAGCATGCACCTCTTGATTTGTCAATGTAACTAAATTAAGTGCTCATACATAATGAGTGATACCTACAGTTCAAAAATACTACATCACTTCACCGACGCTTTCATCAGGTGCGATTGTGGTTAAGCGTTACTTTTTTTATTATTATTATTTAGCCTATACTGTCCCACTGCTGGGCAAAGGCCTCCCCAAAATCCCTCCACCGATCTCTATCTAATGCCATTTGTTGCCAATCGCGGGCAAAACTGTTGAGGTCATCAGCCTATCGCTTTTTGGGCCTACCCCGCTGTCGGCGTCCATCGGGTTGCCATTGGGTGGAAAATTTCGTCCATCTTTTAGGGTCTATTCGGCAAACGTGACCCGCCCATTCCCACTTCAACTTGGCAGTTTTCCTTCCAACATCAGCTATTTGGGTTTTTGCACGTATTATAGAGTTTAATAAGCGTTACTTATCATATTAATTTTTTAACTCTTTTGAGTTCAGTGAACGGTTTAGCGCGTATCTATTGCAAGTTATTTCGCAAAGTAAGCCGTAGTGGGTAGGACTCCTACGTCGATGGATCGCGAACAATGTTTTCTGTTTACACAATACTAAATCTGCGGTATACGTAGAGATTACCTATCATTACTTGTAAGCATAGCAGCATCAATGCGCCATTATCTGCTACTGTTCTTGGAAGTTTGCGAAACTTATTGATTTTGATATTTGTATGGTCCACTGTGCGCTGAGTATGTCCATTTTTTTATGTGATAGGTGGCAGAGGAACAGACGGATCACCTGATGGTAAGCGATTACGGCAGCCCATAGACACCTGCAACACCAGTACCTAGTAGATAGAGTCACAAGTGCGCTGGCAACCTGTAACCCCTTTTCCCCCCAATTGGGCCTCTGGTGCCCTCACTTAATCGGCGAAACACAGCGCCGCTTCACACCGGTCTTATGTTAGGCCGTGGTAACACTCCAGTCGAGCCGGCCCATTCCTGCCGAAGCGTGGCTCTCCTATCTTCTGTTTCTTTTTATGTCAATAGTGATTTAAATGTTTTGCCTTGAGGATAGATATTGACAATAACAAGAAGTTAATAAGTACAGATTACTTTAACGTCGTAAGGCCCAGACAGCAGACACAATAGAAAGTCAATTGTTTTTGCCTCGTATGAGGCTTTTTGGTCTTACTACGTTAATCTATTTATTAGAGCCAACACGAATAATGAACATCGGCTAATCGGACTACTAAACAAAGGCGGGAGCGGACTAACGAATGGTTCCGACAATATTTAGCCCCAATACGGGTTACAGTATTGAATTGATCTCAATTGACCTAAGTAAGGAGTAAATCTACGGAAGAAGCGCGGACTAACCTCGGGCTGCGAAAGGCGTCCTTATACGAATAAGAACGTTTAGTTTGTGTCGCTAACAACGCCCTTTAAGGGAACTCTCACAGCAAATAAATGTTTGATCTATAACCTAACCCTCCGTCGGTCTAGTGGTTTACGTAACGGGCCGTAATTTCCGTGTCCAGAGGACCAAGTCTCGTGCACTCGACATTGAAATCGAACACGAGTATTTCATACATTCGTCCATAAAAATCTCTAATTCGACTTCAATGTCGATAGCACGAGAATTGCCCCTCTGGGTCGCATTCCCGAGTCGTGCTAAAAAATTGATAATATTTAGATTTTTTCCAACACTCGGGTTTGTGACTGATCACCCATCCGCATTAGCCAAATCAAATCAAATAGTTTATCTGCAAGCAATTTGCAAGGATATAAAGCCATGGGTGGTGATTACGCCTAATTAGGTACCATCATAGTAGCGGCGACTTGATTTCTATAAGGCTTTGCCCTGCAGCAGAACAGTAGGTATAGGCTGATACTTTACTACAACCTAAATATTTAAGTATATTTTAGTACCCAATGTTAGTACACCGCCATCTTGCGGTCCCAGGAATGTTTGTAACTTTGTTGGCACAATTCTGACCAGACTCAATTAGGCAATTCCGACCGAGGCTCGCTTAGATTCCCACAACAAACTGGATTGACAAACTGGAACCAAAAGTAAATACGTTTCCGATAGGGATGGATGTTAGAAGAAATTTTATCGATAGTTATTCATGACAAAAAAGGAAGACGGCTGTGTTCTATATGACTGCATTAAAAGATTTCAATTTGGATTTGAACTAGAATCTCTAGATGCACAATACCAAACTGAAAGCTGAAAGCGTTGAAAAATCGCAATACCGCTGTCATTTTTGTAGATACAGCTATAGATATTTTGAGTTTCGAAAATGCTTTCGAAGAGTATTCGAAAAGTAAACAAAAATTTTTTTCGACTTTAGTCTACAGTCCTAGGTTTTAAATTCGAATGCCAAATAGCGCTCTATTGCGATTGGAGTCTTCAATGGCGGCGACACATTTAGCGCGTTCACTCTGTCTTTGACAATCAATTATAGTATCAGTCGTATAATAGATTACAGTCACACCATAAAATACCTACATGTGTAGATCCACAAGTCCGATAGTATTCATAGAATTACGGCATATGAATTAATAATAAGCCGTATCGCACTATTACTGTCATTGGTGGAACCACAACCATCAATAATTTCGATAAACACATCTCTTCCTTTGTCCGTGAACGATTACTTGAATAATTTACATGCTGTCGATGAAATAATGTTATGGGGTGGAATAAAGATAGGGCTATAACGTTTTGATATTTTTCAAACACGTGGGTTTGAATATTAGGGCAATAATAGATGGTAATCTTCGTGGCCAATGTCAACCATTAACCATTACACGCAATAAAGAACTTACATTAGTTGTATTTGTAGGTGTACGTTCTATATAATGTGCCCTTTCTACTGTTTTGTCCATATATCCCGCTGGATCAGCAGCATCCAGGTGGTGTATAACGAAGCCGTCCCATAATGAATGAGAATATACTTACCTGTCGTATCCAAACAAAAGGACACACAGCACATTTATGAAAAGGAGGGAAACTCTGATTCGGGCATAACGTTCGGTTCGTTTGGATAGGGCTATGGGCGGCGGCAATAGCTTGGCGTCAGGTAATCCATATGCTCGTCTGCCGTATCACATAAAAAGAAAAGCTAACGTACCTATGTTTTGCCTTATTAGGGTCCTACAGATGGGGTTACCTAACTTACTGCTTACTGGAAATCTATCTAAGATTTCCATCTCAAGTTTTTAATCTCACCCACTGTCAAATTCACTTAGCACGGCCACGCCCGTCAAAGTATCGATGGCCGACAGTTGCGCAACACTAATCGCAGATTCCAATCGCCGCGGCCCGGAGCCGAGCGACCAGCCGCAGGGAATTATGACCCTAATGACTTGCCTAACAAGTTTACTTTGTGAACGATGAAAATCCGCCGGGAACTTCGTTTTAGAACACTCAAGAAGCTTATGGAGTAGGGGGAGGGGGGAGATGCCTTTTACATTAATAATGTTCTAATTTCATGTTAATTAACAGCAGAACAATTTTAAAAAAGCTGTAGAGTTCTAAATTAAAATTTTTAATCTTTAATGTCGCAAGACCCAAAAGCCTTTTAAAAGGCATAAAACAATAAAATTGTCTGCTGTCTGGGCCTTATGACGTCAAAATATATTTTAAATTTAATACCAGTGTTTATGGGCTAGTAAAACAAGTCACTGAAATCTCCAGACCCATTCCCAATTTTGTTCACAACAACAAGATAACTAGTTTTTGAGATATCTAAGTTTGATCCCAGTAAAAGTTGTTTTCACAAATTTAAATAAAAATCGAGCCCAATAGGTAGGTACAGATCAAAACTTTCACTCTTCGGGCCTTCCATTTATCACTTCGTATAAAGAAATACTGTAAAGTACAAGTACATTACCCAAAGTATGTGACACATTCAAATGATCAAACTATTTCGCAACGCTAACTGCCTAACAAGCTAACGGTGGGATATCACAAAGCCGGCGAACGATTAATCATTCGAGAAAGGAAGTATTCGATTACTTTCATAGCCTCGCCGTCTCGATTACGTCGCGCTTCCTCCGACGGCTAAATTGGATCTGTGGAGATAGCGAATAGTTACATTTTTATGGCTTTAAACCCGGAAGATCGATATCGCAGAATCGTGATTAATTTTTATACTTATTGGTTTTGATACCATTAAGCAAAAAACTAGTTTCCCTACATTCTTTATTTTAAATTTTAAGCCCCAGATTATATTTTTAGTACAAGTAAAAAAGTCGGAAGGAATCGGAAAGTGCAATATATTACTAGTTTTTTAAATCATCATTCTGAACAACCTTTTGTTCTATGAATAAAATGCCGATTGGCTTAATCCAGCATGTAAGTCTAGGGCTAGGTAAGAAAGAATATTCTAGCAAAGAAGCCTGCTGTTAGCAATGACTGATTTTTGAAGATTATAATATTTTCTTTAACGTGTGTAACTTCAAAGAAATGCACTACTAAAATAAGGTGTTGAAGTACGAGAGCGTCCAAGATTTCTTCCATAAAACATTTACAGCGGAGATAGCACGAAAAATCTGGCGCAAATTCATGAGCTGGCAAATTTAAATTCCACCTAAATTATGTTTTCGGTGTCTGCACGCGAATGCAATTTGAGCCTCGTGAAATATGACCTGGGTGGCATGAATCTTGCATTCCGAGGCATTTTTAAGTCGGCTTTATTTGCCTAACACTAGGCAAATAAAGTCTAAAGCAAACAACTCGTTAGGACTATTCTAGAGCAACACATTCCTGGAGACATGCGAGCTTCTTATTAATTTGTTTTGAAATGTCGCCTAATTTATGTTTTTCGTCTTGTTTCAGGTAAGCAGCAAGAATATTCGCAAAATGGGAGAAAGAGTTTAAAGTAAGACTTCTACACATCGTAAGTTTTCGACGGAAGGTAAGGTAAATCATACGTTAGGTTTGAACCTATAGTAAATTTTCTTCATCCCATTCTGATCTTAATGTCAATCAATTGAGATTTGAACGGTTGTATGGCCCCACGGGAGTCGGCGCGAAAAAGCGCTTGTGCAATGTTTCCGACACCCAGCGCCATCTATTGGCAGAACTTCGAACTAATAGCAAAATTAAGTCCCGGAACGAAGTGAAGGCGGGCCACTAGTATTCCAAACAACCTCATTCCTGTCCCCATCCCCACATAAGCGTATGTAGCCAATAACACCGCTGTTAGTGGGTGGCTAATGAGATTACCACACGCCGCCGAGTCCTTAATTCAATTAAATGTCCTTTACGAGGTAATACGCCAGACGCGATGATTTCACATTGTTTAACACGGTTACTTAGAATTAATCTGGTTTCCGTTTTAGATTTGCGTTGTGGAATATAAATTTCCAGAGGTGAATGAACTCTAGGTCGGTTTTCATTTTGATGGTATCCTTGTTAACACAAATTTATTGAGAGTGATACCACAGCCTTACATTCCGGCATGAAGCAGCGCCTGCACTGTTTTGCCTAGTGAGTGAGGCCGAAGGCCCAATTGGGGGAATAAAGGGGTTAAAAGATGCCAGCGCACTTGTGACTCTACTGGAGTTGCAGGTGTCTATGGGCGGCGGCAATATTTCAAAATGTTCCAAAAAGTTTTTCTTCCAATAATTTCTTTTTGCCCTACCACAGAGTAACAAGACACGGATATACATACAAAAACCACAAACAAACAACGAACATATTTCCACGGACGGAATAATACGAAGGCAAAAGGAGGTCACCTCTTCACCAGGTATCCTGCGCCATTCATCCTGGCACTAAGCATTCAGAGCATTCACGCTGCCTCTTTCATTCCAAGGATCCATTCAAGGGCCGTATTCACTTCGCCTGTGGCTTTCCACGCTATGGAACGTGGGTGAAAACCATAAGTACTGAGTTCGTGGAAATATGAAGGTGCTTATAGGTATTTGAAGTAACTGAAAAAATTGAATGCTTTTGTAATTTACATTCTTAAAGTGATAGTATGATTCTCGATGAACTTACTACTCAGTATCACTCAGTAGGCACTTCACTAGGCCTGCACAAAATTTTCAAGATCTACGGTCGTACCATTTCCTTCAAAAATGTATCGGATACTTTGGTTTCTGTGGACTGGCGCTCACATTGCGATCCATTCTGAAGTTCGTGGGATTAATTTTAATTCGACTCACGTTCGATAGAGGGAGCTCTTCAATTTTCATACAAATTGTTTACAATACGCATAATATACGCTACGATTTCCCTGATAAGATCGTGGTGGGCCTGAAGGTGAATACAAGACTGATACAGTTACTACACTAACAAGAAAACTCATTTTTTAAGCCCAGTGAACTGATGTAGGAAGAAAAGACTATAACATTTATTAATTTTGACACCACAACACACACATTTAATCATATCTACCACCAGTTGAGTGGATTGCTCTAGACCGTGAGTTGAAACTACTCCGCAATAATTTTCGCTATCCCGCTTCTAATTTAACCATTCCGTCCCTTCCTACGCAACACCGATTAACACTTGTTGAAACTCAAAAACAAAACAATGCATCGTCATGCTGCTATTAAACACGAGGAATTTACGGGACGTGACGAGTGAACGTACCTATTTGTACGAAAATAACCCCGTTTTTGCACTTCAAATAATGCGGTTTTACGATGCAAGTGTCGAACGACGAGCGGACTATAAAACTATTCTGGGACGAAATTCACGTAAACGCAGTGGCAGTCATTGGCAAAATACTTGGGAAAATTGGATGAAGGGGGAAACCTTTTTGAATGTCCAAAACGAGTAAAACTTTGTTCGATTTTTAAAATGTATGTTTTGGCGTGTGGCAGCACTGGCAGTTGTTATTGCCAAAAAACCTTCGAATACTTATTTTGGGCGATTTTGGGAGGAAAAGTTCGCGGATCTCTCACGATAGAAGTTTTTACTGCCTAGTTTGATTTTTTTTTTCATTATTTAATTTAGTTTTAAAAATGTTAGGTTTTCAAATTGGACCTTCTGTGGTTTATTTTATTACGCGTCTTTTACTTGTTATTCTTAAAGTACCTAAATAATTTTATCAATTGAAATACGCCTACATGAATATTTCTCAGTTAGGTATTTACTGGTTTAGCGACAGTACTTTTAATTAATACAAGGGTATGTCGGTCAGTTGATACGCCTACACGAGGAACCTTGTCCCTTTACGTTACCAAGAGAAATATTCAACGAAACATTCTTAGGAATGATTAATATCAGCATTCTGAAAGTTGAGAATATTTTTAAATAATTTCTTACTTTAAAAGGGCCTCACTTTCATACTTAGTTTTTTATCCCGCACCGCAATAAGCACGATCGTCGTAAGAAATTTCCTTACTTACATTTTACCCCAGCACTTACATTTTATCGCACGCAATACAGCGTGCGATTGCTGTTTTTTGACCGATAAAATAAAAGGCGTGCCCCAAAATGTATAACATCACACAAACAGCTTCCATACCGCTACATACCAGCGATGATGGGACTGAGCTCGATGTGTATTTAACAGGCTGGTCTACTATAGCCTCGGATCGAAACAGTTGGATGAAGGGTAGAGAGACCTACGCTATATATTGGGTTTTACTGGTATGCTTTTGGGGTCGCTTATTTCAGTGAGCAAAAGATCAATGTAGCAATTTTCTCCAAAAAGGCTTTAATAATTTAGATGCCACATTGATCAAATACAGAGAACCAATTTGAGATCGTATGTCATTTGACACGTAAAACTATAATCCTATACAAAGTTTACTAAATTAAATAATGTTAAGTGCTTTGCATGCTATACTATCACACTAAACTAACCACATAATTAATACAGATCTTCAGTCTAACAGCATAAGGTTTAATATCACTCGCCATTCCTTTTATCATGTCACTGAGCTATAACCCGAACAGGGGAAGGCTTTTCAAAATAATTAGAGCTGTAATACGGTCGTCCGCATATTATAGGGAAGTGCTTGAGTGAATTGGCCAATTCAGTTTATTCGCATGTTTTATGGAGTATAAAGTTTATTACTTGCACCACGGGAGCAGGCTGGGGTCTGGCGAGAGCGATGAAAGCGGTTTAGAAAAATTTGCGGTTTTTTATAAATTGAAAAATGAAAGAATTAAAAGCAGTCAGAATTAAATTATAGTCTTTATTATCTTCAAAATCGTATCGTATTGCTTAGTTTGACCACAACACTCGCTCCACCTCAGCTCATCGCAAGTTTACACAGCTCAAATGTCGTTCTACGCGTGACGCTACAATATTTAGTTCAGTTCATATATATTGTTCAGTTAACTATTTACATATTTAAGTTTAGTTACATTAAAGTTCTCATTTAAAAGCGGCAAAATTATGAGATTGAACATCTTTGAATTGATCTATTTTTAGTGTTGTGATAATTCTCTATGATGACTGTGGGTATGGCTCTACCCTGTTGGGCTTGCTCACTTTTCCCCATTTCGGTCGCTCCGTTCATGACACTGCTTGACACTCGTTCTACAGCCCGAGAACAAACGTTCTACGCGTAATATTACAGTATAGTACAGTTATTTCGAGTTTTGTGATAATTCACTTCGAGGGACTGTGTGCATGGCACTACAGATTGTCTTAGCGCGAAAATATTAGCAGAGGCAACCCTACTTTTAAAGCGGGAATGAACAAGAGAGAAGAGAAGCTTGACTAAGATTCTGAAGTCTCTCACTTCACCTTTTTCGATCGCTCCGCTCAGCTTACCGCTCGTCTCACAGCCCCAGATCATCGTCCTACCAGGCGCTACAATATAGTGCGGTTATGTCGAGTTATGTGCTAATTCAATTCGTGAATATGTGCATATGACTTAATTATGGTGCTGGGTACACTCGCTCACCCGTTTCGCTCGCTTCACTCAGCATACCGCTCGTCTCACAGCCCCAGATCATCGTCCTACGCTACAATATAGTACGGTTATGTCGAGTTCTGTGATAATTCACAATCATGAGCCGTGGGTATGCGTCAGAGTGCCGGATGATTGATGTGGACATTAGCGCCTTTTTTATGTCCACGCAATTATTGTACTGCGCGGATCAGGTGACCGTACTTTATATTATACAACATTGTTCCTGTCTGTTTGTTTTTCTGTTGACAGCACAGTGTAGCGGTCAAAATAAAGGTGAAATATAAGTGTACTACATAATAGTGAGAGTTAGGTTTATTTGGCATTTTAGGATAGTTTTTATATTAAAGAGTCAATCTGTATAAATCATATTTTCTAACCTAAGACAAATTAGAAACAACACTTTTAACTAATACACCATAGAAGCAATTCTCCCGTACCCATCTTCAGTGATACAATCCTATATTTTACAAAACATCTCTATATTTTACACTAGCGGCCGCCCGCGACTCCGTCCGCGTGCAAAAGTAACTTTTTACCCCCCTTTCAACCACTTACAACCCCCTTTTCGCAATAAAAAGTAGCCTATGTCCTTTCTCAGGGTCTAGATTATCTGTATACCAAATTTCATTTAAATCCGTTGAGTAGTTTTGGCGTGAAAGAGTAGCAGACAGACAGACAGACAGAGTTACTTTCGCATTTATAATATTAGTATGGATTACAACATCAACTGCTTATCGTAGTCCACAGCTGGTTACCTCCCGTCCCTCCCTACCATCCCAGTAAAAGTTGTTTTCACAAATTTAAATAAATAATAGAGCCCAATAGGTACGATCAACACTTTCACTCTCTTTGCGCTCATTCCATTTATCACTTCATATAAAGAAATACGAGTAGTAAAGTACAAGTATACATTACCCAAGTATGTGACACTTCAATGATCAAACTATTTCGCAACGCTAACTGCTAACAAGCTAACGGTGGGAGATCACAAAGCCGGCGAACGATTAATCATTCGAGAAAGGAAGTATTCGATTACTTTCATAGCCCTCGCCGTCTCGATTACGTCGCGCTTCCTCCGACGGCTAAATGGATCTGTGAGATAGAGAATAGTTACATTTTTATGGCTTTAAACCCGGAAGATCGATATCGCAGAATCGTGATTATTTTTATACTTATTGGTTTTGATACCATTAGCAAAAAAACTAGTTTCCCTACATTCTTTATTTAATTTTAAGCCCCCAGATTATATTTTTAGTACTAAAAAAGTCGGAAGGAATCAGAAAGTACAATATTTTTACCAGTTTTTTAAATCATCATTCTGAACAACCTTTTGTTCTATGAATAAAATGCCGATTGGCTTAATCCAGCATATAAGTCTAGGCTAGGTAAGAAAGAATATTCTAGCAAAGAAGCCTGCTGTTAGCAATGATTTTTGAAGACTATAATATTTTCTTTAAGGTGTGTAACTTACAAAGAAATTCACTCCTAAAATAAGGTGTTGAAGTACGAGAGCGTCCAAGATTTCTTCCATAAAACATTTACAGCGGAGATAGCACGAAAAATCTGGCGCAAATTCATGAGCCTGGCAAATTTAAATTCCATCTAATTATGTTTTCGGTGTCTGCACGCGAATGCAATTTGAGCCTCGTGAAATATGACCTGGGTGTCCATGAATCTTGCATTCCGAGCATTTTTAAGTCGGCTTTATTGTGCCTAACACTAGGCCAAATAAAGTCTAAAGCAAACAACTCGTTAGGACATATATCTAGAGCAACACATTCCGTAGGACGACATGCGAGCTTCTTATTAATTTGTTTTGAAATGTCGCTTAATTTGTTTTTGTCTGGTTTCAGGTAAGCAGCAAGAAATATTCGCAAAATGGGAGAAAGAGTTTTTAAAGTAAGACTTCTGTACACATCGTAAGTTTTTCGACGGAAGGTAGTAAATCATACGTTAGGTTTGAACCTATAGTAAAGTTTCTTCATCCATTCTGATCTTAATGTCAATCAATTGAGATTTGAACGGTTGTATGGCCCCACGGGAGTCGGCGCGAAAAAGCGCTTGTGCAATGTTTCCGGACACCCAGCGCCATCTATTGGCAGAACTTCTAACTAATAGCAAAATTAAGTCCCGGAACGAAGTGAAGGCGGGCTACTAGTATTCCGAACAACCTCATTCCTGTCCCCCATCCCCACATAAGCGTATGTAGCCAATAACACCGCTGTTAGTGGGTGGGCTAATGAGATTACCACACGCCGCCGAGTCCTTAATTCAATTAAATGTCCTTTACGAGGTAATACGCCAGACCGCGATGATTTCACATTGTTTAACACGGTTACTTAGAATTAATCTGGTTTCCGTTTAGATTTGCGTTGTGGAATATAAATTTCCAGAGGTGAATGAACTCTAGGTCGGTTTTCATTTTGATGGTATCCTTGTTAACACAAATTTATTGGAGTGATACTCACAGCCTTACATTCAGGCATAAAGCAGCGCCTGCACTGTTTTGCCTAGTGAGTGAGGCCGAAGGCCAATTGGGAGGGATAAAGGGTTAAAAGATGCCAGCGCACTTGTGACTCTACTGGAGTTGCAGGTTGTCTATGGGCGGCGGCAATATTTCAAAATGTTCCAAAAAGTTTTTCTCTTCCAATATTTTCTTTTTGCCCTACCACAAGAGTAACAAGACACGGGTACTACATACAAAAACCACAAACAAACAACGAACATATTTCCACGGACGGAATAATACGAAGGCAAAAGGAGGTCACCTCTTCACCAGGTATCCTGCGCCATTCATCCTGGCACTAAGCATTCAGAGCATTCACGCTGCCTCTTTCATTCCAAGGATCCATTCAAGGCCCGTATTCACTTCGCCTGTGGCTTTCCACGCTATGGAACGTGGGTGAAAACCATAAGTACCTACTGAGTTCGTGGAAATATGAAGGTGCTTAGGTATTTGAAGTAAACTGAAAAAATTGAATGCTTTTGTAATGTAAATTCTTAAAGTGATAGGTATGATTCTCAATGAAATCTATCACTTAGTAAGCACTTAATTGAACCCCTGCTTCAGTAGGCCTACACGAAATTTTCTAGAAATCGTATCGTGGCTACACTAGGATTACGCGTAAACAGCACGAAGAACTATATCTAGTAGATATAGGTAGGTATCGTACCATTTCCTTCAAAAATGTATCGGATACTTTGGTTATATAATCTGTGGACTGTCGCTCACATTGCGATCCATTCTGAAGTTCGTGGGATTAATTTTAATTCGACTCACGTTCGATAGAGGGAGCTCTTCAATTTTCATACAATAATATACGCTACGATTTCCCTGATAAGATCGTGGTGGGCCGAGGTGAATACAAGACTGATGCAGTTTCTACACTAACAAGAAAACTCTACTTTTTAAGCCCAGTGAACTGATGTAGGAAGAAAAGACTATAACATTTAACATAATAATTTTGACACCACACCAACATACACACAAAGGTACACATTTAATCATATCTACCACCAGTTGAGTGGATTGCTCTAGACCGTGACTTGAAACTACTCCGCAATAATTTTCGCTATCCCGCTTCTAATTTAACCATTCCGTCCCTTCCTACGCAACACCGATTAACACTTGTTGAAACTCAAAAACAAAACAATGCATCGTCATGCTGCTATTAAACACGAGGAATTTACGGGACGTGACGAGTGAACGTACCTATTTGTACGAAAATAACCCCGTTTTTGCACTTCAAATAATGCGGTTTTACGATGCAAGTGTCGAACGACGAGCGGACTATAAAACTATTCTGGGACGAAATTCACGTAAACGCAGTGGCAGCAGTCATTGGCAAAATACTTGGGAAAATTGGATGAAGGGGGAAACCTTTTTGAATGTCCAAAAAGAGTAAAACTTTGTTCGATTTTTATAATGTACGTTTTTTTACGTGCAACACTGGCAGGTATTGCAAAAACCTTCAAATATTTTGGGTGATTTTGGGAGGAAAAGTTCGCTTTTTACTGCCTAGTTTGATTTTTTTTTTCATTATTTAATTTAGTTTTAAAAATGTTAGGTTTTCAAATTGGACCTTCTGTGGTTTATTTTATTACGCGTCTTTTACTTGTTATTCTTGTAGATAAAGTAAATAATTTTATCAATTTAAATACGCCTACACGAGGAACTTTGTCCCTTTACGTTACCAAGAGAAATATTCAACGAAACATTCTTAGGAATGATTAATATCAGCATTCTGAAAGTTGAGAATATTTTTAAATAATTTCTTACTTTAAAAGGGCCTCACTTTTATACTTAGTTTTTTATCCCGCACCGCAATAACAGGATCTCGTAAGAAAATTTCTTATTTAAATTTTACCCCGCACTTACATTTTATCACACGCAAGCGTGCGATTGCTGTTTTTTTGACCGATAAAATAAAAAGGCGTGCCCTAAAATGTCATACATCACACAAACAGTTCCATACCGCTACATACCAGCGATGATGGGACTGAGCTCGATGTGTATTTATCAGGCTGGTCTACCATAGCCTCGGATCGAAACAGTTGAAGGGTAGCGAGACCTACGCCATATATTGGATTTTCACTGGTATGCTTTTGGGGTCGCTTATTTCAGTGAGCAAAAGATCAATGTAGCAATTTTCTCCAAAAAGGCTTTAATAATTTAGATCGTATGTCATATGACACGTAAAACTATAATTCTATACAAAGTTTACTAAATTAAATAATGTTAAGTGCTTTGCATGCTATACTATCACACTAAACTAACCACATAATTAATACAGATCTTCAGTCTAACAGCATAAGGTTTAATATCACTCGCCATTCCTTTTATCATGTCACTGAGCTATAACCCGAACAGGGGAAGGCTTTTCAAAATAATTAGAGCTGTAATACGGTCGTCCGCATATTATAGGGAAGTGCTTGAGTGAATTGGCCAATTCAGTTTATTCGCATGTTTTATGGAGTATAAAGTTTATTACTTGCACCACCGGAGCAGGCGGGGGTCTGGCGAGAGCGATGAAAGCGGAGTTTAGAAAAATTTGCGGTTTTTTATAAATTGAAAAATGAGAAGAATAAAAGAAGTCAGAATTAAATTATAGTCTTTATTATCTCAAATCGTATCGTATTGCTTAGTTGACCACAACACGTCCACTCAGCTCATGCAAGTTTCACAGAGGTCGTCACGCGTGACGCTAAATATTGTAGTTTCTAATGTTCAGTATAACTTTTCCCCATTTCGGTCGCTCCGTTCATGACACTGCTTGACACTCGTTCTACAGCCCGAGAACGTTCTACGCGTAACATTACAGTATAGTACAGTTATTTCGAGTTTTGTAATAATTCACTTCGAGGAACTGTCTGTGTGCATGGCACGACAGATTGTCTTAGCGCGAAAATATTAGCAGAGGCAACCCTACTTTTAAAGCGGGAATGAACAAGAGAGAAGAGAAGCTTGACTAAGATTCTGAAGTCTCTCACTTCACCTTTTTCGATCGCTCCGCTCAGCTCACCGCTCGTCTCACAGCCCCAGATCATCGTCCTACGCGGCGCTACAATATAGTGCGGTTATGTCGAGTTATGTGCTAATTCAATTCGTGAATATGTGCATATGACTTAATTATGGTGCTGGGTACACTCGCTCACCCGTTTCGCTCGCTTCACTCAGCTCACCGCTCGTCTCACAGCCCCAGATCATCGTCCTACGCTACAATATTTAGTTCAGTTCATATAATATTGTTCAGTTAACTATTTACATTTAAGTTTAGTTACATTAAAGTTCTCATTTAAGCGGCAAAATTATGAGATTGAACATCTTTGAATTGAACTATTTTTAGTGTTGTGATAATTCTCTATGATGACTGTGGGTATGGCTCTACCCTATTGGGCTTGCTCACTTTTCCCCATTTCGGTCGCTCCGTTCATGACACTGCTTGACACTCGTTCTACAGCCCGAGAACAACGTCCTACGCGTAACATTACAGTATAGTACAGTTATTTCGAGTTTTGTGATAATTCACTTCGAGGAACTGTGTGCATGGCACGACAGATTGTCTTAGCGCGAAAATATTAGCAGAGGCAACCCTACTTTTAAAGCGGGAATGAACAAGAGAGAAGAGAAGCTTGACTAAGATTCTGAAGTCTCTCACTTCACCTTTTCGCTCGCTTCACTCAGCTCACCGCTCGTCTCACAGCCCCAGATCATCGTCCTACGCGGCGCTACAATGTATAAGTGCGGTTATGTCGAGTTATGTGCTAATTCACTGCGTGAATATGTGCATGTGACTTAATTATGGTGCTGGGTACACTCGCTCACCCGTTTCGCTAGCTCCACTCAGCTCACCGCTCGTCTCACAGCCCCAGATCACCGTCCTACGCTACAATATAGTACGGTTATGTCGAGTTCTGTGATAATTCACAATCATAAGCCGTGGGTATGCGTCAGAGTGCCGGATGATTGATGTGGACATTAGCGCCTTTTTTATGTCCACGCAATTATTGTACTGCGCGGATCAGGTGACCGTACTTTATATTATACAACATTGTTCCCGTCTGTTTGTTTTTCTGTTGACAGCACAGTGTAACGGTCGAAATAAAGGTGAAATATAAGTGTACTACATAATAGTGAGAGTTAGGTTTATTTGGCATTTTAGGAAAGTTATTATATTAAAGAGTCAATCGGTATAAATCATATTTTCTAACCTAAGACAAATTAGAAACAACACTTTTAACTAATACACCATAGAAGCAATTCTCCCGTACCCATCTTCAGTGATACAATCCTATATTTTACAAAACATCTCTATATTTTACACTAGCGGCCGCCCGCGACTCCGTCCGCGTGCAAAAGTAACTTTTTACCCCCCTTTCAACCCCTTACAACCCCCTTTTCGCAATAAAAAGTAGCCTATGTCCTTTCTCAGGGTCTAGATTATCTGTATACCAAATTTCATTTAAATCCGTTGAGTAGTTTTGGCGTGAAAGAGTAGCAGACAGACAGACAGACAGAGTTACTTTCGCATTTATAATATTAGTATGGATTACAACATCAACTGCTTATCGTAGTCCACAGCTGGTTACAAATAGGCCTCCCCAAAAATTTACCACTTCAATTGACTCTTGGCTCCTCCCACCCAGGATAGCATTAGTGCACCCGACATTGAATTCGGATTTAGAAATCTCATACATTCGTGCATACAAATCTCTAACTCGACTTCAATGTCGAGTTCACGAGAATTTCCCCCATCCATCCAGCCATTTTGCTTATATCATTACTCTTCCTGTTCTGAGTGCGTACTACCCAACCTTAACCGAGACCCGGTATCAATATTTACCATCGATTAAAGATACCAGCTGCAATATATTAGCGGCGCGCACGCATATCCTTTTACCTTTATCGGGTAATAGGCGTTTTATCTAACTCTTACAACCGCATTCCCAAATTGTCTGGCTGACCATCACTCATCGTTAGTGGATAGGGGATTAGGTAGGGCTGGCGAGACACTTGAACTTTAAACAGCTGATAGTTAGACTTATAAAAACAAAAAAAGAGACAACATCACATACATTATCCTGGTCCCAAACTAAGGTTTTCCCTCTTGCTATGGAAACCAGAAACAACGAAGCACAAACGCCCAGACCCAACATAAATATCTGTTTCATCAACAAACATTTGTGTTGGTGCGGGAATCGACCCGCGACCCTTACGTCTCAACCGGCGCTCAGACCATGGCGCTAAACGGGTCGTCAATAATAATTCCGCAGTTTATTTTGGTTTATGTCAGATACGCCTTTGTCGAAGACACGACCAATAATCAATTTTGACGGGTATCGTAGTTCATAATTTACCCTTCAACCCCAATTGTTTTATGCCTTTTAAAAGGCTTTTGGGTCTAACAACGTTAATGAGCTATTGATAATTTGAATGGGTGAAAATTTACATTGTCCTGATAACCCTGAGAAAATGGTTGAAAAACCAGTCAAATTGTCTCGTATCTTTAAAACTCCTTGAACTCAATCCGTAGTCAGTTAGATTGGTATTTCACGTTAAATATATTTTAGTATAATACATAGAAATTTATTGATAATACAAGTTTATCTTTTTGCCATTTGGACGATTTGTTATCCACGTAACAATAGCGAATCTTTTTCTTGTTTAATTTTCATATTATTATGGTAACTATTTATTGTCAACCCTAGACTCCTATCGGCCAGTCAATTTAATCCAATTTAGTGATGTCCCGCCACAATGGCACTTAAGCTAGATGGCTCGGACAGATGGCAGGAAGCGTATGGATTGGGTGCTGATTTTTGTATATAATAAAAGGTTATACCTATAAACGGAAAGTGCACGAGCCGGCAGATTTTGTGATTAAAGCGTAAATTTCATACTTTGTTTGTCCATTCACCTTGTTCACGTACATTCGACATTGGAGTCGAAGTTAGAGATTCCATACATTCGTCCATACAAAATTCTTATTCGACTTCAACGTCGGGTGCACGAGAATTGGTACTCAGTGCTGAACGTCTGCATTCTTGTTGCATCATAAGGTCCAGTCCAACGAGTTACTTATTTGATCTCATATGGTACATACATAGCCTGGTTAAAGGTTAAAAATTGTGGATGCTACAAAATAAGTTTGGAAAACTCTGACTTGATATTCGAATTAAGCGCATATTTTTCCTAACAAGAGTATTTTATTTCCTAACAAGAGTAAGATGTTTCCTAACAAGAGTAACAAGTTAAATGAAGCATTTCCCGATCGAAAAGAAAACTTCGCTCCCGATTTCCTAATTTACGTCCAAACAACTTAGTAACTTACGGCGCCATCTGATGACGTCAAACAGAAACTGGAGACGGGAAAATTCTAAAATAACTACCAATTCACCGAATTAATTTCCTTGTATTGCGCGGTAGATTGGTTAAATTTCCGGCTAGGCCAATTTGGAAGGCTACCTTTTCTAAATTGTTTCCAATAAGCCTAAATCCAGCATTATCCAGACACCGGATAACTCTATGTAGAGTTATGATAACAAATATTCTAGTGAATTAATGAAAAAGACCTTCCTTTCACCAGATTAGGTTAATTACTATCCTTCTCGATTACACAGTGGAGTCCAATTCGAAAAGAGACAAATTCATATAACTCGTACTCAGATTCCGTACTTAACATACTGCATTTTTATCAGACAACAAAGGAATTACAAACGTAAATAATACATCCAGACACTAAACTAACACAGGTGTTCATCAGACTTTTAATCCAGGATTGAAATCGAACCCACGAACTTTGGCATACCTATGAAGTTGGGTCAATACCAAGTGGGCTATCGGACCTGTCCAGGTAGTGTTTAGCAAAATGTCTGTAAATTCATTAAAGGAAATTAAAAAAAGGATTACAAACCTTCCTACAGAGTTATTATTCAAGTTAATTGTCCACTTCACTCCCTCTTGATTAAACTCGTAGAGCCCAATTAAAAAAAAAAAGTCGATTCACGCTTATGAGCCAGGACTAGAATATTCCCTGATAGTGTTAGCACACGGGGGACGGGGTACCCAACACAACTAGTCCCAAGTGGATTCAAATAAATTAGTTTCCAAAATTTACCGAATCGAGAATTCAACTCAAGACGTTACTTTCTTGGTCAGAACTATACTACTACTGAAGCTACTGCCCCGTCGATCGTCAAAGGAAATATAATCCAGTGATCTTCAAGAAAAGGGCTTATACCATTCTTGAGAGCCGGCAACGCATTTGTGATGCCTCAGGCGTTGCAGATGTCCATGGGCGGCGGTGAGCACTTACCTTCAGGTGATGCCGTCTGCTCGTGTATCCGCTATAATTTAAAAAGAAAAATCTGCGAGAAGGAATACCTAAGGTATATAAATCGTGAATATAATAAATTTTGTGAGTGAGACTTTTTGCCAGCAATGTTTTGGCTCCGATAAGATGCATGCTAGAGTTAACTCGCATGCCATTTAAGCGTTTAACCCCGATGGACTGATAGCAGATATTAACGACCCTGCCTGCAGACTTTCTTTTAAGTCATAATATGAACAAACGAATTTAAATGCTTGCTAATTGACGTTATCTTACGGTAAGGTAGCGGGTCATTCTCATCGAGATGTATTTTTATGTGATAGGTGGCAGACGAGTTGACGGATCACCTGATGGTAAGCGGTTTGCGCTGCCTATACCTACCTGCAACACCAGTGCGCTGCCAACCTTTAACCCGGGGATAAGCCCCCCAATCGAGCTTCCGGTGCCCTAAAGAACAAACACTGCTTCACACCGGTCTTCTGTGAGGCCCTGGTTTCACTCCGGTCGAGCCGGCCCATCATGCCGAAGCGTGACTGTCTCACGGTCAAATTAAAATCCGAATCTCTGGAAATTACCCCCAGCCTGAATTATTATTTGTACAGGCGTTCGCAAAAGTTAAACCAATGCATTTATCGAGCGCCAACTTCAAAGGCTTAAAATTCGGCTGCGAGCAAAAGTGCATCGTGTTGGCCGGCGGCCAATCAGAGGAATGGAAATTGTCGAAACGAAAATCGCTTGCGATGCTCGCCATTTCGATGCCACAGTTGGTTTTAGTACAGCGGCAAGGAGGTTTTAAATTAGAGTCAAAAATATGTAAGATAGAATTCAAATTAAATTCATTTAGGGCTTGTTTCCACAAAGTGATAATAATTCACAATGTAAAGATAAGCATCACATACTTAGATCGACGATAGCAATTAACAATGTCGGAAGTGAAAAATCCCGTCTTTTCAGTACGGGCGAAAAAAGCCTAAAACTTTAACAAAATTCTAATCCAAATGAGATATCGAATTGAAATTGGTATGGTGCTTAATTTGAACATACATAACAGACTACAGGATAAACGTACGTGAATTAATATTAAAGTGTTTAATGCAATAAATCGATAATTGTGACCTATGTGAATTTCTGATTAATATTGTATCAATCATCAAATCATCAGATTTTAGTGAAAGAGTCACAAACTGCTACATAAACTCCGCCTTAAATAGTTATCCAGAAGACGTATGTGAGAGTTATCCAATTGACTGCGATAAATCGTGGGCCACCTGGTGGAGCTGCCATTAATGACTTTTTTTGACGACTAAATACGTGGTCAGGCTCACCTTTATTGTAGCCGTAGCGAATCGTAGCACTCGTAGCATCCGTAGCACATTGGGATGCCTTTTTAGGGTTCCGTAGCCAAAATGGCAAAACGGAACCCTTATAGTTTCGTCATGTCCGTCTGTCCGTCTGTCCGTCTGTCACAGCCGATTTTAATCGGAAACTTATAAGGTACTACAGTGATGAAATTTGATGGGAATAGTGTTGTATGAACCGCTACAAAAATATGACACTAAATAGTAAAAAAAAGAATGGGGGTGGGGCCCCCCATACATGTAACTGAGGGATGAAATTTTTTTTTTCGATGTACATACCCGTGTGGGGGTATCAATGGAAAGGTCTTTTAAAATGATATAAGTTTTCTAAAAACATTTTTCTTAAAGTGAACGGTTTTTTGAGATATCAGCTCTCAAAGTCGTAAAAGTATGTCCCCCCCCCTCTATTTTTATAACTACGGGGTATAAAATTCTAAAAAAAATAGAGGTGATGCATGCTAATTAACTCTTTCAACGATTTTGGTTTGATCAAAGTATCTCTTATAGTTTTTGAGATAGGTTGATTTAACTGTAATTTTGGTTAAGTTTATTATATTTGCTGCTACGGAACCCTTTGTGCGCGAGCCCGACTCGCACTTGGCCAGGTTTTAATAAAAAAGATGGCATTGATACAGATAGTGTGTAATGCCGGTCTGGGTATTTGTGGTACTTTCCTTTTTTCTGGTTTTGACCTAGGGCAAACCTTAGTTTGGGACCAGGAACATATTATGATGTGGTCTCAGTTTATATTTATTTTATTCAACCTGCCTTTCATGTACGAACTATATCGTAGGCCAGTACCTACTCATACTGTCGCTTATTTTAGTGTTGCCACTAAAATAAAACATCACAAGCTTACGGCTTACGTACACCAGTAACATGAAACTCGACGAGAGCACGAGAGCTCGTTTACACACACAAATAGACATTTCCTTGTCTTTTTATTACAGATTCGTTCCCGTTTTTTTCTTTTCGCTTTCCGTGTGCGCTTAGCGGTATTTGAATAACGAATTGAGTTCTTAAGGTTATTTGTTCGGTTCATCCCTTAAAAGTGAGTAAATAGTCAACAGTCGAATTCAATCATAGTCACAGTCAGTCAATAAAATGCTGATATTTTAGCATCGTTCTACGGAGTTCGACAGGGGGTTCTCGAGTGTGAAAAATCCGTTATTGGTTGTCAAATGACATCTCACATCAAAATTAACCTTCAGTTCTACAATACGCCATCTAGCGGATTTTATACACGCGATAGCCCCCATTGCACCCGTTGACTCGTTCCCTATATCTCCCAACAGACTCCCCCGGTTGCATCTGATTTGGAACCCTTGACTCCCGACCGGGCGGCATAAACTTCCAAATTATTCCCCTAAAGGTCAACAATGGCCGCTCCAAACCCTCGACCCTTGCCTTTGTTTTAGTCCACTTGTTTTTGTTTGTTGTTTTAATCAAATTAGGCCTGTTCTACTTCTGATGACCTTGTTGTACTTCAATCAATGCTTTATAAAGTTTTAAGTGATGTATAAGTATATTAAAAAGGGGGCCTTTGAAGTTTGATGCCCGCGTCTTGGAGATAATTTGGTAACCTTTTTAGCAAGGTTTTGTTTGGGACAGTCTGAGAATTTTATTGCAATATTTCAAAGATATAATAAAATTATAAATCTATGGCATAAACGCTCCGATCCGTATGGAATAACGGCCGCCTCACTTATACCATAGATTTACTGTTGGATAAAGATATGGGTCGCACCTTATTCATTTACATTATACTTGTTCCTTATCGCCGTAACACCCAGACAGCAGACACAATGAAAAATCAATTGTTTTATGCCTTTTAAAAGGCTTATGGGCCTTACGACGTTATAGATTGCACTCTTTCTAATATTAGATGGCGCTGCTCCAAAATTTACAAATTGAGGTTAACATTTATTGACTCTGTGGTTTAATTAAGTTGCGTCTCGAAGCGAATCCTCGCTTTAGGCATTCAAAATAAAGGTCAAATCGATAGTCTGAACATATGAACTCAATCGCCCAATGATTACCCAATAAATGTTACATAATATACAATAAGTGCTCGGTCCATTTTATTTAGTTAACTGTTACGTAATTTCTATTAACAGATTCACTGTTCAATAAAATATAACAATTAAAAATCAATTGCTGTATAGTGTAACCAATTTGATCGTGCGTAAGAGGGGACCGGTTGAGGTAACTACCGACAATAAAAGAAATAAAAGATGGAGGCTACATTCAAAAATTACCCAACTTTTGATAACCAAGAGCCACCAAAGCCGATTATTGAAAAGCGTTATGACACAAAACAATGGAAAATACGATGTAATATTTTTATAAAGTTTTGTTTAAGATGCATGTAATAAAACCGTAGGAGAGCTACGCCTCGGCATGAATGGGCCGGCTCGACCGGAGTGATACGGCCTCACAGAAAGCCGGCGTAAAGCATCGCCTGTGCTGTGTTATGCGGAGTGGCTGAAGGTACTGGAGGACCAATACGGAGGTTGTCAATCAAGTTTAATTTACTCTGTTTAAGCTAAGTCTGGTCATGTGTCTGGTTAAGTTTGAACTCTGATTTTGTTTGTTTGGTCTCGGTTGCTGTTTCTAACTTAGTCGAAACGTCTGAACTCCAAAAATAACGTCACGGTAATTCCCGTACAGTATTAATCTCAGTTATATTTCAACGAGAAAATGTAAAGAACTACTATCTTATGTCTGGCTTTATACCTGTCGTGACGCTACCTACTAATACCTAGTATGATGTCAAACAAGCCGCATTACCGCTTGCTGTCCCCTTGTCTAGAGATTAGCGGGAAACCAGAAACCACAGAGGTATCGCTCAGAACCCTCCTCACTACTCACCGCGTTCAGTCATCTCCTAGGCTTGTAAATATGTCGATGTATCGATACTTCGGCATCTTGTCACCTGAATGAGACTAAAATGAAATTTAACACCCACTGAGTTAAAAAGTAAAAAAGAATCAGCCTGTCCTACTGCAGGGCAAAGACCACCGTCATATAAATCAAGTCATCGCAAGTTTTGGACGTTGGATTCAAATCCAAAGTCCAAATAGTTGTTGGGAATATCAACGATTGTAATGGGAGCTGTTGCGTGTGAAAAATCCGCTAGATAGCGTACTTTAAGATTGAGGTCCAACTTCAATGACATTTTGATATCTCACATCGAAAATAACAAATCACCAGTGCAGATGGGACTCAGTATGCCATCTATCAGAGTTTTCACACGCGATACGATTTTCCTGTAAATATTCTTAACCTAACTACGCAATTACTATTTATAGTTTTAAAAAATATTTTTCCCGATACATTGACACACAGCTTGCGCCACGAGTAATTACTCGATCCGACGCCGTTTGTAGTCAGGTACTCTAATTACTATTTTTTACATCGATACTTTTTTAGAATGAGCGTCCATCCCTATATCCCGTCATTTCATCACTAGATAGGAATTCCCTCGCTAATAGCTGGAATTAAAGGACTAAGAATACTGAGATCGTGGTAAATACAGACCCAACTTGTTTCTCTTGTAATGACAACTTTGTAGTGGTTTTAGTACATGAAGATATTTATTTATTTACATCTTAAACTACCATTACAGGTGCCTTAACCTAATGCGATAGCCTCGCAATCTTATAATTAATATCTTTATCTAATTTAAAATCTACATTACTTACTTAACATAACTTAAAGATAATTATAAACTACCTACTTACATCAAAAATATTATACCTACTTTATACTTAACAATGTACCATTGGCTTCTACTATATAATATTAAAGTCATCTACAATCTAAATAAAATAACAATTTAAACATGATCTGTTTCTTGAATCCATCGAATATGTACATGTTGTCATTGATGATTAAAATTCAAGTTTATTACAAACGCATGTAAATAAATAGTAATAATAACATATCATATATCAAAACATGTTTTCCCTAAGTTACGTAAAGACCAAGAATGACTAATTATTATCATTATAACGTTGAATGACATGCAAGATGAAGTCATCATGACAATTGTCGTGATGTTGCTAATTTGATGAGAACAAGCGACATCTTACGGTGCAGTTATGTAACGTGGTGTTCGTATGCGAATATTTGTTTTCGTCCAATAAGTCCATTACACAAAGTTAATTTGAATGAACTACTAGGTACTACAGTCAAAGGTCAACGAGCCAGTTACTGAGTTCGTCTATGTTACTTTTGACTGGCTCGAGGTCGTTGGTTCGATTCCTATAGGATTACCTAATTAAATAATAAATTGAGACAACATCACATACATTGTCCTTAAGTCCCAAGCTAAGGTTTTTCTTGTGCTATGGCAACCAGAAACAACGAAGGAACCACAAACACCCAGACCCAAGACAAATATCTATATCATTGACAAACATATCTTCTTCGTCTTGGTGCAGGAATCGAACCCGCGATCCTTCATCAACAGCCTCCACGGGACAGGCTTTGCCTAGTTTGGGAACAGTTTCATCTATCCTGTGCAAATGTTATTTCTGGTAGTAAATATTATCATTTCATTTCATTTCCTTGCGTCTGAACCAGCGCTCAAACCACTACGCCAAACGGCTCGGTTTGATATGGAATTTGTTTTTTTTTAGACGCGACATTCTTTACTTTCGTAACATGTCCGTGCATCTTGCACATATCACACGACATTAGCACGCGGAACAATTAGTGCAACACAATGCCCATTAGCTGGAGGAAGGCGCAAATTGTAGTCATTAACACCCAGCCTCGGAGTTATGTATACAGTTACGAACTATATGCTGCGGTCCTACAATAAAACACAACGACTGAATCGTTATTCCTGTCCCTTTCATGATCTACATTGGTTTTACATTTGACGTTTATATCTCCATTTAAGGGTAGTTCTCCATAGAAGTTCCAAATAAGATACGAATAAGGGCGAATACACTCCTCCGAGTGTATTCGTCCTACCCTTGTTTGGAACTAATACGGTGTTTCCTCTATAATTTTTGTCATATGAACGAAAATGTTGTATGACGCCCCCTGTTAATGTCACTCAAATGTCTTCTGGCCGCTATTTTACCATGCTTGTAGTGTGATAATTGTCAATATATATTTAAGGAGGGTATTGAAATCCTTAATCGACTTTTTGTCGAGTGCACGAGAGTAAAATCTTGTACCTATATCGTTATGGGAGCATTTCACAGTAGGCCCATGCTACCGCGCCTAGAGACAGTTTACATACACACACCTTGAGTGACTTTTTAATGAGACTGTCTAGGTATGATGGTTACGCACGTTGGAGTCTTTGGGCTTAAATGCCTTCGTCTTATAGTGTCAATGATGTACGTTCTTAGACCTTATGTTATACAAGCTGCATTTCAAAATGTTTTTGATAACAGCTACTTTGATAACTGTGGGAGAGCCACGCTTCGGCATGAATGGGCCGGCTTGACCGGAGTGATACCACTGCCTCACAGAATACGGGCGTGAAGCAGCCCCTGTGCTGTGTTTCGCCGAGTGAGTGAGGGTACCGGAGGCCCACCCGGGGGGGAAGGGGATAAAAGGTTGGCAGCGCACTTGTAACCTCACTGGTGTTGCAGGTGTCCATGAGTGGCGGCACTTGCTTACCATCAGGTGATCCGCCTGCTCGTCTGCTACCTATCACATAAAAAAAAAGCTAGCCGCTTTGTTAAAATTTTAAATTCTCACAAAAGTACCTCTCTTATATACGCAAGTATGATTTTACTTATTCATTATAAGGCTTGGCGTATGCGCATTATGATGACATTCTTTCCCGAAATAATTTACGTAGGGACTATCTAAATAAAAAGACTCAAAAACGTGCGTGGATTATATTTTAGGCTCATTTCCTGAGGTCGGCTTTAGTATGTCGACTTTCCGTGTCACGTTTTGTGACGAATAAATTACGCAGTTGATAAATATTGCAACGGTTGAACCTAAGAGAAGTATGAATATCCAAAACATATATATATCCTTTACGAAGGAAAAACCAGGAGACCTATTTTTGAATTTTCGCTTAGTCCAAAAAACCACTCGTTGCAAAACACTCGTTTTCGAATGATTCAAAAATGCGGATGTCAAAAATCATGCGAGTCACACATTTTTTAGTGACACGATAATCCAAAAATAGGTCTCCAGGGTGTAAAGCATCGCCCGCACTGTTTCTTCGCCATCCTTTAACAGGGGAACCAGACCCATTGAATCATGGTTTTATCAATACAATTTTTTCCGAAACGTTCAGTATTCCTCTCTCTGTTTTCCCTTACTGCCGAGATAAGGTAGAAAAAATACGCTCGATCCTATGACTTTTAGCGCAGCGTTGGTGAGGGAGGGGTTTTAGTGAGTGAGGGTACCGGAGACCCATCGGGGGGGAAGGGGATAAAAGGTTAGCAGCGCACTTGTTGCATGTGTTCATGGGCGGCGGCAATTGCTTACCATCAGGTGATCCGCCTGCACGTCTGCTACCTATCACATAAAAAAAAGGGTTACTACTACGCTATCGGGCCCGTCTCTTATATTAAGTCAATTTATCCGTTATTGTATTAATAGATAACGATGTTATCGTTTATTAATTTAACCACAAAATCTACAAAACCAGCCAAGTGTGATGGCATTAAACTTTAACCGAGCTAATTCCTTCTTTGCGTGCTCAAAGTTAAAATTGGAAACAAAAATACACAAAAGTTAGCTTATGTAAACGAAATTGTACTTATTTGCCTGGTAACACAAAGGTATCGTTTTCGACGTCTACGTCTCTATGCTAAGTAATCTAATGCCTAAATAAATATATTTGTGTTAAGGCACCTTATCTTTGATTAAAAATAAAAACTTTACTAATAAAACCGTTAAATTAATCATTTAACATGTAACATTCGTGTGATGAACACTTGTGTTTGTTCAGTGTCTGGGTGTATATTTATTTAAGTATTATATTTGTAAATCCTCTGTTGTCTGAAATCCGTAACACAAGTGCTTAAGCTACCTTAGTACGGAATTGTCTATATAATAATATGATAAGTTGTCTGAATAGATTGCGCTGCGATTGGGCTTAGAGTTTATTGTTTTTTTTTCGGTTTCCCTATAAGCCTTGTGTCTCTACTGGTGTTGCAGGTGTCTATGGGTGGCAACAATCGCTTAAGGGGCTTCTACTAACTAAACTAGCTAGTTTTGTCACTGTAGTCCCTTAACATCAGTTGATCCGTCTCTTCTGCCACCTGTCACATAAAAAAACTCATATATTCGCACTTCTTTTAATGCACAACTTATGCTTAAATAAAACCTATCAAGAATTCTTCGGCTTTGACGCAACGTCGAAAGAGAACGATATCTACAAGTATCTATATGTAGAACAGCGTCCCGTGACGTAATACAGTCTCAACGACCGTGACCTACATATAAGAGGAGCGTTCCGTTATTGGGTTGATATGCGCAGAAGAACTGCACAAGTGCACATAATTGGCATGATGGGTGTCCGCCGGAGCTTGTCTTTCCCGTTTGGACTCGTTCCTGTTTCATAACTCGATAGGATGAGGGATTAGGAATAGAGGAACTCGCTCTATGTCCTGTGACGTTTGAACCATCCTTTTCAAAGTCCAGTGAAGTGGCAGTGGGCTGGTCACATTAGCCGCAGAACTGACAACCGTTGGAGCCATAAAGTCCTTGAGTGGAGACCGCGACTCGGTAAACGTAGTGTTGGACGCCCTGCTACAAGATGGGATGACGACATTCGAAGGCTGGCTGGAGTGAGCTGGATGAGAGTGGCCGAAAATCGGGAGCGGTGGCGTGCATTGGGGGAGACCTATGTCCAGCAGTGGACGAGCGTGGGTTGCTAATGATGAAGTCAGTGAAAATGTTGTCTAAGTCAGGCATTGACTTAGCTGAACATTACCTATATTTTAAACGGGAATAAACGCGACTTTTATTGTTTCGCACAAGTTTTAAAGTACCGGACTGTGATCTCGGGATCCCGAGTTCCATTCCCGGTGCGAGCAAAAATAATTAGTTACGAATTTTTCAAATAACTAGCTCGGGCTTGTGATCACCAATCCGCATATTATGATAAGCTTGGCGATTAAGCCTAATCCCGTCATAGTAGCGATGACTTGTTACTTTAATGGAAGCCTTTTCGTCCTGCAGTGGGACAGTATTATAAGTTGATACATACTTTACTTTTACACGTTTAATATTATTATAGTTATAATGCAACGCAAAAATAAAAAAAAAACTATTTAGATAACCATAGATAGACTAATGGCCCGCTCTCAGTTTCGAAATGCTGTTCCTTTTCTACAGTTCCAATTTGTTCTAATAGATGTCGGTAGCACCGCGTAAGTGTTTTGCCTTTTTGGTTTACCTACAAACCTTGTCTGTAGAATAGGCTATTTGACAGGTTTTTAAAATCCGTAGTAGAGTCTAATGAACCCAGTAAAAGTATGTATTTTTTAATTCTAGTATATATTAGCTGAAAAATATCGAATTAAATATTCAATATTTACCTAGTGTGCCAAAACGCTACTATGACAATATGGCGGTCGATGACGTCACTTGCCTGTAAACGTAGTGATCTTTGGTATTATCTGTGACAGCTGGCCTATTTGTTTGTTGTAAACAAAAACGAAACTACGAAGTTTACAAGCAGGTGACGTCATGATAAACTCAGGAGCGTTTTGTGTCACGTGATAAACGTTTAAAAGTTGCTGTTTTTATTTACAGATTTTTAAATAAATTAATCATTATTTTCAACTTACGTTAATAAATAATCATTTTTAACTCTTAATATAATATACCTACTGTTAACAGTAATTGACACTTTATTTTTCGCATTGTCAAAGAGGCTATTAGGAAGTAGTATGACATAGGTTACATATGTCATATATATGATATGGAGTACATTATCACGGTCAAGGATATACGTAACTAGTATATCCTTGACCGTGATAATGGACTCGTCCACAATAGGAATTGAAAGTGGCACATTGACCTTAGTTCTTTTAGGGGTATGTTTTTGTTATGTCGTGTAATTGTATGAATGATTAATAAATTCTAGTACACACATAGGTGTCGCCCCGTTGGTCTAGTGGTGTAAGTACCAGGCCATGATCTTGGGGTCCCGGGTTCGATTCCTGGATCGAGCAACCTATGTTTCGAAGTCTTCGAACATACCTCGGGTTTGTGATCACCAATCAGCATTGTGCAAGCGTGGTGATTAAGCCTAATCCCATCATAGTACTTAAGTATAACTTGATTTCTAGGACAAAGGCCTTTGCCTTTTTTATACTTTTACGTACATAGGTATTACATACGACTACTCTACTGATTATTCTGTCTATCTAATATTTTTTAAAATTTTATCTACATTTATTTAGTAGGTAAGTCTTGGATATACTTTTAATCCAAATATACCTTCCTACTTTAACTTTAACCAAAATAACTAAGTCAAAAGTAGTTACGATCAAAAGTTATGTGAAATATTGTGTCTAAATCAAATGAAAATAATTAAAGACATGCAACTGTTTATCGATACACCCTGTATAATCCCCACGCTCGCCACACTTCCCACTAACTAGGTCAAGGCCCTCTATGTGTACATTACACACGGGAAACTTCTTCCCACGAAGGAGATTAGGGTGTTATGATCCCATTGGGCCACCCCACGGTATACTCCTAATATTATGCGCATTTTACCCTATGAATTTATAATCCAGCGCAACACCTCGAAGTTTGCTCTCATAACTTAGTCATATACTGTCCTTACACATGTTGTAAGGTTATGCAGTACTCGTTTACATAAGAATGTGCCTACATAAAAGTTCATGTTTCGACTATGTCGCGACGGCAGTGATCATTTGTAGTAAACTATTTTATGCCAAAATATAAAATCCAAACCTAAGCACAGATTTTGAACGTCCCTAAAACGTAACGTAACGTAAACTTGCAAGCAAATAAAAAAGAGTACCTCGTAAATTTTCAAACACAAAGTTGTAAATACCAATACTTACTACAAAATTTGATGTCATGCCATGTAAATTCAATGAAGTTATTACAGTTCAAGACCGTAATAGGCAATTAGACGAGGTTACCCGAGGTCGAGTGTATCACGCGACGCCACACCCTCGAAACAAATACTCGAATTGAATTCGCAACGAACAAGTGATCTACGTCAACATAAGGTTACCGGCGACGGGAAACGTCAATATTGAAGAGGATAAGACAAACGGATCGCGGAACAAAAGAAAGTCGCGAAGTGCGAGTAACACACGAGGACGCGTGGCACCATGCATTAGTGATAGTAAAAGACAAAGCAGTTAGCAGAGAAGAAACGTGCCATTAGAATGCTCGCATTGTTGAAGGCACTAGAAACTTAGTAAAGGGTGTAGGAAGGCGCATGCGTGGCTGCCAAGGACACGCGCCGCGCCTCAGTCAGGCGGGAGGCAGCGCCGCGGCCGCCAGTTCCCGCTGCCTCCGATGCCCCACGATGCGGGCACCCGCAGTGGCCGTCGCGTGAGCCCGACCCGACCGCATGCCAGACCCGGAGGCAGGCCCGCCCAAGACCCGCAGAGCGACCTTATGTTCCGAAGCCCCCCGGTCGCTCCGATTCAGCCTCGTAATTGGATTTTATCGTTCAATAAGCAACGTTTCTGATTTGATTGGCGACGCTTTCCGCTTCGATATAGCAGCTTGCTTCCTCACTTCCTAAAGGTGGCTCTAGCTTTCAATGTAGCGGCTTTATTTGTTTTTAAAACTGATTAGACATCGAGTGCGATATACGCGACTTACGTAACGAACGTTGCGAAGTCACTGGTGCATCACGATGCGATAACGCAGTCGGCGTTCGAGTGATAAGTGCGGCGGACAGTGTGTGCAAGGAGCTCGGTTTGTGGACATGACTTGCTGGGAGAGCGTAGGACTGCTGGGCCCGTGCGCGTTGCTCGCCTCGTCCGACGTCAGGGTGAGTCCAACGTGATCATCCGCACTGCCATCGGAACTTTCAAGGTTCCCAAATCTCATTTAAGTAAGTTTCTCGGCAACTCCAGCGGCCCATACGTTCTACCCAAAAGTTATTTTGCCGAATCAGTGAATAATTAACTATTAAAGCTAAATTAGGACCGTGACTAAAAGTAGGTACTTATATAAACATGAAATCCCTGCTAATTTCTTATCAAAATAGGTCTTTAAAAGATGAAGTGATATTTGCTTCGACATAAGCGTTATCATTTACTTAATGAAATGGTAGATATGTTTGAAATATCTAATTACATAATTATGTTTTTCTTTTTAATGGTTTTTTGAATGAGTTGTAGGAATATGTTCATCATTATCAGTCGAGATTTGGAACGGAATACAATGGTGTCAATAGTATTACTAACAACCGAAGAAGTACTTCAAAGAAATGGATTTTGGTACTGCTTGGACAGTTTGTGGGTCGCGGAGGAACTGGAGCCCTTTGAAGAAGTCAGACCGGAACACGCTTACTCCAAACCGCTGTCGAAGGATGTGTACTACACAAAGTTCCCGGATATACCCCGAAGTGAATCGGAGGATGAAAACTCACTCAGTCTGAGCGGATTCAGATCAAAGCACCGGGAATGGAAGACGAATATATGTGTCAGGAGGTTCGATGCGCAAAGAAAAAACTCGCTGCAAATGAGCATCAGTATACGATCAACCAATAGTAACACTTCGCTCAATGACCAATCGAGGCGAGTTACTTCTCTAGTGAAATTATCTGAAGTTAATCAAAATACTTCAAATACCGTATCCCGCTGTGAGACTGATGACGACAAAATTAAATCTTTCTTCGAGCGATTAATTGCCAATGTTCCACCACCACCTATTACGGAGCTGCAAGAAATTAGTGTTGACAAAAACAATTGCATAATACAGTCACAAAGTGAAGAGAAGTTATTCGATGATATTGATCTGCCTGACTATGCAGACTTTGCGAAAAATAAAATGTTGGAAACCAATAATGAGCAAGAAACAGCACCTGGTACATCAACTCTAAAGAAACTCAAAAAGAGAGTTAGTTTTAAATTGGACCGAAAGCGAAATAAATCAGATTTCGAACATAGTGAATCTTGGTACGAATCAATTTATGGAGTGTCAGATGTTATTGCGCCAAATGTAAACGCTAGTTCTGATGAAGATGAAAGTGTTGATTTCTTAAATGATGTGTGTGAAATGGAATATGATGAACTATCACGTGAGATCATTCAAAACTGTGATGATATTTCTTCTGTGCATGTGCCTAATGACTCTGAGGATTGCACATCCTGGTCGGAGATAATGACATACTGTGGAGTGGATAATTCTATTTTAAGATTTGAGGATGCTTCTAAGTCAGTGGAGGATATTATCAGCAGATCACATTGTGCTGATGCTAAGATATTGGATTGTTTGGTGGACAGTGACGATGAGGAAGTTGGATATGCAAAATTTGCGATTTACAAAATTCATCAGACGATAAAAATCGAAGATCACATGATAGATTCATCTTCAATGAGGGACTTCAGCTGTGAAGATAATCACGACAGTGCCAAGACCGACATCGTTGACTCGGGCAACTCGTTTTATGGAAACATTTACCGCTTAGCTCCTATAGATGTAGATGATTCGGTAAATGTAGCTTGGATCTAGTCTTAAGCAAGTATTAATTTGTATTGTTATTGATTTCTTACAATAAAACTTCACATGAAACTTTTGATTTATTTTAATTTCAACATTCTCAACACCTCTACATCACCCTGATACATGTATGACATTAGTAGAATCATTTCTAGATTTTTTTATAGTAAGTGTTTTTTAGATTTCGATGTTTTAGATATTTTACAATGTGTGGAAATTGAAATGAAACAATTGTGTTCATTGTTGCAGCCTCCAGAGAACGAGTTGCAGAAGAATTCTGACCGAGTGCTCTCAGAGCACGAATTGCGGGTACAGAGATCGCTGCAGAAGCTCAATGTGCCTGAATGGTGAGTGATCGCACTATTATTAGATTGTTACCTTGTATCATAATTTTAAGTTTCCGATATCGGCCATATACGATAACTTCAGTTACACATTGCGCTTGCAACAGTGCCGAAATATCGGAAACTCAAAAATAAGGTAACATGTTAACAATCCCGTAAATAACTATTCTAATGTTACAGATCATGAAAGTTTAAAACAATAGATCGCAATAATATTATAAAGACGAGAATTTGTAAGTTACAGTTTTTATGTTGTATTGCATGTGTGTTTCTCCTGCGCAAACGTCTGGGACTTTTATAAAATTTGTTATAAATACAGGAAGCTTACGCGCTAGGTGTTTTTTTTTATCTAATAGGTCACAGACGGGTCACCACCTGATGGTAAGTGATTGCCGCCGCCCATAGACACCATCAACATCAGTAGAGTCACAAGTGCGCTGCCAACCTTTTAACCCCCTTTCACCCCCGATTTGGCCTCCGGTACCTCACTCACTCGCTGCTTCACGGTTCACGGCGGTTAAAACCGCAAGTAAAGCCGCGAGACGCATAAGTATAATATAATTCCTACCTCTCATAAACAACTTTATGTTTAATTTTGTTGTGTTAAAGTGTGATTGTCGGTATCTACTTAATGCAATAAAATCTCAACTATCTGCCATTAGTAAAGTAGATTGTTAAAGTAAGTATTCAAGTAGACGCGATGATAAACAAACATATAAGTGCAAAAACAAGTACCTAAGTCTTATCTTTGAAATCATAAAACTAGTATTGCAGAATGAATTAATCATAGCAATTTTGCTAATTACTGAAGGTAGGTACACACTAATTGTTACCTAAGAGACAAGGAGCTGAACTCTTTCTTCGTTTTGTGTCGCGTAAACACGTTTTCGTTTTTTATTAGCACAAGGCAAAACTTTAGTTTGGTACCAGGACAATGTGGGTGATGTTGTTGTAATAATTTTAATTTTATTTCAAATTCTTTTGAATAGCTTGCTTGTCCTGGCCCGGGAAAGTTAGGCCATAGGCCGGATCGGCGTTTTCTCTCAAGTGCGATTGTGGTCAAGCGTTAGCGTATAAAGTATAAGCTTATAGCTACTGTCCCACTGTGCAAAGGCCTCCATCATAGAGGTCATCGCTACTATGATGGGATTAGGCTTAATCACACGTTTGCCTTATGCTAATTGGTAATCAAAAACCTGAGCTTTATAGCCTATAAGCCTAAAAAAAAATCACGATGACGACTGGATTTGAATAATCACTTTCAGTTAGATTTATTACAAACGAGGTGCGATGTGTGGATAAAATCCCAAGTCTATTTATTTAGGTGAGATAGGAGGTCCCATATAAATGGAATTAAGGTTACTAATCCGTATATTCGTACGAAACAAAACGAGCAAACGTACCCTTCGTAATATTCTAAATTGGGTTAGTTAAAGGGAATAGTGTTTGAGTCATTCTCATAAATATGTCATTACCATCACAGTCTTTAAATCTACCTATATCTTTCTTTTAAACCTATATAACATTGAAATTAACATCAGAATCCAAAAATTTACCGGTTACTCGTATACATAAGCTAAGGCATCTTCTATTTATAGCTTCCTTAGTACCTATACGTAGATTATAAGTATTTACCGTAACATGATTTTTCAATAAATTATTATTTAAAAATGTGAACCAAACATACGAAAGTCGAACACAATTTCGATTCATTTTGAAAAGTCGTTGAACAAATGTTGTTCAAAATGGTTGATAGAACACATTATTAAAGAGATGTAAATGTTCACAGATATACCCTGTATATTTGCATGACTACTCGTATTTTCTCTTAAAAACCTAGCTAGTAGGACTTGCGTGACGTTTATAATAAAAAGTAATTCGATAAAATACTAGTTCAAAACAGCTGGCACGTTTTGTTCAATGAATGCGTGTGTTGTACAAGGATAATCATCACGCAGCACAGAAATAAATACCCACATTACAAACAGTAATATTTTGATAAAGGGAAAGAAATTAATGCAAAGAATGGAAACAAATGAATGTGCTGCACCTATAAAATATACATTTATATTGAGCACATTCATTTGTTTTTAACTAGTAAGAAACTAGGTTTATCGGTAGATATTTACATCCCTTTAACCACGTCTTCTACCAATAATTCTGGACAGTAAATTGTTCTACGATTCTTGGAAATAAGTAGGTACAGTCAGCCACACATCAGGTTACCACAACCTGTCAAATTTCCTCAATTGATTTTCAACCCAATGTGTATCTCTGTAAGATGAGAGTCGATTGAAGAAATTTGACAGTTTTGTATACTTTGATGCGTGGCTGTACGTACGTCTAATAATTTTCCGACTCTCCATAAAAAATAACAACTCGTAACGACTTTGTATGAAAAGTAGATTTTTTTTATTCGTTTGTCCAAAATTCATAGAACTTAATGTTGTTCAAAATGGTTGGTAGAACACGTGGTTAAAGGGATGTAAGTGACTACAGATACCCTGTATCCACCAGTATACAATGTAGGTATAACCGATATGCACCAGACAATTTAAGCCGATTATCTGTAGGCGTATTATGCAAGCAGTAGGTGTGGTAGAGTTGCACATAGAATCGCATATACGTATACAGATAGGGCAAGTTGACTTAGACTTAGAGTGTAGTGCCCTTACAGGGTCAATAGTAGTTGCTATTATGTTAATACTAGTAGCCCGCGCGAACTTCGCTTCGGGACCGTAATTCCGAAATGAACCAATAGATGGCGCTGTGCTAAATTACATCGCGCAAGAGTTTCGTGTTTTCGGTTTACCTATAAGCCTTGTCGTTGTCTATAGAAGTTATCTCTTTATAAATAGTATAGATATAGATAGAAGAAGATAGATTATACCACCTAATTTACGTACAGCCACACATCACAGCAATACAAAACTGTCAAATTTCTTCAATCGACTCTCCTAATACTGTCATACACATTAGGTTGAATATCAGTTGAGGAGTGGCTGACTGTACTTACACTGTAGATGCAATAAAGATATTGAGTATTGACTTAAACCTGAGGGCCTACAACAGAACGGAATTCAGGGACGAATCTATATCTCTGTCCCTCTCGTACGTACTTGAATTGGATGCAACAGGTGTATACGCGCGTTAAGTGATCTTGGCGAAGTTCGGCATAGGGTAACGGACTTCAATATCAATGTCAGAGTACCGCCGACCTTTTGTGTCTACTTATTTTCCGAAACTTCGTTCAGCAGCGGACGGTAATAACACAGATACTTCGTCCGAAGACATAACGTGCTTTTGAAGTACATAACCAATATTTCAGACGAACAATCATTGTCTATTGTTAAATACTCAAACTATTGGTAAAATATATGCCATACCATGGGAGATCCACACTCGGCATAAATGGGCCGGTTTGACCAGAGTGATACCACTGCCTCAAAGAAGACAGGGCATGAAAGCAGCGCCTGCGCTGCGTTTCGTCGATTGAGTAATGGTACCAGAGATCCAATTTGGGGGAAAGGGGGATAAAGGTTGGCAGCGCACTTGTGGCTCTACTGGTGTCTAGGTATAGGAGGCTACAATCGCTTACCATCAGGTGATCCGTCTGCTCGTCTGCCACCTATAATAAAAAAACATTTTACCTATAAGACTAATATGGTTTATCTTATCTTAATGCCTAAATAGGTACCTATTGCAGTTACTATAATAGTATAACGGCTTAAGTCTTTAATCTCCTTGTACGAACATGAAAATGCATTATTTAGTAGTTTAGCAAAAAACTAATTAGTTAGGTAGGTAGGTACCTATTTTTGTCATTGAAATGCTTATCATTCGTAATTAGAGGTCACGTCATTTTTAGTTACGGTGTCTACTTTTTGCCAAGTAATTTGTTTACAACTTAAACAACACTAGTATACTTATATTATTAAGAGATGTACATTTACCTGTTTTGAGATGTACAACAGCGAATTACCGATTAATACCACCTGCCTTGATACAATACCTGTCTCCAATTGCAGGTTTGACATAACCTTTATCTCACTTCCCCCCCACCTCCTATACTCAGCGAAACAAAGTACATCTGTAAGCCGGGTTTGTTGTAACAAATACGACTTAAAATTTCTACCACACTCAACATCGTACTCAGTAGCGCTAAGCACTTGTTAACTTGAACCTGTTTCCCTTTTACAGGTACAAAAACGCACCAGCGCCCCGAGAGGGCTTCTTACTCCGAAAGCGACTGTCTGACGCCTCGGCGTCGGCGACCCGATGGAGCGGCCTCAACTCGAAGACCACGTCGCTCGGCAGCCTGGGCGGCGCCAACGCGCAGCCGCCGCCGCCCCAGCTCTCGCCGCACACCACTAGCTTCGGCAGGTGGTCGACTAGCCGCCTTAATTCGAATCAAGTGAGTCTCTCGTCTTACTGCTGAAGTGGAGAGGCCTCAATTCAAAACACGTTGCTCGGCAGCCTGGGCGGCGCCAACGCGCAGCCGCCGCCGCCCCAGCTCTCGCCGCACACCACTAGCTTCGGCAGGTGGTCGACTAGCCGCCTTAATTCGAATCAAGTGAGTCTCTCATGTTACTGATGAAGCGTAGCGGCCTCAACTTGAAGGCTTATTAGTCTGGGTGGCACCAACATGAAGCAACCGCCACCCCAGCTTTCGCCGCACACTGCTTCGGCAAATGGTCGACTAACCGCTTTTATTCGAATCAAGTGAGTCTCTCATCTTACTGATGAAGCGGGGTGGCCTCAACTCGAAGACCACGTCGCTCACCAGTCTGGGTGGCACCAACATGAAGCAACCGCCACCCCAGCTTTCGCCGCACACTGCTTCGGCAAATGGTCGACTAACCGCTTTTATTCGAATCAAGTGAGTCTCTCATCGTACTGATGAAGCGGAGACGCGTCAATTCAACACACATCCACCGCCACTAGCTTCGGCAGATGTTCTTCTAGCCTTCCTCAAATCCAGTGAGTCTTTCAACTGATCCAAAAACCAGGGTCATTGACTATTGTTAAGTAGCGATGGAAACCTGTTAAAAGCAGTAAAAAACGAAATTGGCCTAAATGAAGCGGCTGGCAAAGAACTGAAAACCAACCGAGGGAAGTGGAGCGGCCTCAACTCGAAGGCAACGTTGTTCAGCAGTATGAGGGCCGCTATCATATTATTAATCCGAATCGGTCACCGCCCCCCCATCTTTTGAAGAATAACCGTAAGCATAAATGGTTTAAAGATTTTTAACGCCTGATCCAGTTTGAGTTTCATTACTGTCATATTAGAATACTTTATGTCTTTTCAATCAAAAATACTGAAGTGAAAAGCTTTCAACCAGGAACATGTTACTAAGATTATTGTATTCTCTACTAACCTGTTTCTTTCATCTTTGCAGACGTCACCTTGCTCATCAACTCGTAGCAGCATCCGCGGCACGAGTCCCCTCTGCTCACCTTCAGCGCGGTCCTCCTTCAGCGCCCGGCAGCCTTACCTCGGGTGGAGGAGTCAGGAACGCTTGAACAACACCCCGAGAACGCCACATGAGAGGTAACAGACTCTTCTCACTTCTTCTGTAGTCAATATACTCGTACCTACGGGATGATTCCGCAATTTGCCAGTTCATCAGCCAGTTGCCACAATTCAGCCTCCACGTGTCAGAATCTCGTTCACCGCACGCGATTGTATCGGATATAGAACAACTCTTAGACGATCAACTAAGAACTATTTCTGACTCTGATCGGTCTATCGACTCCTAGACTTGGTCCAGGTTGCTAAGATGGGCCAGTCATGCCGTCGGACGAGTAGACTGGAGTGGTCATCACATAAAAAAATTAGACATCATAATCAATATCCTGGTCCCAAACTTCTTGAGGTCAAAAGGTTCTTATACTATGGAACAACAAAGGTACTCACCACAAGAATTGGGGAACATAGTTTAGGACATCCTGCGGCATAAGAGAAAGATAGGGGAGTTAGACGGAGACGGCCCTGGACCAAATTATTTGTTTTTTTTAGGAGCACGAACCTTCGTGCCTGCCTCAGAAGCCTACCTCAGATAACCTAGGAAGGTGACAGCAAAATATAAAGATGCGGTGGTATTAATGATGCAACAATTACATTCCAGGCTAGCATCATCCCTGCTTCAGAATTCGGCATCATCAAGAGCGTCAGAGGAGATCCAATCGTCGATCAAGGAAGTGACGTCAGCGATCGTGCACTACGTGTCTGCCCTTGAGCCGGCGAATGGTGACATCGACCGGCAACCCTCGCCGCGGTCCAGCCAGAAGCTGTACTGGCTTGAGAGCTCGTTTGTTGGTGAGTGGTTCTTGAGTTTTATGTGATGGATGCCGGATGAGCAGACGGATCACCTGATGGTAAGTGATTGACGCCTCCAATCTACCGCAACACCACCGGTGGAGTTACCAGAGGGCTGCTTGCTTTTGAAATCTTCTAACCCCCTCTCCCTTGGCAAAGCAATGCGCAGGCGCTGCTTCACGTCGGTTTTCGTTAAGACCATTGTATCCCTGCAGTCGGACCAGCCCTTTCACGTCGTAGCAAGGCTCTTCTTGTAACAATTTTATAACTTTTTTTTTCTTTTTTAAAGGTACAAAACCGCTGGAATCACCACAGACGCCGCTAGTCGTGTCAGAAGCCCTCCCTCCCCCGCACCCCCGCCCGCCGTCGTCGCTGCGGCTCGACAACCGCGCGGCGCCCGGTGAGAGAGCGTGACCGCCCCCCGACATACACCGCCGGTTCAGACCCCTGACCTAACGACACATTCCTTAGCCACGTAGCAATGAAAACAGCGCTACGGAATGCAACGACTTTCAAACGATACCGCAGTACGAGGCATTTTTGGAACTCTTTCTCTACTTACACTTTTGTACTCGTATAATGCATTTATACGTATGTTTTGGCAAGTTTTGCGTGTGGCCCTAACCTCGTACTGAAAGTACAAGTCGGTGCAAAAAATTGGTCAATGCATTTATGTTATTTGTCAAAAGTCTGAACCTGCTGTGTCATTTGTTAAATTTATGTTACGTTTAAATACTCTGTGCGTTATTTTTGTGCTGTTCTGTGTATTTAGTTCTTTTGTGAAATGAATCCCATTGATACACGTATGGGCTTCATTTTGTAAAACCTATGTGTAATAGAGCTTTATAGACTGTGTTTAAGACTCAGGACCATTATAATTTTATTAAAAAAATATGTTATTTTTGTGACATTTTTGCACTATTTTTGGACGTTCAATTTATGTTAATTTGTCAAGTGTTTCACTTTAGCGCTTTCAAAATAAAGAGCACAGCTTGTAGTAGCTTACGTATTTTTTATTTATTACATTTTTTATTTCAATTTTGGCAATTTTATTGAACTATGAAGTTATATTGTTACCAGTACAAATATTGAAGTTAAAGTGGTAACTATTTGACTACCACCAATTTAATATAAACACAGTTACGTTACATACAATTCAATGCAATGTTATGTAATTTGATGCATTTCTTTATGAAGTTTGTATTCTATTAAATTCTATTCTAGAAATAATTCAGTGCTAATGCCTTAATACATATCAGAGTTAGAATTGGCACTTTACCTCTAAAACAATTTCATAATTTAACGAAACAGTCAATAGTTAAGATATATTATTGATTTAGTGATATTGCCATAATTTAACATGAAATCTGACGTAACAACCAGTTGATTTATTTTAGTTTCATTCGATGTACAGAGTAAATTATTTTGTTTTGTGTGTTTATTTTAAACTCCTTAGATTTTAGTTTAAAGCTAGTAAATACAGTGATGTAAATAAAATAATATGTTGCTATATTTTATTTTAGGTGCTAACTTTAACATATTATTTTGTGTATTATATTCTTATTTTTATTGGTTTCTATTACATTCATTTGCGTAATAATTTAATATAACCACATTGAAGCTTTAATAGGGGTCACAAACCAGAGTATGTAGTTTTTGCCAGTAACATGCCTATTTTATATATTTTTACAATATTTAAGGCAACAGTTATCAGAACCATAAGAAAAAGTGGTGGTGAGAAGTGACACGTTAGACTAATGTCTCAAGTAACTCAAGCTCCTTCTACTTAAATCACCTCGTAATTTATGCTGGGGCTTCGGGTAGTCCCTCAGTAAATTATACAGGTTCTGATTAGGTTAGAAAACGTTGACATGCGTTCAAAATTCGCACCGCCGAAACATACGCCGCAACTCGCGTCACGAACGTTTAGTCCACGACTAAACGTTGATTTAGAAAATATATTTTGTTTATAATTTTATTTATAGTTTTTTCAACACAAAACAAATGCTTTCGATAACAAACATTGTAGCTCTCTACATCTTCATATTCCAAAACATGATAGTATGTATGTACCTAAAATGTATGATGCGTAGTAGATATAGCGATATATTTGTATGTTAGAATCTCGGTACCTTCCGTGTAATTAGAGGTGAGGCCTTATGTGTAAAAGGTCTTCCAATTATTATGATTTTGATCATTGTACTTTTAGTTAATGTTTTAATTATAATGATTATTGAATATATTCATTTTTATTTTATATATTTTGTTTTATTTTTATTTTTGTGGCGTTTTCACGATTTCATGCACAATTTTTATGAATAACAGGTAAATAATATAAAAAGCGTTTAATCACAAAATAATTCCGTGACTAACGAAAGAAAGTAAGTACTAAGCTTTTTATTTATTATACGTAGAGGCATTTGATCGATTTTATTATACCAAACACTAAAAGCAATACTTTAACAAGTTGCGTTAATATTTTTGCAATTTTGCTTTATATTCTCTCCACCCTGGCCCTATAAAGTTCCTTCCTTGTGCCAATCATGTACTTAAGGCCAGAGAAATAACTGACCGCCTTATTTCAGACTGGCAAGATACCCAACGCTCCCTAAACCTGGGTATTGCTAGGCCGTCTCCGGGCTCCACGACCCTCGAAGACGTGCTGGACTCACTGTTGGGACTGCCGTCGCAGCCGGCGAGGATACCCACTCCTCAGCCAAGTCCTAGGAAGGCCTCTAGCCCTTATTATTTGATGGGCGGCAAGGTACAATCACCAGTTAACTTTTAGTCAAGTTTTAAAATCATTTCAAGTACTTATCTGACTGTCTTCACAAACAAACAGCAATAGAACTGTATTAAATTTCATTAATCGAATATTTTGATAACACAATTTAACAATCAGACATACAAAGTATCTGGTTTCTATTTGCTACTACTTCTTTTACCTTCACTACGACTGTAAAATATTATCTAATCGGCTTAAAGAAGACAAAAGTACCTATAGGTATATGGAAAAAAAATCAGTAAAAATGAAATTAATACATTTTCATTTAACTAACAATGTAATAGGAACATTTTGACTACTAGATACTTGTAAGGGTTAGTTAAATACCATAAATCCAAATACGCCCGACCATTTCCCGAAGACCACCAAGCAGGTACTTTATGGTCACGCAGAGCCCCCGGTACGAGCAGCTCGTAAGCAGTGGTCCCAGCACCAGCTCGCCGGCCTCGCGGTTCCTCGGGACCCCCAGCGAAGGGCCTAGCTCGGTCACTGACCCCAGCCCCGACCGACCAGGTAGGAACGATATGTAAGTCCAAGCCGTTCCAATTTTTATACTACCTACAATTTGAATTTTTGAGAAATTTGGGTGCGCCCTATTATTTTGCACTGAAGTGTAACGCTGAGTAGGTTGTGTTTAGAGATACAGACTTCTCCAGTGCTTCTACTTAGCTTTCTTTCTACTCATCTAGTAAACAAATGATATTGAAACAGAATTTATAAAAAAAAACTTTTAGAAACACCTACCTAACGCTGCCATAATATTTTGTTTTAGTTTTTACCAAGATTTACTCAATACACACTCGAATTACCTATATATATCTGTATTTACTTTTTTTTGTGTTTTGCAAAAAATAACTCCTTTATACTTTTATAGTTAGTTAACCTTTTATTTTAAAATTATTTGCAGCTTAATATTCGTTATCGTATACTTGAGGCATGTTAAATAGTTTCGGATATTTTCTATTAACCTTCCACGTAGTTAGTGTTTATAACATTTGGTTCTGAGTCTTAATCTAAACTAGTACATCAATCAGTCCTCTCGAGCATAACTCGATGTTTATATCAATGCACGATTGCAGGCAAGGATACAGTTGATAACTCTGGCTTGATGCAAGAGCCGAGGCGCGCGCGCTCGGCGCAGGGCGAGCGCTCGCGGCGGCGCAGCGAGCCCTTCGCGCAGCCCTGCGCCCGCGCCGACCGCCGCACCAGCCTCGACGCCGCCGCGCTGCGCCCCTCCCCGCCGCACCTCGCGCACCACGCCTCCCAGGCCTCGCTCGCCTCCCTCAACACCGACAGCGCCGACGAGGCCTTCGTCAAGTGCAAGTACCCCAAGTGCACCTCCCGCGCTCCCCTCGCGGACGCCAAGCGACACTACAAGACCTGCCACAACTGCACCACCACCTACTGCTCCAAGGAGTGCCGGAGAGCCCACTGGGAGAAGCACAGAAAAGTCTGTCTCCACTCCCGGGCCAGCGCCCTCTGCCGCCAAATCATATCCGCCGCTAAGGAGGACGCCGACTCCTTACACCAAATCAGCACGATCGCCCACAAGGGATACTTGGCGCTCGGACGGGGCGTCGTCAAAGTCTTCTTCACCAGCCCCGAAGCCGCCGAGAAATTCACCACCCACGGCTACCAGTACCTCTCCGAGCCCGAGTACGTCAAGTGGACGTCTCTCCAGCCGAACGAGATGGGCGTAGAGTTATACACGGAGGTCGTAAAGCTGTGCAAGGCGTACAACCCTGAATCGAGGGTCATTTTATACGTGGCTGTGTGCATCTTAAGCGAAGTGCCGACGAAAGGTGCTGTGAAGTGGGAGAGACAGATGGTGTCGCGATGCGCGAAGCTGCGTCTCAGCAAGACTGTGACGGCGGCGATCCAGGAGCAGAACCGGAGGAGACACCGGCGCGACAGCAAGGGCACGCCCGACGACAGGGAGACGCTGATCCTAACATCCAAGTTGTGCAACGCTGGTGAGAAGAACGCCGCCACCGCTCACAAGTTTAGAGAGATCTGCTTCCAGAACATATCGAATGAGTTGGAGAAGCGAGGCGTGCAGTTGAAGAAGCATTTCCCAGAGGTTTACTCGAGGTTGGCGGCGTACGTGGACGGCACCAGCGACAGATTCATCCCAATGACAATTTATCCGAAGGACGTGGTCAGCGGGAAGTCGTTTATGTGTATAATCATGCCTGACAGTGAGATGGACAGCGGGTCGCCGGTGGACGGCAAAGTGGTGACTGTGGACGTGGGCGTGGACCGGTCGCGACACCAGCTGTCGACTCCCATGTGAAAGACATTAGTAATAATATCTGGTAAAGTAAATGATTGCACTAAAGCATCTCGAGCGTGCTTTCGGCGCTCTGGTTCCCAACGTGCGGAGTGCCCGTTTTATTAAACCGATACGGTTTGTTATTTGCATTTTACTCTCCCCGAATCTCGTGTGTGAATGATGTAACGTTAATGTGCCCTTAAAATTATGATTATTTTAGATAATTACTGTAATATAGGTCGGAGGCAAGATTTTGACGCAAATAGCGAAATTATAAAATATTTAAAGTAATGTAATGCGAAAAAGTACAATCCAATGAAAGATTCATCAAAAGCTTAATTAACTGTTGGTTTCCTATTTTAGTGCTTATATTGTTTTCATTACAATGAATGTTCACTTATTTAAGGTTACATAATTTAAATATAATTAGGTACTTATTTATATACAATGTTGTAACGCGTGTTATCAAAGTACATTCTTTTGTATTGAAGCATTTATTTATACCTACTTAAACTTAATTAAGGACTTGTTTATGCAATTTGACAATAGTTTAAAATTAATATTATATAATGTTACATGCCTATATATGGCACAGATGAATGTATTTAGAATTTTTTAAAGCAAAGAAATAGATTGAATTATGCTTTTATTGTTCAAAGAGTGATTTTTATACAAATATGCTTATGCATGTCGAGAGATGTGAGTCATAAAAGAATAATATTAGTGATTGTCTTTAGATAGAAGATTGATATGAAACATCTATTAATGTTTATGGTAAGTATCCGTGTGCTGTAGGGACCTAGACGAACATAGAACTGACACACATAATGTAAACAGCATTAGATGATGGATGACATAATCTCGTTTTGCTTTGCATATTGGTGCAGTTATAACTATTTAATTTTATGTCATTATTTAAGGTAGTTATTTATTAATTATACCTAATGTCACAAACACGTCTTCGGACGTTCGAGCATACATAGTATTTAATGGTAACAAAAATTTACCTTATTTACCTTATTATGATAATTTTATATCTACATTCCGGCGTTGTCCCGGCGAAATATATTCTATTTTGTTACAAAGGATACGGCACAGGAGTTGATAAAGACAGGCTGGAGAGAATGGCGCTTCAAAATTCCATAAACTCAATAAAAAAACTAACATTCCAAGGAGGTTGTTTACAGGCACAAAACTTACATGATATTTTTGTAACTTCTAGTGCCAAGAATAAAAATAAAATTAATTAAACTAAATCGTATTGCTTCGTTATTGTTAAGCCCTATCATCAGAGCGAATCATTTGACTATCAAATTGAAATGATTTCGACACGAATGAGTAAATCTGATTAGTTATAAAAACTTTCAATCCGTGATAGGTACCCTACCTTCAATTCAATTTTGAATTTGAACTAATACTACTTATATAACAAAAGTACAGTCACAATATACATATAAACAATTCGTAGCTCTTTAACAACGCGTAGTAGTTTGCTACGAAATATTGTGCTACGAAGTTGCTACAATATTTGGGATGAAACTATAAGTACCATCACTTCAACAAATAACAGATTTACTTCAATGATCATAAAATACCTTCATTATTCATTTAAAACATTGTGAGCCTCTATTTATCTATCCTCTATTAAATTATTGTCTGTTGTTTTAATTAGAAAGTATTTTTGTTGAAAAAATTATCGCTGCTAATTTACAATCTTTTTTTTATCATTTCTATAATTAAATTAAAAAAAAACACTTTGTAAGTACTTTCCTTAAGACAGCGATGTCAGTAAAAAAATGTGAATGTAAAAATCTTTGTACTTATGAATACAACTCATTAATGTTTTCTAATATTCTATGATTAAATATTATAATTTAGACATTTTTGAATTAATCTACTATACCTATAAATACCTACCTACTTGTAAACGCCTCGTATAAAAATATTTCATACATAACTATATTCATAATGTTGCCATATCAATTGTTTTTCATAGTCTGGATTACAGATTTTTTATCTAGTTATCCCTATATGTATTTCAAATAAACGGCCCAGCTATAATTATTTTGTTTTATTTGACTCTACTGCGCTTGTTCGACGAATTAGGAATTTGGAAAAGCAAGTCTTTACAATCCTACATTATTCCATTCTACATTATTAGGTAGGTGATACAGTGCCTAGTCAAGAATCAATCAATCAAGAATATAAGGTAGGTAATTAGACCTAATCCCCCCTTTTAGGTACTGATTTAAAATCTGTGGTAAGATGATAAGTATAAGTACATAATTGTGACCAATATACAGTAAACATTAATTTTAATATTCGATAAAAGTATGTAGTTGAAAAATTTCCGCGTGATTTGAATGGAATCAACAAAATGATTCAATTCAAATACCAGCTACATAGTGCTACGAATGCTGCTACGAACTTATACTTACTGAATATACTGCTGCCATCTCGTGGTTGGTAGAAAATAAAAGTTTGAATACTATACCTAATCAAGATGGATCTTTTCACCGTCAGATGGCGGTTTTAAAAGTCATGAAGCTAGAAAAAGGTCATAATATTGATATCATTGAAAATACCTGGCAGCTAGGGTAATAAAAAAAATTAAAGAGACGCCATTTACCTTCCTAAAAAAATATTAACATTTTTGTTTCCTCTAACCTTATAGCTTTTGTGTATTTTTTCAAGCGTTTCAGCCTGTTATCACAACTTTGTGCTGTTGCTTCATGAATCAAGGAGTATTAATTCCTAAACCTACCTTAGATTCAATCATTTAAACTCAGTAGGGCAGATAAATGATGATGATGATACTCAGATAGTGGCGCCATCATTGGTATTCAATACATTGGATTGAAACATGGGATAAAAAGCGTTTCTGAACGAAAAGTCTTTGACCTTTGAACAATTGACATTTCGATGACATTTCTCAAGTAAGCACCGACGAATCTCAGAAAGAAACGCAGTTCGCGTGAAAAATAAAAGTTTGTGGAAATTTATTTCAAAAATGGTTGCTGCTCCAGTTTTATATGCGGCTGTCCCGATTTCTGTGATAGTGGCTTTGGGGCTCCTCCGCAAATGGAGGTCGAGAAATTGGGCTAAGTGTAGAAGCAACACTTGCTTGAGAGGCAAAACTTTTTTGATCACTGGCGCGAGCAGTGGAATCGGGCTGGAGACAGCCAAAGCCCTCGTGAAGAGGAAGGCCCGTATTATCCTGGCCTGCCGAGATGTTAACAAAACTAAGGCGTTGGTTGCAGAGATCAGGAAGGTCCAGCCTTATGGCGGAGAGCTGGTGAGTATTTTTAGGAAATAGAAAAGAATATCAGCATCCAAAATTGTATTTGAACTCCAAAAATAAATAAAAAATATTTTAAGATTAGATTTTTTTTTATGTTCACCAACAGTAGGTACTTACTCAGATTTTGTTTTTAATTCTTTAGTATTGTTTAATCACAATTTGAAGTATTTTATTTTACTCCACAACACAATTTACAATGTAAAGGTACCGTACCTTTACATTGTAAATGTTGTACCTGTTATACCTTTGGTACCTATATCCAGGAGGCATGGTAGGTAAATAAGAATGTTTTCTCTGTATGTCAAGCCTTTCTAACATAAAGTTTAAGTTACTTAAAGCTTATTCCATACAAACTTTCAGATTATAATAACTGTGTATAAACAAATAAGCCATTTACAAAAATGTGTCACTAAAACTATAAAGGTAATGGACCGGGGTCTTTGTGACTGAAGAATAGATATAAAGCTGGGTCATCTTTTTTAGACAGTCTTCTCTAAAAAGTGGGCCATTGACACAATTCAAAATAAAAATAATAGTTCAAGGCATCAATTGAAAACTTGTTCCAAGTTTATTTTATTCTTTCAAGTACTTATTATTGTATTTAAAATATTATAGTAATCTTTATTTATCATCATCATCATCATCCCCGCGTAGCCAAGAATTTCTGTCTATTGATACATTACAACTTTGAATGTGCTAATTAGGTATAGGAAGATGAAAATGTTTGATACTAATCCCATTAAAGAAGAGAGGAGGAACATGTTACCAAAAGAGTGATGGGTATGAATGTAAGTGGGTGGAGGAACAGAGGACGGCCGAAAAAGAGATGGATGGATTGTGTGAAGAATGACATGACTGAAAAGGAGGTGGATGATACGATGACGAATGACAGGGACGAATGGAAGAAGAAAACATACTGCGCCGACGCCAGATAATCTGGGAATTTTTTTATGATACATTACAACTTTAAAGGTGCTAATTATTATGTATAGGAAGATGAAAGTGGTTGATACTAAATCAATTTAAAGTTCACTTACTCTTGCATGTACCTAAGAATAAAAAAAATACTTAATCAAAAACCTCTATCACCCACACAGATCTTTAGCAGGTGAACATTGTACTATTAATTATTTGGATGCAGCAAACTTAATACCTAAGTGTTCTGATGTATAATATTTTACTTTTAATATTGTGTGTGTAATGCAGCAGTTTGAATAAACATATTATCTATCTATCTATTGCCTTTTAGATCCCCATGCAGTTGGACCTCGGCTCCCTTGAATCCATAGAGAAGTTTGTGGAAGTCATAAAAGCTGGCTTCTACAAGATAGACGTACTGATAAATAATGCCGGTGTGGCGGTGCCTTTGGCTCTTGACATGAAAACAAAAGATGGATTTGAAATCCACTTCGGCATAAACCATCTGGGTCACTTCTACTTGACCCAATTACTGTTAGATCTGTTGAAAAAAGGATCTCCGAGCAGGTAAGGCTGATCATTCATTTCAGATATCTTTTGATGTAAAGTGGACTCCATTTTCCGCTCTTAGACTCTCTTTCGGTCCATTGCATGTGATGAAGTTCAGATATTATCTCTAAAACTTTTTTTATGATAATATAGTGTCAGACGAGTAGACAAATCACCTTATGTAAGCAATTATCGCAAGACTCGTATTAAAGTTAACTCACAACTTTGAGTGTGCCAGTTAGACTTTGACTGTTATACCAGTCGAAGTCTAAAGTGTATGGTTTATTTAAGTCTTTTGAGAACTGTTTTGTAAAAATAACAAAAAACATAATATTAGCATAAGTATATGGATTTTCTTCAGCATACACATTCAGGTAAACAATCCCTCATTCTTTTAGAGTCGTCATTGTTTCGTCAATGCTGCACGAAAAAGGTGAAATCAACTTTAACGACTTGATGTCAAGGAATGAAATCGAGCTGGCCCAAGCGGGGAAGACGAAAGGCCGTCATATATCTGCATACAATAACTCGAAGTTAATGAATGTGTATTTTATGCGGGGGCTGGCGGACCGGCTGAAGGGGACCGGTGTGGATGTCAGCGCTTGCTGCCCAGGGTTCTGCTACACGAGCTTGTTCAGGTAACCATTACATTTCACTTAACAATATCCTTTTCTTAACGTCGTAAGGCCCAGATAGCAGACACAATAGAAAATCAATTGCTTTTTGCCTTTTATGGTTTTTGGGTCTTACGACGGTAATGCTAAAATAGGTAGACCAGAAATCTTTCGCCCTGAGTTCCGAGTGGGATGGGGGGTCGAGGAAGAAATGAGGGCGAAAGAACAGTATTCTGGCCCTTGGGGAGCCCGTGTTAGGGCGGAAATAGCTGATCATACAATCAGTCTGCTCATCTACAACCTATCGCATAAAAAAATACCGCAATCGACGATCTATAACGGGACAGCAGCGTGCACGCAACGCTTCTCTCGTCCTTTTTACGAGCGGGATCGCTACGCGCTACGACCGATCCAAATCCATAAGTATACGATATCGAGTAGTCGTAAAACTATTAGAAGGTACGCACCAGATTCGATTTCCGACTACTGACGTCACTATTATTGTAATAGACGGGAATCAACGCGAAGTTAATTTTTTTAAGCACATAATTGGGTATTTGACTAATCTCGATATAGTAAAAAATATTGATACTCTATCAAAATATTGGTAAATAAGAACCAATGGTCAACATTTTCAGTTAAAAATATAACGTCTACGCTGGTTTTGTGAGCATTCAAAGTCTCATGGGCAAGTCCATTTTTAAAGTATAAAATATAAAAAAAAAAATTATATCATTGAAATACCCGTACATTTTCCACCAACTTTTATTATAAAACCATTTACTTAAACGAAACATTTGATATAGCTACCAAATAAAATTTAGGTAGGTACTAGACGCGCACACAGAAGTTTGAGTGGTGACTTCACAATTCAATAGCCATTTGTATAGAGCGTTATTGGGCTTGCCCAAAAACGCTCTTAAAGTTGTTATATCTCAGGTAATTTAAATGAGAATCAAGTGATTCTTTTGACAATGTTTCTTAAATTAAGGTGTCTTTTGATTAAATACATAAAAAAATTTTAGTCAAATACCCAATTATGTAATTTCTGCTTGACGTTTCGGCTGCTGTAACTGGCTGTAATAACTAAAATGCGACGTGAAAATTTAAAGAAAAACTATTGACGTTTCTGCACATAAACTATACGAAATGTGTACAGGAGAGACACGATTCGATATACTGTCTATACTCTGATTTATAATCATGTAATATCAACTGACAGTTGGCGGGTTGTCGCGTTATCGTAATACAAAAATAGTGTCGGTCGTGAGTAATCGAAAAGTTCAATTGCGATTCAATTATTTTTCATTTTCTTTTCATGACATGAGAAAATCTTGAAAATTACATTTGGAGGCTGATTGATGTCCAAACTTCTAACTAAATGTACGAAGTGTGTTAAAATGCAGTCATTCAATAAACTTTATTGAACTCATTTTTTATTAAACTAGTATTCTGCTTAGTCTAATAAAACACAAATATCAACATAGTTTTTTTGATTGTAATAAGTGTTGATACCCCAAGGTTTTTTGAATTTGCCACCATTCTTTATAGTCACGTTTTGTTGGTCAGACTTTTATGGTGAGGGAATATCTATGATTTAAATGAAGATGTCATGAAAATAATCAAAAGATTATTTTCATGACTTAATTGTCAGAGTATTTATGTCGAACATAACAGCTATGAGTTGTCAGATTAATTCATTTAAATAAAAAACAATTTATCGATTTTTACTCTTTATTGTTGTCTTCATGTTCATTCAAACCAGCTCTATGCATTACGTATAAAATATCGCTGTACTTTATGTAATGTTTTTCTTATTAACTATCGTACAAATCAATGAAATTAATTTAAGGTTATGAGTAAAATCTAACATCTAAAATGTTCAATAATAAATTCAATTGTTCGCTCACCATTCAATTATAACAGCACTAGTGCACTTAGGAGGCAACATTAAAAAAAATAAAGGTCGATTGTAGCTGTCAGTTGATATTACATGATTATAAATCAGAGTATAGCGCGTTGTCTTTTCGATACCAAAGTCAGTTAAAGTCTGTTCTGTTCTTTGTCTATTTATTTTGTGGTCTTTCCATCTTCCGTGATAAGGTACCAGTTACATTACCCATAGGTGTTCAGGGGAAAATATATTACTCTCCCGGCAGTGCAGTCCTGCCGGGCTAACATGCGCGCCGCGAGATAATTTGTCGACACTCGTATTGTGTCGGCGCAAGTTGCTTCTCGCTCACCTGTCTGAGCGATGAGCGGGATAGAAGGATGCGTTCTCGCGAACGAGAGTCGACAAAATTTTGTCACGGTGCGCATGTTAAGCCTACAGGGCGGAATCACTTTTTGTATTGGAGAACGGAAGAACGGTTGTACCGAATCGTCTCGAAGCATTGTAGGCATGTGTCAAGAAATCCAGTGGCCAGTCGAAATTACACATTCTCTTTGAATCTCATGAATATTGCAGGTTCTCAAGGTTATCTCGTAAAGATCGCTTTTAGAGATAAGACCGTCCACATTGTCGTAGCTATAGCTAATGATAAAAACTGAAACTTTATTGCTTATCAAATATGTATACAATCACCGACACGTTAATTAAGTACACTGCGGAAAAATAACACTTATGTGTCAGATATTATGATCCAAAGTCCAAAAAAGGTATATTAAATGCTATTAGAATTTGTGTTTCTATTGAATCTATGAATAGTTTCAATAGGTACAGTCTGCCACGCGTCAGGTTACCACAACCTGTCAAACTTTCTAATGGATATTCAACCTAATTTGTATGACAATAAGATAAGAGTTGATTGAAGAAATTTGACAGATTTGTATACTTTGATGTTTAGTTGTGCGTACTTAAATGATCAATGTATAATTGCTATTATCGCATTAACAAAGGATTTAGCTATGATTGGTAATATTCATATCAATGGCGCAATAAAACGATTTCTAAATACAATGTTAATACACACTTATCTATTCTTATCTATGCCAATTGTTGTAAGCTATTTTCTACAGTAAACAAAATTTGCCTTCGCCATACAACTTGTTCAATGCCAAAAAAATCATAACCTTAACGTATTTAAATAGAGGACATGGCTCATAACTGGCTAGGACATTGTACAGTATAAAAAGAAATAACAAAAAAAAAAACATTTTCCGTATAATTTTGTGGTGCAGTTAAAAAAAATACTCCTAAGCATAGAATCTGGCTCTTTCATCTTCGCGTATAAATTCCCGGTTACGTACAAAGCTATCGCTTTTACGATTTGGGGAGCAGGGGAGTCTGGTAATTACAATGAAGCGACAGCCGTCTGACCTGTGGTGCACCCCTTTAAAAGAATTCACTATGTTTTTACTCATGGCCATGCCATCCACTATTGGCATGGCGATTGAAAGATTCATAGATGCATCCTCGAACCACGTCCCCCGTATGGAAGGCGCGTCTTTATCCACTGCGCTACCATTATGGCGTTAATATGGCGTTAGAGAAATAGCAACATGAACCTAAACTGCAAACGACAATTCAATTCAATTCATTTATTGTCAACTAGCGGCCGCCCGCGACTCCGTCCGCGTGGAAAAGTAACTTATTACCCCCCTTTCAACCCCTTACAACCCCCTTTTCGCAATAAAAAGTAGCCTATGTCCTTTCTCGGGGTCTAGATTATCTGTATACCAAATTTCATTTAAATCCGTTGAGTAGTTTTGGCGTGAAAGAGTAGCAGACAGACAGACAGAGTTACTTTCGCATTTATAATATTATGTATGGATCATATGAGGCAAGATGTTACAGTTCAGCATTAGTACATAATATGAACCCTGATGGGTGTGACAACATTATAATAAACTAATTTGGTCTTTTTTTTAACAACTGTGTCAGGTCCTAGCCGAGATTCCATACAATTTGGGACGTCACCTCAACGAATAGTCAATCGTTATTATTTTACTTGTAAATACATTTCCTATCTTGTATTGGTTTACTCATCCTGTTTACTGTCTGGCCAAGGCCATGAATGTATGCAGGGCAGTGCTTCCTACTCATACATGGGTGGAATATTAATAGATACGTCCGACGAATGTTTCTATCGCATTGTAATGACGTTTGATACTCGTAAAGCAACCGATAGGTATAAATGTATGTATTTATAGATGTGAAATCTTATTTCAGACACTCGATCAAATGGTATCACTACTTATTGATGGCTCCCGTGTTTATGATGTTCATGAAAACGGCTAAACAGGTAAATATAATGGTTTCTGTCATATTAAAATAACATTTATTTCTTAAATCCTAATCTAGTCAGATGATGGTCCAGTACCTACTTACTATGCGTTTCTAACGTATAGTCCGAGGCAAGAAAGTGTAGTTATGACCTTGAGTGCGCAGAAACCAATTTTGATAGAAAGTCTTCTTTTTTACAAAATAACGGTCATCACTATACTTTCGTGTCTCCAGCTATACCTACCTCAATTTTGACGGTTTGGCTGCAGCTGAGCAAAAATGAATATAAGTATGTATATCTATCTATCCTTTCTAAAAGGCCGGCAACGTATGAGCGACCACTCTGCTCTCGCAGATGTTAATGGGCGGCGGTGATTACGTACCATCAGGTGACCCGCTTGCTCTTTTGTTGCCTAAAAGTATAAACAACATTTTTAGGACCGTCTTTCTATACGAGGTGGTACTTTGCCAAATCAACGATGTGTAATAGTTGTAAGACCTTTTGTACTTACTCTTAGTATGTGAATAAATAGTTGAATACGAATCTATCATCATCAAACCTGCGCTCGGCCACACCATTACCATTAAGTCATCTACATCTAAATGCTCAAGAAGATCAAAAGCAGAACATTTTTTTTTTATGTGATAGGTAGCAGACGAGCAGGCGGATCACCTGATGGTAAGCAATTGCCGCCGCCCATGGACACATGCAACACCAGTGGAGTCACAAGTGCGCTGCTAACCTTTTATCCCCTTCCCCCCCGATGGGCCTCCGGTACCCTCACTCACTCGGCGAAACACAGCACAGGAGCTGCTTCACGCCGGTTTTCTGTGAGGCAGTGGTATCACTCCGGTCGAGCCGGCCCCTTCAATGCCGAAGCATGGCTCACATCCACACAGAACATTAAAATGTATCCATCTCCTAGGGGTCCGAGACCGTCGTGTACGCAGCCAGCGACTACAGCATCGAGGGCAAGACTCGCCGGTTCTACCGCGAGTGCGCGGAGTTCGAGTCCAAGCACCCATTCGACAAGGAAGTCGAGAACAAGCTCTGGGAAGTCACCGAACAGATGATCAAGGCGAGGAAACCGATACCTGTCTCTTAGAGTGAAAGAACTAGGCACATACTTGATATAAACGGGAGAATATTTAAATGTACTCTACTACCACAAAATAAAGACTCTGACACAGAAGGCTGACTGCCCACTAAGAGCTAAAAATATGTCATGTACTCACGCATGCGCACTAACGGGCAAAAACGCCTTTTCGACCACATTAATCCTAACTTATGACATAAGATTGTCGAACTGTCGAGGTCTGTGGTAGAGGCCGCGCGCTTATATACTCATGCCGGGCAACAACCCTAGCATATGTCAACGAACTCTTCTAAATTCAAAATCAAGGCTAAGTCAGCCTTCTGTGTCAGAGTCTTTATTTTGTGCTACTACTCTCTGCTTGACGTTCCGACCGCGTTATAACGGCCGTGGTCACAAGCGGACTCGGTCAGTCCGCTTGTAACCCCGGTTGTTTATATCGAGTATTTGTATAATGCCACGCGAAAGTTTAGAAACAACAAACACTAGGGCCGACCATCATGACATACAATGGACCGAAAAGAGAGCAATGTGCGGAAAAAGGAGGTCAAGTTTTATTTTCGACCCTAATCCATAGCACCTAATTGGTTTTAAATCCGAAAATGTCAAATCACGCTGTATCTACGATTTCTGTGATGTAAGGTAGCTGCTGTAGTCCGACTGTGTACTTCGTTATTGTTTTCGGTTTCAATTTCCTCCCGTTTCTTGAGTAGATTATATTAAACCGCTTCTAACTTCGCGGTTTTAAAAGTAATTCCTATATGGTCGGCCTAGATACCAAAATCGAATAATTTTAGCCATATTTTTCGTTGTGCTATTAGTTTATATTAGAGGTACTTTTATGGATATAGTCGTAAATTAAAGTCTTTATAATTATTGTAAGACAAGGCTGCTCAGCCACTAAACAATTTCAAACAATCCATGATTTTAATTAACAATATTACCTAATACAGGCGGCGGCGTTCCCTTACCTTTAGGTGACCCACTTGCACGTTTGCCATCCTATATCATAAAAAAACAACAAAGGTTAAAACCGTTTACAAAGGCTGCGCTGATGTCCAATATAAAGCAGCCTTGCTCTAAGAATACTGGGACATGTCTAATATTATATTTAAACTTTTAAGCCAAAGTATAAGGAGTACCAAAAATAAAATAACAGTTTAAAAAATTCGACTTAAAAACAGTTTTTGTTTTAAGACAAAAAGAAAGAAAATGTATTGATCGCATGAAAGGCCAGTGTCGCTCGAAATGTAAAAGTATATTTTCTACTGATTGCTAATCTATGCAAACAGACATTGCCTATATAGGTAAATCACTCTTGTCGAATATTTAGTAACATAGGCATAGCTTTTATTATTATTATGGCTGCGATATTTGCAAGAGGAATCTCAGTTTGTCACAAATGAATAAATAAATTACTTAATAAGTTTTGGATTAAACTATTTATTAAATTATTTATAAATTAAATAAATTTACTTCAGGTCCAACAAATACTTGCTTTTTGGAAAAAAATATGAACTTGCTTAATATTAAGTACGTGTTTTATAGCAACATAGAAATTCACTAAAATTTACTTAAATACATGTTTCAGTGTAAAATTAAGTACATACTTCTAATTAATTTTTCCTTTTCTTATACATAAAATTACCTTATTGACAGACAGTTAGACCTACGGTCAATTAATTTCACAGTTGTAATATTTTTTTAATGATTTTTTATAAAGAATGAAAGAAGGAGGTTCTTAACTTTTTAATAGAATGCTCGCGATAACCTGCTATAAAAGCCATGATCAATAAATGCCATAATTAAATGTTTTACGTCTTTCTTGCAACATGTAGGTAATAAAAAATGTACTTTGCACTCAAGCGTCGAGTGTTTTCTCAAAGAACGTCATATGTACGTACTTGTACCTATGTCTATGTAGATTTTAATGTTACGAGGTCAATTCGCCATTGCTTTTTTATATTTTTTACTTAGCTCGACCTTACAAATATGTACCTAGTATATTTGCATGCAGTCGAGAACAAATTTCAACCTTACTGCTTTGACTTACGTACAAATGTTAGATGTACAAGATATACCTCGACTGAACCTACAGTTAACAAGTTGTGATGTGAGCAACCGTAGTTTAGTGAAGTGTGATGACGACTTCAAGACTTATACAAACTTAGGAACTGTTAAACATAGTTTGTCTATTTATTATTATTAAATGTTGTTTGGGTAAGGTTGTGTTTTATTTGAAGACGCCTATTTCAAGACGCTGTTAGTTTTAAACGAACTTCATAATAAACAGAACGTTCAATGTAAAGTCAGCCACACATCAGGTTACCACAATCTGTTAAATTTCCTCAATTGACATTCAACCTAATATGCATGACAGTAAGATGAGAATCCATTGAAGAAATTTGACAGTTTTGTATACATTGATGTACGTACCGGCAGCCACACGTTAGGTACTCCTATTAGAAATTTCGGAAATATTTATAACCTACTCTGACCCGGCGAACTTTCAAACCTTCTCTGGGCTTCCACGAATATTCCAAGACACAATTAGCCAACCAGGTTCAGCCGTTCTCGAGTTTTAAGCAGACTAAGGAACAGCAATACAAAACAAAAAAAAAACATTACCTAAATACGGCATTTTTGGCGGCAGCCATCTTGGATTTGAAATTTATCATAGTTCATTTAGGGCCTCGTTCACCACCCCTGAGTAAAGTGTCAATTAAAGTGGGTTCAGAGAAAATTGGCCCCTGGTATTTATATTGAATGAAATATTTAAATTAAAATAGACCGCGGACCAGGGACCACTTCCCTTCAAACTCTAATTGACAAGTAAATTACCTACTTAAAATAGGCCCTAACTCTACCGACTATATGTATAACCTTGGACTTAGGTATCTAAGTAACTTGTTGAGGTGGGTTGAATGAAAAAATAATTGCATGAAATAGATTTTTAATTACCGACACTGTAAAAAATAGGAAGCATTTTAACATAATAAATAACTTTACAACCTACTTCATAACAGTTAATTAATACAAGTCAATAATTATATCAATAATTCATTATCAATGTCAACATCAGATACAGGGTGGAAAAAAGTGGTTCTCCAGTTCGATTCCCGGGCAATACAAGCAAAATTTAAATTTTAAATGCAGTTTTTATATAAATAAATGAATGTTTTCTCAAAGTAAAAAAGGTAGATTCCCCCAGAGCCTTATTTTTTTTCATCCTGTAGTTTGATCAAAGCAATCGGTAATAGGTACATTAGTGAAGTTCTGAGACACCAGAGGGCAATCTTGTGCACTCGACATTGATGTCGAATTTAGAGACTGCATACTTTCGTCCATACACATTTCTCATTCGACATCAATTTCGAGTACGAGAACTGCCATCCAGATTTAGAGCTTAAGTCATTGCGATAAAGTCGAAAAACGGCGAAAATGCTTGGCCCATTTGTGATTTTTGCCTCATCCCTCTTAGTCACTAATTTAAAGTTATTCAACAAGACTTTCCATTGCCTTATAGATATGTTGCATATTTGCATAACAAAGTTACCCTGCTAATCGAAGAGTTTGGGTAAGAGATATTATCATTTTTAATTTCATCCCCAACGGAGAGGACGAAAGCGACTTGCCACTGCGAGGTCTAAGATAGTTGGTCGATCTATTACAATACATTGATTTATTAGATAATAGAATTTTTGACACCTTCGCCTATTTTAGGATATAAGCTACGGTATAAGGAAACACCGATTAATTAATGTATAGTGAACCTCTGTAGAGCAGGGGTCACTTTCCATAGAGGCCGTCACACGACGTGTTGACATGAGGATTGACGTGGCAGTTGTTTGACGTTGGTTGTAACTTCTATTGTAGTTCATCTTTATTATATTTTGTTTACAAATCAATATAATTGGTTTCTCTCCGAAACATTGGCGCCCAACGTGGGGCAGCGAACGTGGTCGTGCGCAGACCTCGGGATTTTTTGACAACCGGTTGCGGTCTCAGATTAGCGTTTCATTGCCCGTTGAAGCTCATTTTTTGAAGCGCATTTTGGCAGTCGCGCTTCTAAGCTCGTATAAGCGTGAAACGTAAACAGAAAAACGTTGCCATAGGAACGTCTTGGAAATTTGGTGTTTCTCGGTTCACGTAAACACGCCGAAAGACGTTCGTTTACGCGCACAGAAAAATACGCTAACCTAGAGCCACTCTTTGTCAACTCGTAGTACCTACTTATTTTTGAAGCTGGACTACTTTAGAGGGCAATTAATGTTTAGCATATCGATGAAAAACCTATTAGATTGATAAGTATTACTACTATGTTTATTACCGTAATATAACTACATAGGTAATTGGATTTATAAATGTATCTAACTATGGAGCTAGGCACTTAGTGAGGAAGAGAATCTCTAATTGATTATCTCTACAAGTGTTAATGCACCCTGCGTGCGAGTTGCAGAAAGGGATAGATATTGAGTGTGCCTTTTCTAATAGCAGTAAGTATCTAATGGTCAGGGGCTATCTTAAAAATATCTTATCTACTGCATAAAAAAGTTTAATTTTAACATTTGCGTTAAAAAGGTTGATCACGCTACTTATTAAAATGGGCAACATTATACACAATTAGGCACAAACGCCTGGTTTTAGATATGTTTGTTAAAGTTCTACTTTCATTCCTTAACCATATGACTTACTTTTAATAACTACGCGAATGCTTTAAGCACTTAAATCCTAGATTTCTCATGAGTTTCAACAATTCAAACCCGAGGGCCTACAACGAAACGGGATTCACGACCAAATCTTTCTCGCTTTCTAATTTTCCTCCTCTCTTTATTTTTGTTTGGATATAGTCCGAGGCAAGAAAGTGTAGCTATGACCTTGAGTGCGCAGAAACCAATTTTGATAGAAAGTCTTCTTTTTTACAAGTGCGCAAAATAACGGTCATCGCTATACTTTCGTGCCTCCAGCTATGGCTGCGGCAAAATATAGCTTCTGCCTGGGTGCTAGGAAAATGAAAAAAAAGGCTTCAACTCAAATCTAGGCTTCAAACTAAGGGATCATCGAGGAAAAAAAGAGTGCGACAAAATAGTCTTCCACCCCGGGCGGCCGGTACCCCCGCCACTCGAAGTCGAATTAGAAATTTGTATGGACGAATTTATGTAATCTCCAAATTCGACTTCAATGTCGAGTGCACGAGAATTACGGAACGTTTCGTTATAAGCCCTAAGGTTCGGGCCTGATCACATTAGAGATTGCAGAGAGTGCGCAATTCTCCAACCGAACGCTGCGTGACTACGCGATAAAACGACTAAACCACGCATAAAACGACAAACGCACGCAAAACATGAAAGAGCTCGGAAATAAGTAATGTGTGACTGGAACCATTTATTGAACTAGTAGCACCATCAATAGGGCCTTACGTAAATTAAGAGGGTATATACAGGGTGTATCTGTGAGCATTTACATTCCTTTAACCACTTGTTTTGCCAACCATTTTCTTCAACGACTTTTGGAAAATCATCTAAATTTTTTTACATACCATGTAAATGTAAAGTGGACTCCTGTTTCCGCACTTAGACTCCTTTTTGGTCCAGTGTACGCTTGCGTGTGTAAGTAATAGACCAAATGTTGTTCAGAATGGTTGGTAAAGAGCATAAAGAACAATAAAATAGACATTTAAAGGTCTTCATACGTGGTTCCAAGGGAAAATTTTAACTATTAGGGCTGTGCGTCAACTTAGTATTTCATCATTTTTATGTATAAAACTCTGAAGTGCACTAGAGTTACGATATTTTAAATTTTTTGAGAGTTAAGCATGTCTTCTTTTAACAAAAACTGTAATCAAATTTATTGCTAAAAGTGGCCACTTTTTATTATAAATTATGTTGATTGTGTCTGTTGTGTAACTATTCGAAATACCTTTGCAAAAAATATAATTATTATTTAGTGCACCATAGTTATGTATTCTGTGCCCATAGAGAGTTGCAATGGCATCACTACTGTAGGTACACGATGCACGGTCTTAAGGGCTTTCAAGGGACAAAATACTGATGTGCATGAATGAATAGTTACAGACCCGACCCGACCTCTAACTGCGATCAGTCCCTTATGGTACTTAAGTAGGCATTTTCGTTTTTACAACTCGATACAGACTAAGCTATAACCTATTTTAGGCCGCAGTACTTTAATTAACAGGTTCGCAGTCTTATGAGACATTAATGTGCGTGCGCATGGACATAACAGTGAAAGAACTCCTGAAGCAACACGCCTCACTTAGGTACCTGTAAACTTGTTAAAAAGGAATATTTACTGGATGTATCTGTGAACATTTACATCCATTCAACCACTTGTTCTCACAACCATTCTGAACAATATACTTTTCGAATTTCGAATAAAAAAATAACAAATGTTTTTATCATACAGATTTTTTTCATACAAAGTCGGTCACGTGACATGGTGATTTAGTATGGAGAGTGGAAAAAAATCGTTGAATTTCGAAAAGTCGTTGAATAAATGTTGTTCAAAGTGGATGCTATTAAACACGTGGTTAAAGGGATGTAATTATGTTCACAGATACACCCTGTTACTTATGTAGGTTTAGGTACGTAAGTAAATATTTCTACAAATACTTAGGTAAGTACATTACTTAAATTGGTTCGAGACATTACTTCGATATTATAGAAGTTCATTTTAAAAGTATATTTACAGGGTCGGCAATATTTAAAAAGGCAAGGAATCTAAATTCTTTGGTTTTGTTTAAATTAGTTATTTACATTTTTACATAACATTTTGAAAAAATCTGCATTGTCAATTACATAAGCTGTAAATTTTGTCGAAGTTTTTGTAACAATACCTACTTTTTATATATAGCCGTATATACCCACCTAATAGGTAAGTAAATACACGTATCATATTTAACATTTTTAGTAAGTAAATGAAATAATGCTAACCTTATAAAATAATATTATATTAATGTAACGCAAGCAATAAATGAACAATTGACAAATCTGATGTTCTACGGAATGGATAGCTAGCTAGAAGCGAAGTCCCTACCTACTATCGTAAATAGTAAAAATGGCTTATAATAAATAAGTTATGAATTGCAGATTTCAACCTCGTCTAGCTTAGGGTTCTTGGTGGCAAGCAAATATACTTATGACTGGACATCCATCCATCCATATTTTTTTTACTCGTGTACCAAGAACCTTAAGCTAGACGAGGTTAAATGATACATTTTCAAGGTATATGCAAATGATGTAAAGAATTTCAACCAATTCCACAACCATCTTATTATTTAGCAATTTAAAATGTCTTTGTACTGCATTAAGTTACATTACAACGACTAAAGGAATGTAAAAGAAACAATTTATATTTATAAGCATAACGATTAAATAGCACGAACAAAAGCTCCTATGTAAAAACTACTGTACATACTAATATCGGCGATTTATGGTCACAAAGTAATTACACACAGAAAGGAGGCTGCCCACTAAGAGCTAAAAACGTGTCATGTACTCACGCATGCGCACTAACGGGGAAATATGCCTTTTCGACCACATTAGTCCTAGCCAATGACATAAGATTGTCAAACTGTCGAGGTCTATGGTAAAGGCCGCGCGCCTATGTACTCATGCCGGGCAAAACCTACAATCCGATCTATTTCTATGTTTTAGTTTAAATACGAGTATATATTAGCTGGACGGTGTTGTTCAAGCGTTATATGGAATGCATTTTAATTAACATAATGGGGATATTGTGTGAAACATTCGCTAGATGGCGTACTGTTTGGACTAAGGTTCAACTTCAACGGCATTGGTTGTGTCGTACCTATATCAAATGGGGAAGAAAACTGTAAAATAACGCCTGCCCGGCGAGGTTATCGACATACGACAAACACACAAGTACGACATCTTCATACTGTTGGCCGACAAAATCCATCGCCTTAAAATTATAAGAATATAATTAATTTCATAAAAAAGCCGATACCTGAAGCATTGAGCAGTGTGATCTAAGTTCAACAGCGTCTTTTACCGGAATAGTTTCCAGTGTTTAACTTCGATTGACATTTTGACAAATTATATTCAAAAATAACTAATCACCTTGTAGATGAACCGAAGTCCTATAGAACGCTATCTATGGGATTTTTCACACACAGTAGTCCCCATTAAGATTGAGTATGACGTCCTATTTTAACGATGTCGGATTATTAAATAACAACATCTTATCATATAGTTAGGCCTTATACCAAAAGGAATTTAATTAATCATATTAACAAACGAGCCACATTAGAGTTAAACCTAAGTTATTATAACTTAAAAATGTGCGCTTATTTTATTAAAAATGACTTTTTAAGAAATGCAATTCCGGTGATTTCTGAAATTAGAAATCGAACTATGAGTACTACAAATCACTATAATTTTATACAATTCAAATGTTTCTTTTCGTAACATAAAAATATATACTTACCTAAGAAAAATGTCACAATCAAACTCAAATTATCACTCAAATTAAAGCAACAAAGACATATTTTTACACAATGTTTTATCATAAGTACTAATATTTCTGTTGCCTTTTTATAAAACTCGTTTTAGGACGTAATTTTACTAAGTGACACCAACAGATGGCGTAGGGTGTCCATTGCATTGCGCTAGCATTTCCTCTCTTAAATGATCATAGATAGAAGATAATATAAGTTCAGAGTCAATTTCTTATTGTTGGCAAGATAGAAATTAGTTGTAACAAAATGAGATGAAGCTATGGTAGTATATTTCTAGAAAGAAATTTGTTTGGTTACAACTCATCTCTGTCACAACTACAGTCGATAATGATATCTATTACAATGGAATTGGAATCATTTTACGCGAACTAGTTACCTATCTATTTATTTAAAAGCTCAGCATGTCAACTATTTTACACAACGTTTTAAAACGGTAAACATTAAGTAGTAACACCTTAAATGTATGAATCCGTTGCTCGACATTAAAAGGGATTTATGAACTAATTGGACCTTTTAGGAGTAAAAGTCTTTCGAGACTACAATACAATTCGGAATGACTATAGTACCTAGGAGACTAAAAGATTAAATACACCATAGGATTAGTCAACCTTGAACATAAAATTACAACAAATAAGATCTAAAGGTACAGACAGCTACACATCAGGTTACCACAACCTGTCAAATTTCCTCAATTGATATTCAACTTAATGTGTTTGACAGTAAGATGACAATCCATTGAAGAAAATTGACAGTTTGGTATACTTTGCTGTGGCTGTACGTATATTACAGTTCGCTTAAATACAATTGATACTTGCGAATTGAAAAAATGTCGACGAAATAAATATTGCAAAAAGCATCAACATTAAATGTTGATGATTTGAATAAATTACGTTAATAACGAAAACAGATTTTGTTATCAGAACGATAAAGTATCATTTGAGATTGATTGCACAAAAGAAATGCAGTGAAAAAGAAAATTGAGATCTCAAGCCTCTGAGAATCAAACTCCTTAATGTTAAGAGTTTTGGTCCTAAATACAAATTACAAGTCAACTCTTCTGGCACCAGCCTTACCCTTTATAGGACGGCCCATACAACGTGACCTGTAAACTGGACAGTCACCTTAAGGTCGATAATTCAACGATTTTTGAAACCAGGTTGGCCCTTATGATTAAATACAATAACCAGTAAGTTTAGGTGTGCGTTAAAGGGTTAACGATCTTGGTCAAGGTAAAATGACTCATGCGTCGGTGAACCGAGAGCAGCAAGTCGTGCGCAGGCTCGCCGCGGGGCTCGACCCGTGCAGCGTCACTGTGTCTGGGTGATGTAACATTCCCAGCTCCTTCTCCGCCTTCTGTTCCAACTCCACCCACCTGGAAAATCGTTCACAAATCCGTTTATGTAGGTTAAGTAAAGTATCAGCCTATAGGATGTGTCTGTGAACATTACATGCCTTTAACGACTTATTCTACCAACCGTAATTAGTACAACGTTTGTTCAACGACTTTTCGAAATTCGACGAAAACGGCAACAGGGCGTTGACGTAAGAGCCACTGAAAACGTACTTAGGTTTTTACTTCATATTACGTATGTGTTTGGTAAGGTCAAATTAATTAACATATTATTTTAACTGTGTGGGTAAAGTCTTTCCTATACCATGTTAGCTCCCTTTATAGAATCTTATACAATTTGTAAGTAGGTATCGGATTCTGAAATCTGTGTGCTTAAGCTAACTTAGTACGGAGTCAGGTCAATATATGGTACTACCCGAACGGCATAATTATAAGACACGGACATAACATTTGATCCAGATTCTGTCATTATTTTCCTTAACATCAAGGTGTCTCGGAGCATCTGAAGGTGAGTCAAGCGTGCAAAAACTTAACAAAAACTGCTTTTGATATTATAATACTTGTATTTGAATATTTTTTAGCTCAAGGGCGTTTTCGAAACCGACATTCAACGAGGAAGGAATGTTCTCAGAACGTGGTTTCCGGTCGCCTGTACACTTTGCAACCAGTACTAGTACTTTTTACAACTCGGTCCTTCTATTACAAAACTAGAGGTCCATCCATATTCAATGTTCTCTGTGGGTCCGCCCACACTCCGTTTCGGGAATTAGTTAAACTCTCTAGTAATAGATAGCACTGGGCGTCGATTGTATCGCGCTAGTGTTTTGACCTTCCGGTTTGTATATTCCCTGTAATATATCTATGAACATTTACATCCCCGTAACCACGTATTAATCAGGTACACTCGACATTTAAGTCGAATTAGAGTATTTGTATCGCTTCTCTGTGTTTGTGAGTAGTTAAGTAGTTTTAACAGCGAGCAAAAACGCCTCGACGACATTGTTTGTCGTTTTTCGTCGACGTTTTAATTAATGTCTGTGGCTATTTGTCGCGTTTGCAAACCTATTCACGTACTTAGTTACTTCACATACTTAGTTACCTTTGTACAGCGAGCGAGAACGCCTCAACGACGTTGTTGTCGTTCTTCGCCGAGGTCTCGATGTACGTAGCTATTTTGTTGTCGTCGCACCACTGCTTCAGTTGGTCGTGGCTCACCTCCCTGTCTTTCGACGATACGTCCGACTGTAACCAAATTTTTGTATTAATTACACAGCGCAGGCGTTGCTTGATGCCGGTTTTTTGTAAGGTCATCTGTCACTTCCCTCTCAATATTTATACCTACTTTAGTAAGTACGCGTCAATATGACGATAACCTAGAACCTGCTCAGTATAACTAAAAAACAAATGCAAATCGTGTACCTGACGTCATAAGTATTAATATCTGTGAGCACAAAAGGATCCCGCGATTACAGCAGGAACTAAACTAATGCTAAGCTTGTTAAGCCTGAAACACATCTTGTGTATCCTTACTATAAATTTCAATTCGCTAGGTGGGTATTTCTCATTTTTGAATCCAAAAAAATGACATCAAGCACAAGTGATATTTAAAAATAATTGATGATACATTTTAGTAGTGTTGGCCTTGGGGATCATGGTAAAAATGGTCGCTGAGCTTGCAGTCTCATAAGTACTGAGATATGAGGACTTAAAAAAAAATGCCCTCCATGGAAGTGACCGCACATCCAAGGAAGTGACATTCCATACATAAGTAGGGATTGTCACTTCCTTGTTCTACTAATATTTGTCATGGAAGACCAAAAGATGTGTTGAAAATAAAAGATCAGTGTTATTATTTCAATATATGTTCTTAATCTTAAAGAATATGATGTAGGTAACAGGAACTTTCTAGTAAACTGTTTTCAATTTAAAACGCGACACAGCGCGACGGCGCGCGACACATCTATCCGCACTGCGACCGGTCACGCTACGTTCTTCCCCTGTTAGCTTTGGCCGCAGCGCTCACCACCTTCCGGCCGTACTCCATGAAGGCCTCCCTGCAGCCACGGTCACTAATCACCCCCGCTACCGGGGTTGGGTTATGTCCAGCTGAATCCCCACTCTGCATTCGCAGTCGTGCTCGAGGAGAACCTGGGGCACTCAAACGGAATCTGCTCCAGGGTCTCCCCCGTCTCGCCGTCGCAAATGCAGTGCGGGGAGTCAGCCAGACGGAATCTGTGCAGGTAAGCCTTAAAGCCGCCGTGGCCGGTGAGCAGCTGCGCCTCCATATTAGTGAACGCCCTTCCTCCCATCATTATCTTGACCTCACGGACGCCGGGCAGGAACATGCGCGTTACTGCTCCTGTCACCAACGTCTCGTATCTGTCCTGCCTATAGTGCCCTATAGTGTTTTCTCTAATCGCTCTGCGCGCCGCCGAAAGGGGGAAACAGTCGTAGCGGGGGGCGGTCTTGGATTTGAGCGCGGCCTCTTTCGCGAGCTCGTCCGCCCTCTCGTTCCCTGGGATGTCGGCGTGCGCCTTCACCCAAAAGAAATTAATTTCACCCCCCTTGCCTTCGAGTTCCGCCAGTGCCCGCATAATACTGCCGACCAAGGGGTGTAGGGTGGCAGGGTCCGCCAAGGCCTCTAGCGACGACCTAGAGTCCCTTCACTGACTATTGAGGCCTTGTGCCACCTCACCCTGCCCGCCGCCAGCCTGAGCGCCTCCAGGATCGAGTACAACTCGGCCTGGTAGATGCTGCAGTAGGAGGCGAGTGAGATCTTGGTTTTCCCCACCTCTCTCCCCCCCTCCCAGACTGTGACCGCCTCGCCCACTTTTCCTTCGATGTTGCTGCCGTCCGTATAATGTACGGCAGCTCTGGGGGGGCTCTGGGGGAGCTTGGCTATCACCCCCTCGTCGTGTATGAGATCGAAGGCTATTGGGCTCCTTTGGGCAGGATGCTGAAGGAGGAAGGGGCTTACCCTTGCCTCCATCAGCCTCCCGGGATATTCCTCGACGGGGTTTACCCCTCTTGACCTCATACAGTTGGACCTGCTCATCGTCCCCTGAGGTCAAGAGGGATAATCCCCGCGACTTACAGGCGACTCCTTAATTTGCGTTCTCTCCACTCTTTTTGCTGCATCCGATGTTCTCTTGCTGTCATATCAGCTACCAGCTTCACAAAATCAACGAAAACTAAAATTTAAAAAAGAAACATAGTCCACTGAAGAGGCACATTTAATCAATATGTAATTTCTTGTCCTTTCCGTGGATCGAAGGTCACTTCCATGGCACGATTTTTATACACGGAACCAAGGAAGTGACCTCCACGGACGTGACTTTTATCCGTTTAAGCTCCGATAACATCACCTGAAAAACAGGAATGAACATGCTTATTTAACCATGTCTTTTTCACACCAAAACACATTGAAATCACAGAAAGTAAAAGCATAGATGTAAAGTACATACCTTTGATCATCACCACAGTTGTGACCACTTATGCTCGACGAGTTTTGAGAATGAAAATATTTTTTTTATTTACTCACAGACGCTATGTCCTCTGGCTGAAACTGACAACTGGGGGTAAAAGATGGCGTCCTCTGGCTTGCGTGTGGCCACGTGCGTTCGGATAAACACTTGTTATTTTTCTTGTACGGCCAGCGTGACATTGATCCATGGACGTGAAAAAAAAATTGATCACACATTTCATGAGAAAAAAAAAGTATCTTCTATTAGCTGCATATACATATAATCTCGTATCTAGGGAGCAAATGCATATAAGTTAATAATAGCATAGGTTTTTATGTATTTATAGTAGCAAAAAAAACGCAACATTTATTTTTCTCCATAAAACCTATGTGATCACATCCACGGAAGGGAACATTTTATTAATAAAACAATTAAAAAAAAATACTATTTCTATAGAATATCTAATTTTCTTTCTCTGAAATAACGCTTATTCATACATACTTTAATATCAAAAAGTATGACTGCTTAGTTAAGTTAGTATCAGTTAGAAAATTTCGAACCACAACATTTTTTTTGAAAAATGAGAAATACCCAGGTATACCTACCATTTCTCTACCCCGAGGTTGTCAAGAAGAGTTCGCTGTTAGCGATAAGACTGCTACATTGTACTAACATAAAACCATAATAAAGGATTTGTAAACTTTGTGCAATAACCTACCGCATTCTGACACGTCAATTAACTTTAACTGTCACTTAAGAAAATATTACACTTAAGTACTGTCTAGTATAACACTTAAGTAATGACTATCCATTTAAAAAAAAAATGACGTCTCTGAGTGTGCCAGAAAGAGTTACTTATCTATCTATAAACGCGAAAGTTAGTGAGGATGTTTGTTGCTCTTTTGACATAAAAACAACTAAATGGATTTTGATGGAACTTCACAACAATGTACCTTACATCTTAGAATAACTAGGCTACAGTTCACAAATATTTATTGAATATCACGCTCTCACTTCCTTTCGGGAGTTAATTTTTCTTCTAGTTCCAAACATGACCAATGACGTCCAATAGATGCCGGTGGATGTCGATTACATCGTGCAAATGTTTCGTCTTTTCGGGTTACTAATAAGCCTTGTCGTTTTCTTCAGAATTAACTTCTTTATAATTGGTATAGAAGATATAACACTACGCGGATTTTTGCTCGTAACGGGACCCAGGCTCTATCGTTATGGGGGTTCCCCCCAGCAGCGGCTCGTTATATCGTCTACGACGAAGGGGTCTCCCGATGGCTCGCAATATCTTATGCGACAGGGGGGTCCCCCTGGAGGCTAATTCGTCGTATCATCTACGGGGGGATTCGTCATTTCGAGAAACGGGACAATTTTGCGTCCCGGTGCTTTGTTTCGGAACGTGTCGAAATACGGGACGTACGTTGTCGGGGTACCGACCTATAGTTAGTTACTTTTTTATAGAAACAATAAAACATATTCTTCTTCTTTACTTAACTATCAAGGTGACTATCGGTACGATCGATAATATTATGAATTAACAACCGATTAGATAGAAATTACGTGACTGATCTTGACAATTTCGATTCTATCATAATTTCATAATACTATAAACTTAATCTCCATTAAAATAAGATAATTATCAGCTCAATCAGTAAATACAAATGTGTACTGTACGAACACGGTGGCAGACAAGCAGATAGGTCACCAGAAGGTGAGCGATTGGCGATGCCCATGGACACCGGCTTCACCAGTTGCAGTGGAGTTACAAGTGCGCTGCCAACCTACAAACTTCCCTTTCATTTTGTTAGTTCTACCATTTTGAAAACTTCCAAATTGCACGGCACGGAGCAGTTAGCATTTCCAATATTTTTTTTTAAACCAAATTGAGGTGTCATTAAAATATCCGGAGATATAATTATGTAGGTACCAATTAATCAGCTTCAAAGTAAGTAAATACTTTGTTTAAAATGTGGTTAATTTTATACTCGTCTATAGTTTCAGTAATTAAACCGCAAGGACACGAGTTGGTCCGAGTTCATTACCCACAGAAACCACAAAAAGCGAGTGTAAATTAATTGATATTTTTACCAATACATAACGGAATTAACATAAATGTTTACAATAAAACTAGTGGCCTGCCCTCTCTACGTTTCGGATTAATTTTAAAATGAACTAATAGATGGCGCTGAGTATCCATTACATCGCACAGGCGATTCGTATTTCGGTTCAGGGTGCCGTGAATACAGATTATATAACAGGGGTCACAACGCGGTCCGCACATCGAACGACGCCTACGCGGGGGGGGGTTCCAGAATCCAGCTGCTCCTAATATCAACTACGACAAGGGGTCCCAGCAGCTACGATGCACAGCGGTCCTGCCATAGGTCATAGGGCTGAAATGTCGATGGTCAAATTATGACATCATTTATCTTTAGAGGGTAGACAAATAACCCTTCTACCCCCAGGTATGAATTAAATTGCAATGAGATACGTGGAACATTTAATTTTTTGCACCCGAAGTGGTAACATTTCATTAGTGCTCATTAGCGTTTCTTTTCACCGAAATTTATATTGTTTTCAAAGTGTTGTTGTTCTCGGAAAGTGATTGTTTGTGATTTGTTGTGCCATGGATATTCAAATAGAAGGTGTGTACGACATTTTAAATCATATTGTGTTAACTTTAAGCCTATCATTATCGGTAATTAGCACCGTCAAAGAGAGGTTCCGATTTCTTTATTTTTCGCCACTCTTCCATATTCAATTAAACTTTTACTTAGGAAGGAACGAATTCCCATAGATGTAACATATATCAAAATAATCTCTTGTTTGTCTAGTTTTAAAAACTGTAACGCTTAGTTGCGCAAAACTGCGCCGAGGATTGCTATAAGTCATTGAAAGGACTAGGTGGTATATAGGTAAATATATGATACCTTTAGGTAAATATGTTTTTTTTTATTCTGCAGGGACCACTATCAAGTGCTCTTTCTCTCGAATGCACGATCTAAACACCTGGTTATCTGCCACTATTTAAAAAACGAGGCAGATAGATCACGTGAAGTGTTTGGAATGCCAGCAGCCTCTTTGCCGGGCACTGAAAATATCCAGACTGATAAGTTGAAAGATTTAATTTATAATCTCTGTAAACGATTTGCTGCATATTGGAAGAATCTAGGGAGGTCAAATTCTAAGCTGATTGGCAAATACAGTGACTATTTTTTAGTATGTTGAATGTTTTTTTTGACAATATATCAACCTTGCTTTAAAAAAAAAATGAGTACTTGTTATTCATTACCCTTAGAACCTCAAAACAATAATTTCTTAGGTAAAAAGATATTATCTTATTTTTAATCCGACCTGCAATCCCCATGACCGCCCTTCTTAGGAGCCGGGACCACTGTGCGATGTGGGGCTCGCGGTCCGCACAGTGTGGTTCGGTCCGCATTCGGCCCGCGGTTCGCCATTTTGGTGAGCTGTTATCCATACTAATCCATACTTATATTAATAATGCGAAAGTAGGAACTCTGTCTGTCTGTCTGCTACTATTTCACGCCAAAACTATTCAACGGATTTAAATGAAATTTGGTATACGGATAATCTAGACCCTGAAAAAGGACATACTACAAAAGTATAATACTAGCGGCCGCCCGCGACTCCGTCCGCGTGGAAAAGTAACTTTTTACCCCCCTTTCAACCCCTTACAACACCCTTCTCGCAATAAAAAGTAGCTTATGTCCTTTCTCAGGGTCTAGATTATCTGTAAACCAAATTTCATTTAAATCCGTTGAGTAGTTTTGGCGTGAAAGAGTAGCAGACAGACAGAGTTACTTTCGCATTTATAATATTAGTATGGATAGTATGGAAGTATGGATTCCGTGACGTTGACTATGTTATTAACCTCTTCGTTAAATAGTATTGATTGATGACGACAGATCGGCGATTCAGGGTTTTATGGGCGGTAAATTGGTTATTGGTTGGTTCGATAGTAGGTAATGATAGAACCAGAATTATTTACCGCCTTGACCTATTACTGCAAGCAAGGGCTGAAAGTCATTAACAAATATACCGTTCAGATATTTCTGGTAGGTTTGAACGATAAAATCATTTTGGTGCTGTACTAAATAATATCTACGCTACAAACGAGGATGTCGTCACTATATCACAGAAGAACGGGTATTCCCATGAAACCTGACTTTGAGTCATGTTTCGAAACCACATATTTAAACATTTATCTTACCAATTCCTGCAGATGATATTAAGGTTCGTTAGTATATTTAAATTTTAAAACTTCCCACCAGTGTGGCTTAAAGGGGAAAACCGCATGAATTGTTATTTTCACTAAGTCAAATATTAACAATGAACCATGTTAAATACTTATTAAGAATTTGGATTCAATAAAGTGTCATGACAGAATAAGCAAATGATAAAAAACAAAGGTTCCATAGATTTTATCCCAAACTTAGTACTCCTTAAAGACTTAAGTTCTACTTTCGCCGCACCTATGACCTTTCTGCTTGACCCAAAGGTTGGCTGGTAGAGAATGCCTCTTAGCATTTAGGAAAAAATATGATGAATGATAGCTAAAATCCGTAATTTTGTGGCGGTGGGTCATGTTAACATAGCAAGTAAAACTAAATTTTAATCCATAAATCCAACCATTAATCTGTTAAGTTATGATGTAACCTACATTGCAATGCCACAGACTGACAAACAGATAGACGTGTCAAACTTAAATCACCCGGTCGTTTTTGCGTCACAGGTTAAATATAGCTCTATTTGTGAGCCATAAAACAAAAACGTCACTATTGTAGTCATTTCATTTAACATCAATTAATAGGTAGATGTACTCATTCAACCATAAAACTAATTAAAACCGGTACTTATTATCTGCTTGAAATTACATAATAAATTTCTTTGGATAATTACATACTTAAATCGACATTTCGTTTAACTTGTACCCATCTATTAGAAAACCATTAGTCTGGAGTGCTCAATACAAGACTTATAATTTAAAATTGATACCAAATATTGATATTTTCGTGGGTATACTTGGGTACCTACTAACGTGACACGCAAGGTTCTATTTAAGGTAACTTGCGGCATTGATCTTAAAACTAGATTTTACTAACACCGCGTTAAGTTATATTCTCGATTTAACTGTTCACATTGGTTCGATTGACATACTCGTATTTAAAACGAGATTTAAGCAAAACATTTTTACCGAGGGTGAGCCACGCTTCGGTTACCGTGGGAGAGCCATGCTTCGGCATGAATGGGCCGGCTTGACCGGAGATATCACTGCCTCAACTAAGACCGGCGTGAAGCAACGCCAGCGCTGCATATTGTCGTGTGAGTGTGGGTAGGTAGCGGCGAATCAATTGGAGGAAAAGGGATTGAAAGGTTGGCAGCGCACATGTGACTCTACCGGTATTGCAGGTGTCTATGGGCAGCGGGAATCGCTTACCATATCCGGTGATCCGTCTGCTCGACTGCCACTGTGCTATCACATAAAAAAAACTTTTTTCTAAATAATAAAAATGATAACTTACCTTATTCCCCACAACCATGAATGGAAACTTCTCGATTCCATTTTTGACTCCAGCGTAGTGCAAGAACTCATTGAGCCACATCTTGATGTTGTTGAACGAGCAGCGGTCATCTATTGCATATGCCAGGATGCATATGTCTGAGCCACGGTAGAAAGGAGTTCTGAGAGATTTGAAACGCTCTTGGCCTGCTGTGTCCCATACCTGGTGGAAAATACATAGTAATTTATTACATGAATACAATTATGAGAAATTTCGAGAACCTACAAGATATTTAAATGTAGTGGTCATCACTAAAAAGCTACCCAGTTAATTCTTATTTATCCTTTGACTGTCTCGATGGCGCAGTAGGTAGTAAGTCGCACTTTAAAGCGACGGATGCGCATGGTGTCCGAGGTTTGATCCCCAGGAGACCTATTTTTGAATTTTCGATTCGTCCAAACAAAACTACTCGTTTTGCAAGTCACGTCGTCTCGTGAGTCGCATGATTCATAATTTTCCCTATTTTTGAAATCACTCGCTTAGGGTATTGCTAAGCTTGTCAAAGTATAGTGGTAACTCGTTTCACGTTGACGTAAATGCGTCCACTCGCTTCACGGAAACGAGTGGTTTATACCACTCGTTGCAAAACGCTCGTTTTCGAATGATTAAAAAATGCGGATGTCAAAAATCATGCGAGTCACACATTTTTAGTGACACGACAATTCAAAAATAGGTCTCCAGGTCCTCCTAAATTTGTACCTCAGTGTCTGATAAGAAATTCTCAGCGTCGCGTCAGGCCAAAGTCTGGAAATTGTCGTTAGTGTATCCAAGTGCCACGGTAAGCACGTTAAGCCGTTAGTCCTGCGAATGATCCCTCTTCAGTTAAGTCACACTGGTGACAATGGAAATATGAGGGTAATGGAATAGAGATTGCACTAGTGTTTCCGCACATACTTGTCTTCTATCTTCTATACTATTTATAAAGAGATAAATAACTTCTATAGACAACGACAAGGCTTATAGGTAAACCGAAAACACGAAACGCTTGCGCGATGTAATTGGACACAGCGCCATCTATTAGTTTATTTCTGAATTACGGTCCCGAAGCGAAGTGAGGGCGGGCCACTAGTGTACTATAAATGTCGTGCGTCAATGGCTGATTCTTTATATTGTCCGCCATAGCCGAAATATCGGTTAGCAGGACACTATTATTTATCCTTTGGGCTATACAAATGTCATCATCATCACCAGCCTAAATATATCTCCACTTTTGAAGCACAGGTCACGCTAACACAGAAAATGAATAATGATCAGTCTAACTTTGCTATAAAATTATAACAAAAATGGATTCTTATTCTTTAAACTATATAATTGATTCGAAAGAGTTTTCCTTCACAAAACATATTTTTTTATCACACATAGATCAAGTGCAAATAAAGCATACAAATAGATAACAGAACCTTGAATTTGAAGGTGATACAGCAAAAGGAACAACTGAAGGTCTCCCAAGTATGCAAGTTTCTAAATGTAGGTATTTATCATTTACTTGGAAATGATGTAAGTTTTACTTGTCCGATCAATTTACCTTGTTAAATGCTAATTTTAAGATTATAATTAATATGATAAAAATAAAGAGTATTCAACATGGTGAAATTCAGTTAGAGCTAGTTATTATTCAGTAAATATTTATTCTATTGATAATATTAATTCATAGAAACATCAAAATATGTCTCATCAACCTGGCCCCAAATTAATTAGCTTAAAAGCACTATTGTGATTGGGATTGTGTGGTGGGTGTTATCAGAATTAATGAAAATAAGTACCACAAATATAAATAAATAGAAATAAGCTAGGGTGACATCACCCGAGGAACACAACACAATGCCTCCAGGCAATGGGTCCTTAGTTGAAAAATCATCATTTATAAGTAGAGATGATTTACTGATTTGGTTGAATTTATTTTCAATACTTATTGAAAAGATATGACTAGGATTTCCGGCTAGGACTATTTAAACTATTGTTATATCAGAATGAAGGTATATTTTCTGAAATATACTTATTTGTCTGTTTACATTTTTTTTTATTATAAACTTAATTACTAATGAACATAAATAATACTGCGAATCATAAGTGAAATATAACTGTTTGGCTTGATTTTGTTCATATCAATCAATTTAACGAAACGAAACTTCGGTCAAATGGAATCGCTAAGGTGTATTGTATGCTGTTGATACCGATTTGACATTACAGCATGACATAATATTATTCCAGGTCAACCACAAACCTGAGAGTGGAAGGCAGAGTATTTACAAGCTATTAGATTGTAGCTTGTTTTGCATAAAGTTTTTTATGTCATTTTATGTCAAATGATAAGTACTGTTCTGATTAGTATTCCGATTACTTGTCGCATAATAAGAATTAGCACATGGAGTATACCTCGGCCTCTTTAAGCCAGCGTAAACACACTTTATCTAGTCAAACATGCACTATCTTATACCCATAATAAAGAAGTAAACACAAGATAGGCAATTATCAGATTATTAGGATAGATTCTATCCTTCACTTCACAAGACATACTTCCAGAAATTGAGACCATTACAATTAGGTGTAGTTAAATGTAATTTAGCAGTAGCCATAGGACATGATAATGATGGTGATTTACATACAAATGATGTCAGTGCACAAAATAAAATTAGAAGTAGGTAATAATTTTTGTAGCATAATAATAATACTAGCAACATTAGGGTTGGTTTTATGTAGACCAAAATTTTTAGGATTTGTGGTCTTTCGCAGGGCTGTCAAGCCCCATAGAGGTAAATCCTAGGCAAACCTGTAATGTGTGTTGTAAGGAATCCAAGGTTTTCTATCTGATGTACCTACACTGGTTAACTAAAATCTGACAAACTCTCTCTCGACATTGAAAAATGACTATTTCGTAAAGAAAGTTGAACAGTTTGCTGTACCTGTAACGTGTACTCCTTGCCGTTAACTTCAATAGTTTTGTTCATAAACTCTACGCCGATAGTAGTGGAAGCTGTGGTCGTCGAAGTGGTTCGATATGAACCTGCTCATCAAGCAGGACTTGCCCACTCCCCCATCACCGAGTATCACTATCTTCAGCAAGGTATTCCTGTTGGGACTCCTGCCGTAAGCACGTTCATTATCCTCGACCATTCTGTTAAGTAATCACCATTATACACTACCAGAATGCTTCTTTATTGATACAGCCTTGAAAGTTAATGCAAAATCAGTTTAATTAGTGACTCATTTTAAACTGTTCGATGAAAATTCCACTAAGCACCACCAGGTAGTTAAAACTATGAACTATAAACTGGATTTTACACAGGTATCACGTCTAAAATATTAGTCAAAACGATTAAAATTATAATTATTATTTTATTTTGTCGACACAGCTGTTCAAACGAATTCACAAACGTCAATTGATTTGATTTGTTGAGAGATTTTTGTTGTCACTTTGACATACCTCATTAAGCACTAGTAACGCCATCTCTTTCATAGTGCTAAAACTATTATATAACTGAAACCTCAAGTGAGAGGGGTCGTTCAAGTGATTTGTTGTTAAATGAAAATAATGACTTCCAAAGCCAACTCAAAATATCAAATAACTTAATTTTATTTTACTAATGACAGTAAGTTAAATTTAGTTTCCAAAGACCAACTCAAAATATCAAATAAACTTAATTTTGATTTTACAAGAATCTCTTAGCTTGTAAACACCAAAGTAAAAGTTAAATTCTTAAAGTGTCAATAGATGTCGTGCTATGTGCCTTTTGTTTTGAACGCAACTCTCGTTTCGTGATGTCACGTCGGCCGCGCCGCGAGCTCTCGCTCGCTCGAGTTCGGCAAGTTTATTCCGCTTTGTTTTGCGGAGGTGAGAGGACATAGTGTAACGACTGCTCGCATTTATCGGTTGTGTTCAATGTTTTCCTTGTTAAATCTATTTTTTGAGTGAATAAACATTGTATTTTGTACGAAAAGTGTTTTCTTATTGGACGGAACTGTGTGTGTGCTGAAGTTGCATCGAGATTCATACATTTGCGCAATCGCTCGTGAGACTCGATGTCAATAAACTTGTCGGTGGTATTTTATGGGAAAGGTGTGCCGCGTCGCGCTGGTACCTGTACGCGACGGGTGGGTGTTTGAGGCCGGGATGGTGGGTTTGAGGCACCAGACCTCAGCGGCATGGTAGCTGGGAGCGAGGTGAGTGGCATTAGGTGGCGTTCGGGGCCGCGACAAGCGGGAGGGGGCGCGGGGCGTGCGGGGCGGGGCGCGTGCGTTCACCTCTGACCCGCGCGCGGGGCGAGCGGCGCTCAAGGTCGGTGCGCCGCCTGAAGGTCGCTGGTCACGTGACGCGGAGGGTGCCCGCACCCCCGCCCCGAGCCGCGTCCTTCGCACCCTACCGATTGTTTGGGTTTACATTCGCGTGCAAAAGTGATTCGAATATTTTTTTAGTTTGTTGTAATTTTGGTAAACAAACACAAATTAGGTAGCATTGAGTAATAAATAAAAAAATAAGCTTAATGGCCTTTATCAATTTCATTAAAAAAATGTTTAACTAGTAGATAGGTACGAACGTAAGTACTTAGGTACCTACCGAATTATCTACATACTTATTCGCATAACTTTATTGTGGACAATACAGTGACAAAATTACAAACTGCTTCTCTGTAATTTTGTTATCTTTCATTGTTTCATGCTTGCGAATTCGCATTTAGATAACGGTGCACTAAGTGTAGTACCTGTATAGGTGGGAGATTGCAGTTAACGTCTTTTCACAATTAGGTAGATAAAATTTCTTACCTTATTGCAAAACAGGAAGAATAACACCCCAAAAGTGCTCAACAAACTGACAATTTACAGCAAAGAAGGCATACCCAAAAGAAGTTTAACAACATTAACCAAATAAATGAAAAGCGTTTAAAACGCAGTAAAGATTGTACGTAATAATAAGACATTATCCAAGAAAGCTGTAGAATTAAACCAAAAATTTAAGACCCAGAAGTGGGAATACCAAATAAATTGGTAAAAAACATAACTATGCATATGGCATATTAGAAATCTCCTATAGTAAGTTATAGAAATTGATTACAGAAGAAGACAACGCTGGATTTAGATGATAATATAAGTAGTAAATATCCACATCTAGATAAAAATAGGGTAAAAATAGAATACTCGATACCTACTAAGTAAGATAAGATCCATAATGATCTGGGCAAGAGACATTATAAAGATGACAAAGATATTATTATAATATGGACGAATTCCAAAAACAATTTTTATCGGACAGTAGAAAATGATGTCCCAGAAAAGACAACCTCCAGTAAATACCAACATTAAATATATTTGCATAAACCCGATTCATACTTAAATTAAATGTTAATGATAATGAAATTGATATAATAATGGCAGAAAGGTTTAAAAGGAACAAGACGCTAAACTTGACTAAGTAAATAAGATGCCTTTAAAACACCACTGAGCAATCATCACCAGACAATCCTAAAACATCTACCCAAACTATGAGTGAGAGAGAAACTTTTAAAATAAAAACAAAATTCGGGATACAATACATAATGTTCAAATGCCTTAAAGATAGATGACAAAGATAGCAAAAATCTTATTTTAGATCGCGGTTTTTCTTTTACAAAATTTACTCAAATAAAAGGACATTGCTGAAATTGCAGAGCTATAATTACGTCGGCTAATAAATACAAGCTACCTACCTCAAACTTTTAGTAGCAGATGCAAGATCTGATATTGACTCATGTAGGTAGGTATGTGAGTTGCAATCTTGCAAAATTGATTGCAGATACAGACACGCCCTCGTAGGGTTGCCAAATTACGTATCCATCATAACAGGAACCGCTTTACGAAAAGGAGCATACTAAAAAAATATTTCTGGTAATTTTAAAAACAAAAGGCTTGCACCATTAACGATTTGTTAAATAGGAAAGTTGGAAAGTTTAATAATAAAAATACTTAAATATCAAATCAAATCAACTTGAAATTATGAACAATCGTCTGGATTAGAACAGTAAATATTTTTATCATTATTAGGTACCTTCTTTTTGTAATATTACCTTCACCCCTTAAATATTTTCAAACATGCCTGAGTGCCAACCGTCTTGCAATATTTATAAAATGACATTTCGTCACATTCACATCAGTGGGTGTTAAACTGTATTGTTGGGCCGAAATACCGATTAAGTTAATATTGGTATTCTAATTAAAACAACGGGCCGCCAGTAAGCTCGGCTTAAGCAACGGTTCTTTGCATAAAGTTGCTGCAACCGCATTGCCGCTCAGATCGTTGTGCGCGTGCGCAAGTAAAATAACCAACCTAAATAAAGCGTCCTAATATTAAACTATCTATTGGTGATCCGATCACAAAATTTTGTGATCAGAAACTGCATAAACAAGACGTAAAAGATAAACTTAAGTGATTATAACGTGAGATGAGAGCAAGACAGAAGACGATGTGCAAATAACGAGAATAAGATTAAAGTTAATTGTAGCAGAGTTCAAATAAAATAAGAATATTAGAAGAAGGCTAATGAACTACCTATCAATCTGCATACTCAAATGTCTAGTAAGACGATTAAAAACACGCTCAAATAGTTAGGTATCAGCTCATTTCGTTATAGTTAGGAAAATTTTGTGTGATCTTTCTCAGATAGGTAGGTACCTACTTGATTAATCATCTGAACATATTAGCAAGTTTTTTTTATTTTAGTTTTATTATAAGTAGCTATTATAAGTCGTGTGATCATCTTTGGTAACAAGAAGTGTACACATGTTATCTGATTAATAAAGGAAAACATTACCTATCACGATAATATCAGTTTGTAAATGTGTTGTTTAAAAATAATGTAGAAACATTATACAATGATTATTGAGTACATACGTATTATTATTAGAATCGACTATGTAACGAAGTAGGTACTAATTAGCATGATTCAATTATGCTAATATGCTTAAATTGCCTACAGTGAACTTGTTTAGAACATTAAGTATTGTTATCGTTTATATCTTTACAGGCCATTCTCCTACAACATTGGTTGTTTAATTGCAAAATGAATGTCGAAATAGGATCTTGGCAAGCTCATTGTTTCTAATAAGCCGGATGGAATTGATTAATAGTTAAGGTACTGCATTAATTTACCATTAATTTAACTGTTACTCTTATCTGACGTATATTATCATCTAAGTATTCCGCTTCCTAAGAAATTCCCCTAAGATATCAAAACGCAGGAGGATGTGAGTTTAATGCTTTGATGTAGGATTTATTACTTCCTTTGATGTATTTTTTTTCGGAACAGTTCAGAACAGTTGAACATCAGCTTGATTAGAATTGTGCGGTTGAAACTTGGAATTGAAAACTCGGTAGAAGATATTTCGAGTGAATTGAAGAACACGCAAAATTACCTAAAAACTGAGCAATTTCAATATTGCAACTCGCGGAGACGACCTCGAATTTTATTCCAACCAGAATAGACTTGTTTTGACGGCCGTCGTAGCGTGTTCTAGTCTTTATTGCTATAAAAAATGGGTTTCTGCGATTCGTGAATTCTACATTTTATTTTGGACTGTGTAACATATTGCTAATTGTACAATATTGTGGTCATAAACAAATGAGCGAGTGAACAAAAGATGTGCGATTATGAGGACAATGTCGAGCGCGAGTGTACTCTCACTACTTTCACGTTTGGCTGTGTGAGTGTTGTGTTTGTGTGCGTCGCGGTTGGTGACCTTGCTATCAGGCGGAAGCGCGCGGCCGCGTGAGTCAGCGCGCGTCTGCCGCCGAGTTCGAGGGAGCAGGGACCTTCGCGGCACCGTCTATTCCCACTATGTACTCACCTCCTACTTCCATTGAGCACCTATGAGCCAACCGACCGAACTTGTCGGGCCCCTCGCCGGGCAAGACACGCAGTTTCTTTGTTCCAATTCGTTCGAAATTTTAATTTGGCGCTCAATTTGACGTTTGCTTTTTTATTGATGACGAAGGTTTTGATTCTTTTGTTTGTAAAGTAACTGGCAGCCTTGATGTTTGTAAAATTAGTTAATAGATTTAATTTATGTAGATTTAAATGTGGTGAATAAATTAATTGACGAACGTAGATAGAACAAAATAAAAAAAAAGCCTAACGATACAAATAGGTACCTTATAGGTAGGTAAATGCTGTTTACTTCCTCTCTACAATAATGGAGAGATACCTATTAAGACTGATTCCATGGATCAAAATAACGTACCTACCTACACGTTTCATAAAGTAGCAGGTAGTTAACTAGGGAGGGTCCATGGTGGTACCCATTAATTGCTGTAGGTAGATCCTACGTCAGATACTATGTCTGATTCACACTTGACTCGTAGTAACGAGTTACACACTCATCTAATAACTCGTCTAGGTGGTTAAAACACTTATCTATAAGTATTTCTGAGTCAGATGAATCATTAAAGATTTTATTAGAATTTCTACTGAACTATGAGGAAGAGAGTGTGCAATATTTTTTGTCGAAGTCGTTAGAATAATAGATTAATAATAACACTGTTATATCGTTAAATTCGTTAAACTATTTAGGTATTTGTAGCTCGATACTGGCTGTTCTGGACTAGACATAATATCTCGATGGATTTGAGATTTTATCTTTTAACGCGTCCTAACCGTTACACCTCGTCCTATGCAGTCGATATTCTATTAGTATAGGTAGTCACATACTATAACTGACACAAAATGGCAAGCTGGCAACCTCGAGAAAAAGTAAAGTTTTAGAAAAGTGACCTGTGAAGATACTGCCCCGGTGTGAAAAAGAAAAAAAAAGAAAAGAAAAATATTTATTTGGGCACATACAATAAGCACCTTCACGTAGGCTTATGACAAGACGGGATTTTTTGCAGCTCAAAGGCTGCTTACCCATTCCACGAAAATCCTTAAGCAATAAAACTTTCTCGTTTGACTCGACAGAATAAAACCCATCGAATCTCAGCATGTTATTCCCGATTACGTCCAAAGTTGTCAGTTTGGAGCCTGGAGCTGTGCCTGGAGTAGGCACCTTGGACCATAATCCAGGGTTTCACGACCTTGAACCAGACCAACCGACTCATGATTACATGTTCAGATTCCGTGTTTGGTGTTGACTGTTGTCGTTCAAAAACTAGCATCCGGTTGCTAGGAGAACTGAACTGGCCTTTTAAATTAAAATGTAATACCTACTTACATTCGATATTTCGTTGCGTGTCGATTGTACTGACCTTGCAGCAGTTCAGTCTGATGATACTCCATGATCATTATGCAAAATAGCAACCAGTTTTCGCTTAATTATTTTGCCTTAGGATCCGCAATAGTGAATGGAAATATTGCAGAAGGCCTTTAAGAACTCCCATTGACTGCATTTTTTATTTAGTTCGTAATCTTCCTCTACTTAGCCAAGTCCTTCTCAAATCTCTTTATTATCGCTGTCTTATGTCCTTATTTGCCAATGTGGAACTAAAAAAATATATGGGAAGTTTTCAGGTTACGCATCTATCATGTTTATTAATTTGTCAATCGTTTTGAACTCGACACAATATGCGAAACATTATTTTTTTTCACTGGTGATAAGAACCGCAAAGGTCATGGAACCATCTTGAACCTTACTTTTTTTGAATACGGCAGCTATATATCCAAAGGAGACACTCATAAGCTTAATATTAACCATGATGAGTAACGGAGTACCTCCTAGGTTTCTTCGAAAATGCGTGAGTCAGAGAGTAAGTCTGCCAAAAAAAGTATCTACTAATCACCGCTGATCGCTTATAAAAGAATGGGGGTGGAAGACGGAAGTTTATTATGAAAACCAAAAAATAGGTCCAGCAAAAGACGATTTTTGGGAATTCAATATTCTTCAAAATATCTGAGAAATTGATGGCTATGATGATCTAAGTTTATTATCTTCCCTATGACTGGAGTGAATCAGAATCGGAAATGCAGTAACTGATGGATTGAAGCTTGAAGTCAGGTGATTAGCCTAAACCTTCCACAGACTCCTAATTGTTGTCAAAGTGGTCGTCAACACGTGCTAGTATTTCTGGAGTGGCTGTGTAGCGTGTCTTACTACGTGCCGCCATTTGTCCCGTTCGCTGACGAAGTGCAAGAGCTCACTATTTTGGTCTATCATATCGGCAATACATAGGTACACCACACTACCACCACCACACTGTAGTAATCTGTTCTGCGGACTTGACTCAAAAGATTAGTCGAGATTGACTGGTACAATCGAAACCTCGTCTGGAGGACGTCTCCCTTTGCATAATTTGTTGTTATTTTTCAAGGTGGTAAGGAGTGTTCGATTTTTCGCTTTTAAACTGAGGGACCTGGGTGTCCAGGTCCCTCAGTTGAAATCGAATTACAAAACATCGAGCAGGTCAGGTGAGCGTGGTTGGGTCTTTCACGTTCTCGTCTTGACCCCGGCGAGTTGCAACATCAAAAGTAAAAGGCTGGATGCATGGCCGACCGGCTGCCGAGCAAACTGCAACTTTTACCGCGTTGATCTAGTAATATTGAGATACTAGGCTGTAGTTAAAGTTTATAATTCTGTTTGTATCTGTAATCATGTTAAGAATAAATGCTGGGTCCTTTTTGTGATATTTCAGGTATTCAGGGCGATCATGGTATTGTTATTCGTTGAATTTTCTTGTTTATTTCAATTCTTCAGGACAAGAAGTCTGGTATTGGTGCAAAAAAAATTTAAGATTTCGAGATGAAATTACAACCGCAGACATGTAATAAAACAAAATAGTTATCTGAGGCACGGCCCCTTTATGTTAGCAGGAGCACTTTGCAGGATCCCGATTCGCGGTGGTCCAAATGTTTATACTATAAGTACTTACTTAGGTACTGTAATTTGGTAGGTAGTCGGTAGGTTGCTAGTCTTTGGGTCTTTCGTTACTGTCGCGCAAAAATGAGTGGATACAGGTGAAGGAAGAATATTAAATGATGACACTAATCTTCTCAGCTGCATTGAAACTAAGTTCTCTACCAAACATGCATAGTAGATACAAATCAATCAGGCAAGCATCCTTGTGCACACCATAGATATATATTTTCATTAGCTTAGATGTTACTAAAAATACCTATAGGTAGGCTGCTGCTGTAACACGATTGAAAGTTTGCAACATCATGAAGTACAAAAATAGCTTTATTCTGTCCAGAATAATTTTCCATCTGGCGTAACTTAATGTAGTAAGAGGAATAAAACGAGAACCAATCACGTTTAAAGAGCCGCCGCGTTTATCGCCAGCTTTCTCCGATCCTTGTTCCCACGTGGCTCGGTCTGGGGCACGCTTTGAGATGTTGAGTCGTAGGTTAGCAAAGTAAAAATATAGAGAAGTAAGCCAAATTTTGTTGAGGAACGCGACCTTCATCCGTATGAGTAAAACTAGGCGTGGGCACGCCGCTTGTCGCATACTATACCTGAGAGCTACGCATGAGCTTGAATGGGATGGCTCGACCCAGAGTGATAGCGGCCGATCAGAAAATCGTGTGAAGCAGCCCCACAGCCCTGCGCTGTGTTGCTCAGTGGTGATGGTACCAATTTGGTGGGGAACGGAAAAAGTTGGACTTGTGACTCCACTTGTGTAACATGGTGTCCATGGACGACGTCAACCGTTTAATTTAGGTACCTAATTAAGTTATCGGTCTGCTCGTCTGCCATACCTATTTTACATTAAATAAATCTACCACAGTTACGTACAAACAGGGTATTCATCACAACTATTTATTTTATCCACCTTTAGTTGTTCCTACAGATTCAGAAAAGTGATATGAGTAGGTAGAATGTATGCCCGAGATAAAATGCCATGAAATTTTTCCATCTATTGCGCATGGATGGCTAAAACTATAGGTGTACGAATGGCAGACTGTCACATGAGAATATGTCACATGTCTTACTTTCTTATAACATGCTTTGTCATTCGTTTCGCAACGGTCGCGTTCAAAATCAAATTCCGCGAAATCATTACCGCGTGACTCACCGCCGGGAACAGGTTCCGACGAGGGCTGCGAGGCTTAAGGATTTGATCAAGGAAATTCTGAGAAAAAATATAAAGCCTCCATCTAGGTATAGGTTAAGTTAGGCTGTAGCCAGCACATAAGCTGTCGCAGGATCTATCTACTGCAGCAGGTCTCTTTGTGTCAAGTAACGTGTAAAGTCTCACTGCTATTAACCAAACTGGTGCCACTTAATTATCAGACAACACCACATAATAATATAAAGGGCGGTCAGGTGATCCATCCGCTCATCTTTCACCTCATACATTAAGAAAAACTACTTGGATCCTCTCCTAACGTGTTACGTTATGGGTATCAGCCGTTACCCATAACACAATACCACAAGATATGTTTCCTGATTTGAATGAATTGTAAACAGTGAGCCTGCGCCTATATCTTATCGACACTAACTAGCAGTGAGCTGAAACCAAGTCCTTTTCTACTGTAAAAAAAACTCAGAGGTCAGCGTCAAGCGTCAGCCCTGCGCAGACGGCTGACGTTAGCTACGTCTACCTACTCGTTGAGTCACGGAACAACCGAATTCTTAGCTGCATTCGAACTGCGCGCTGTCCTTGACTTGTAAAAGCATCCATTTATGGCGTTATGCCTAAATGGATAACCGTGAACAATCGTTGAGTCACTGGTCCGAGAGAATAGAATCTTCGTGGACTTGCTAGATTGAGGTGCTTAAAAAACTGGACACGTGCAGTAGTATGTTCAAGTCGAGTTTGCTTACGTTCTTGAGGTTCCGTACTACAGCTGTGTGATCAGCATCAAAACACTCTATTACCATGTCAAAGAAATCAATTTGCCCATACTTCTTGGACACTGACTAGACAGTCACTTTGACATGGTAGCTACTTTTGATACTGACCATACACCTTGGTTACTGCTGTCACATTCCGCTAAAGATTTTAAACTTCTGTATTTGCTGTTTTATATTTTTTCGAAAGTGCAAGATTTCGAGTCTAAAAATTCATCTAAAATCTACGATAGAAAGGTTACATGATAATTTAGATCAGTTGATTGATTCCAGACCGATCTGATCTTGTAACGGTTTGGCTGACAGAATGCTAGCCGATAGAGATTGAATGGAGTTTAAATATTTTGATATTTTTCGACAAGCCGACGATTGTACGACTGTAAATTAGGGCTGAATAGGTCAGCAATCTATTTCTACGGTGCGTTAGCTTTCTAAGTCTGGAGATAGAAATAAGTGTGCAATAAGTTCTTCTCCTACTGTAAGTTGACCGCCGAGTCTCTTGTCCTGCGATAAAAGAGATGTTTAACGCAGGTGATAGTCCACTCCTATTAGTATGATCCGCCACCATAATTTTGTCCCTCGTCCAGGTCCCATTTGCCCATCATTATGTATGAGTCAAACTCAAGGTAGACTGTACAAACCAAGTATTCAGAGTTCATCTTTCTGACAGTCTTCATTAAATTGTGGATTTAATTAGTCAGTTAACTTAAATGAGTTAACTTATTCCCCAGTAAAATATAATTTCTTTTCCGTACCTACGGTACTCTAATGAAGATATCTTAAATCAGGTCATGACAAATATGGAATGACTCATGCTCTAGTATCAATTTTGTCCGTATACATACATAGACAATAAATTGTAGGTACTATATTATATAAAACCACAATAGAAAGTTGTTAATTCGTATGAGTCATTTAAAACCACTATTTCACCACATTTCAGAGACGCCGATTAGTTATCTTCGTCATAAGTTCGTTTGAAAATTAATATTATGTAGATACGAAAATGATCAAATTGTTTTGAAAAGCCGGAGAAACTTCTTCATTTATTCTGATGCAGATGCTGTTCAAAGAAAGCATTCTTTTTATACTTTCTTTCTCACAAAACTCTTTATTAAAAGGGATATCCACTAATTTCCTTTTATCAATTTTCTTACCAGTATTTATTTAAATATCCATAGTGTGTATAATTCAAATTCCATTGCTGCATAAGATAGAAGTTTTATAGAGCAAAATGCAAAAGTCAAAGTTTAAAAATATACATTGCCAACTACAAATTCCGAATCGACAATCTCAAAAACACGTTATAGCCAGTTCGCTGCGATTTGAATGTTCGAAAATCAATCTATCCAATCCTAGACGACATAAATCAACGGCCGTTAGCCCAAACAAGACAGCGTCGAATCCTGCCAAACACGGGCAATCAGTGCTGATCACACTCCATAGCAATTTCCGGAGTTTTTATGGCCCCCAGCACCAATTAAGTTGCTTTAATTTTGGCAAAGGAAAACTCAGTCATAGTGACGGCTGGACCGGTTCTGCTAGACACACAAGCTGGTATGACAGAACAAGCGAAGCGACGATGTAGCAAAGATAGAAATAAGGTTTTTTTTTCTGTTAAGACACATGATATTAAGTCAATTGAACAGAAATCTACGATTTAACTGCAGACAGCTAATTCTCTTCTCTTCTTTGTCTCGACGTCGTTCGACTTTTAAACTCTAAGATTTAGAGATTTAAATACAATTGATCTATGTTAGATACAAGACGCAGAGCTTGCCGGGTGGAGCAAAAATACCTATGTTTCGAATTTTTCGAACATACCTCGGGTTTCTGATCACCAATTAGCCAAGCGTGATGATTAAGCCTAATCCTATCATAGTAGCGACTTTGTCATGCAGTGGGACAGTATACAGGCTGATACCTGTGCTGATACTTTACTTTTTTTACATTCGGCTTGAGTATTAACGGGATTCTGTTATAAATACTTTTTACTGAAATCTTCATATTCGTCGAATAAAGAGATGACTGGTCTGTTGTCGAAAGTCGAAATTGAATTTATGCTTCGCAGGTCTTTGTCAACTCTTTCTGGATCACAGGCTTTATAATAGAGCGTTTATTTTTAGACTGGCGACTTACTGCTGTAGAGATAGTCAATAATTATTACTCCTCACGAGATTTCGATTTGTTTCCTTCCCATGACCACCATGACTTTGATGTCTTCCAGTCTTCTTACTTTTTTCTTATTGACAAAGACTTTTTCTTTACAAGAGACTAGGTAGCACAGATGCAGACCTTAACTTTAATAAAGTTAGGAATATGGACCCTGTAAGGTTTGTTTCCTTAGAAACAAGAATAGAAAAATGAAACATTTTCATACGTTAACACATTATTAGGTAATATGGTGATCTTCAAGAAGAGACGTACCTATTCCTTCTTTATGGGCCAGTGACGCTCTGCACTGCCGCGGGCCGCCATTTTTCATTCTTTCCTTTTTATTCCCACAGATATAACATATATTTTTCATAGCAACCTAACAATCGTCCATCGTGACGCGTGCATGCGTTGCAGATGTCCCTCCCTAGGGGTGGTGATTACCATCAGGTGAATCCGTTTGTCCGCTCTAATGCAAAAAAGAACACATGGACTTGGACACTGCTTTCCTAGGAAGTTTGAATTTGAACTGAATTGCAATTATTCCGAACCTAACTAACGCTAAAGCCTTCTTTCAATCGCGGCTCAGTTTTCCTGAGAAATGTCAACCGAGGAATGCGGCTGCGGCGACCCATTTACCGTGCCCCCCGTGCCCCCCGCGCCCCGGGGTACCGGTCCTGCGTGCCCCCGATGCGTTGATTCCGCGTTGCGAAATGCAGCGGTTGCACTGCACTGCTGCGGAAGATGATTTGCAATTTGCGAAGATTTCCGATGAAGCGGATGAACTTGGTCCTTTCAGTTTCTGTGGCGCAGTAGATAAGCTGTCGTGTGATCGTGTCCAAGCGTCAAAGGTAACAAGTGCGATTTTCGGCAGGACATTGTCTCCGGGCGAATGGAGTACCTACTGATCCCAGGTACCTAAGCGGATCCGTGCGCTCGACCTCATTGTCGCCGATAATACGGGCCAACGAAAGATCACGGGAGTAGCTCGTTGACCATTTCTCTGGTTGACCATGACTCATTTGCCACACCGACTCTTTCGACCCTTTTACTCGTCTCACCAACCTGCTCCTGATAAAAATTCACCAGCGCGAAATCATCAGCATACCTATATCAGAACCCAAAGTGGCTGCTGTGGATTTTCAAATATTTGACACAACGTCGTGTAAAAGAATCTTTTTTTTTTTTGGTGACCCAGGTCACCCAGGAGAAATGCGTTACGCATAAGTACCCATCCGATTGACGCTCCGTGATGACTTATGTTTTCAAATCATTTGTAATAATTCTATAAATAAATACAATAATGACCAAAAATATTGCATGTAAGTAAAGTTCTTACTTACCTACAAAGTTATCTCTGAAAAGATTAAGTTAAAAATACGACCCACACTACCTAAAATAGTTGTTAACGTTCGAATCCAATAGAATTATCAATAAAACAACAAATAAGCAGATAACTGGGTATGCGAGGAATTTCCACTCTCCGCCTTTTGTCGACCAAGGTTGGCCGGCGCAGGCGCAGGTAGGGTTGCTAGGTAACAGCCAAAAACCAGACAGACCTGCCAGTTTAGGCGACCTTCTTTCTCTTCTTTACGAGGTAAAAGGTACGTTTTCCTTCTTCTGGTGGGAGAGCAATCAGTTGGGGGCATTCGTCCCAAAAAACTCGTCCCAGAATTTCAAGATTTTTTGCTGGTTAGGTACTGTTCTAGCCTAACGTCTCCAATATTTTTTTGTTTTGTTGAGTTTAGTAATATTATCATAATAACCTTTTTTTTTTGTTGACCCAGGGGAAATTCGTTACGCATACTCCCGGGTTATGTCGGTCTCCCCCCGCTGAAGGCGGGGTTTACCAACTAACACCCCTGGGACTCTCCCTCACCGTCCATCTTGGAAGATGTCATGGGTCCGAAAACCTAACCTAACCAATCAGTTTTCTTCGTGACAAATTAAGAAACTCTGTTTTCCTGGTAGAATGCGGCATAACTGTGTCCCGGGCCGGGATATAATGTCTATGAGTGGCGGTTACCTTTGCCATCAGATGGGCTGCAGGCTAGTTTGTCTATTTAAGCAATGAAAAAGCCTACAATTGTTCGTTTTATCTGTACCTACGCCTGACGAAGTGACAACCCTAGAATCATATGATTCATGCACACGAATGCTGTACCTGTCGGCTAAATGATATTTTGTCCCACTATTTGTTCAGATACAATCTGACTCGGAACTTGAGTAAAGGCGAGTTCCACATTCTGCATGCCTTGATTCAATGACAGAGGTTGTTTTGCTCTGTTTCAATGAAAAAAACTTAGGATAGCTTAAAAAATAATTTGTAAGTAGCCTATAAGTTTTTCTATGTTAGAGACTTGTGATCCTGCAGACAAACTATGAAAATAGTTTTGCGGCACTAGGTGTGGTGTACTTTTAATTATGTGAAAGTGTTCGTTTAATTAAATTAAATATTAACACTTAAATTATTTAAGTAGGTACCTGCCAGACTTATTTCACTCGTAATGTGCCTTTAAGAATATAATCCAAGAGGTTTGTAGCTCACTTGTGTGCGACTCTACTGGTGTTATACATAGACATTAGACACCATGGGCGGCGGCAATCGCTTACCACCATCAGATGATCCGTCTGCTCGTCTGCCATCTATCACAAAAAAAACAAATAGGGCCATCTTTCACGATCAAGTTAATTCATAGTATCTAAGAATTAAAAACTAAAGCTTAATTAGATACTACTATGTAGGTATCTAGTGCAGTAGTTAGCATGTGGGTACTTAGTTAAATATAGGTAAGTATTTAGATTAATTAATCACTGGGCTGATCATTTTTTTTAATATTTTTTAAGGATACAACTTTTACGTTGCATGTGGAAAAAATCCATCCACTTTACCTTCACAGAACAGTATGCAAGCAAAAACATTAATCCACGAACCAATTACAGTTACCGACCCAAGGTGTTCAACATTTACTTACTCGACGACATTACATTAGCGAGGCATTAGTAAGGCAGGACTTAAAATACTGCTTAACAGCCATGTAGGTATACAAAAACCTAAGTCACTTCAAAGACAGAGGGCTTAAAACGAATCCTTAGAGGAGCCATTGAATAGACCCAATATCTATACCATTTATAAAAAGACAACCTCAAGGCTTATATGTAATCCGAAAAGACGAAACACTAGCGCGATATCATCGACATCCAGCACCATCTATTGTCAAAAAATAGAACTATTAGCAAAATTACGTTCCGGAACGAAGTGTGAGGGCGGGCCACTAGTGTTAAAATACACAGCAGTTACTTTTATTGTACCTACCGGCGACATTCCGATAAATGTTTCCTAATTCGCAATACATAAATCACTGCCAAATAACTAAAAACATTGTTTACGAAACAAGCTTAACTTTGTGTCTTACCAACTGCATGTCTCGGATTTGTGGCTAACGAGCTATGAAATGGCTTTAGGGCTTTACAATTGTTCTTAAATTGAATTAAGATTGTTCGAAGTAAATATTGATTAAATAATAAATAAATCCACACAACGTCTCTTACATCTGTATCTAACATTGACCTGACTCCGTACTACGAGTAAGTAGCCTAGAAGCACTTGTGTTACAGATATCAGATAACAGAGGAAACACAAATATACCTACCTAATACTTAAATATATTATTACCCCAGACACGAAACAATTGCACTGGTATTGCAGGTGTTCATGGGCGGCGGCAATTGCTTACCATCAGGTGATTCGCCTGCTCGTCTGCTACCTATAGCATAAAAAAAAAAACACTAAGTACCTTTTCATTACACGAATGTTTGTCCAGGGTGGGGATCGAACCTTTGGCAAATTTATTGATTTTATTGTAAACCTGCGTAGTCTAAGAGCCATGTAACTAACTTATAGCGTCATACATGAAGGCTGTGAAAAATGTTTAAATGGTTTTACTCTTTTTAAAATATTATTGTTTTGTTGAAAAAACAAATGTTTATTTATGGTTTTGATTGCTTGTGATTGTATGTTATATACATTTTACTGTATAAAACGAGATTTTTACTATCATTATGTATGTACCTATCTTCTATGGTATTGTTCTAGTTACCTACCAAGTACATTCTTTTATATTTCAAAATTTATCGTCAATTGCACGCATAAAGCAGGAAAAGCTGTATTAGAACTAGACCTACTGGAATTTTCTCACCATCCATCACCCAAACCTAAATTGCAAATGCTCTTGCGCATATAACCAGCCACCACGCCCTTACTATTTGCAATAGGCACAAAATGCAATTAGCAGCCCTGGCAATATATACCTTGTCTGAAAATGTTGTTATTTATGGAACAACCGGTTCATTACAACAACTTGTCTGTGACACAACGCACGCTAATTTGCAATAATTCTCTATTAGTTGCCAGACACAATACTGTAAAGGGGCTACAAAACTATGTTTGGTTGAAAATTAATAACTGTTCAGTTTATTTTGAAGGATAAAAGGCAATGTGATTGCTTGCGAAACTATACAAAAGTTAAGGACAAAAATCAGTAGAACGAAATAATTATGTGGAGAAAACTATTTTGAATAATAAATTTGGTACCTACGGCTTTAGTGTTGCATTCTTCTGTTTTACTAAATATCGATAAATTTATAGGTCGATCAACGTATCCGCGTTTGTCCCAATTTTTATTACGATAATAATTTTTAGCCTTGGATATGAACAACAATAATTGCTAACTATAACACATTTTCCGTCGTAACATTACATTGAATTTGATATTTGTTCACTCGGTTTAAACAGCTGCCGTCTGAACTGAAATTTTAACAATAATATCGCCTTGTAGAGCATGTTCTTGCTAAGGCACCTAAGTTTTTTTTGCGACGTATTGTCTATTAATAACTCCTCTCTTGACAAATGACCTTAAGTGATCAAGATATTTTCTGCGACTAAATTGTAATCATTTTTGAAATAAAGTCAATGAGTGGTAACATTATTAAAAGTTGATGGCAATAAATAAATGCCAAAGCACAACGAGATAGACAATGTTTTAGCGGAAAGTAGGACAGTATGATCTTTCTGTCTCACGGAAGAAAGTCTACCCCAATCCTACACAACTAATTTCGAAACACCAGCGTGACTGCTTGGTCGTACCTACAAGTAGTCATTAATTTATCGCAACGAGGAAGCTGGGCATATAATGGTTAATGCATTAACAATCTATCTTAGAAATCGGTAACTGTGAATAATTTATTGGAGAATAGCAATACATAATATAAAAGCTGATTTCATCGTGTATCTTCAATGCAGAATGATCAAAGAATAAATTATTATTATAAATAACATTAACTTCTCGATCTTTCATCAGCGGATTGGAATAAATCTACAATTCACTTGGTAGTAGTCACACCATTACTATTTATAATATACTACTTTTTTTTTGTCCACGCAATAAACAAATCGTGTAAAAAAAACTTCCCATTAAGTTTTTATAAGCCTTGAATTTCAAAAATGCTACAAATTATGTGGTTTCGCAACATGTGAAGTAGGAAGAGAAGTTTATTGCCTTGGGCCATTGCATGTTTCCTCCGCAGGTGTGAATTGATCAGGGTTCTTTGTTCCCTTGATAGTATCGTGGCGGAGAGTAACAACCTCGTCTATTTTAGTAGCAGCGTGGGTGACAGGGTGCGTCGTACTCTAGGGGATACACGACCTCTTGATCAGTCATAGATGTCAAGGACATAGGAAAACGACGCGCGTAGATTTCGTGCGAATACGTTGTCAAGTCGTTTTGTTGATGACGAAGATGTTTGTGCGATATTTTTAATTCTACGATTTTTTTGCGAAAATGTTTAAAGCAAAATTAATAAGTGGTGATGTTCATTAAAATTTTTCGTTTTCTCTGAGATAGATAACTTTTTATTTAATTAAAAACAAAGCTCCAGAGTTGAAAATCTCGTTAAGGATCAACACCGAATGAAGTCAGAATAAAAACCATCTTAATTCAGGTTTGTTGCATAAAACGAATCCTGTTTGTGCTTACATGCACCTGCCTTCAGCTAGGTAAGTACTGACATTATCGAAATGCATGGCACGATGTTTACGTCACGTAGATAATACTGGGCTGTGACCTTAAGATAATTATCGGTCGTCGCCTCGTCTCACGACAGCAACCTTATTGATAAGGTTTTTAATAACAACACAAGGACATATCTCCTAACCTCTGATATCGGAAAAAAAATCCTGGTCTTGATTTTATATGCAACATTTTCAATCTTGTGTTTTCACACGATCTATGATCGATTTCTGATAGGACTATCGATTGATAGGACGATTATAATTAATTGTCTATTAATATGACGCGCTATACCTAATGATATGACTCCAAGAAGTTGTGTTAAAATATATAAATTATTTTTATAAGTGAACATTTATTTCAAAATAAATATGAGTTTTGCATTTTAAATTCAACTTCTGATTTCTAAAATAATCTTGCCGGAGTAAGCTAAGCTATCCATTCAGTTGAGTGCAAAGTTTGTGATGAAATTTTAAACTACCTGTATTTAAAATTGTTTGCAAGTATTTGAATTACAGTCTCGGGGCCCCATTAGACAAAGTAGCGTCTGCTTTATGAGATTAGAACCCCCGGCTAAAATAATGAAAGGATGAAAATAAATGTAAGGAAAATTGTCGTGGCAGACAAAGCCCGTCTGGCGTATCGTACAAATGACCGCTCGGCCTTGTCTAGGCCGCGATGACGCCATCTTGCGTGCAGATGAACTCCTTTTATTAGGACACCAAATTTATATTTATCCCGCTCGCACGCGTGCACGTTTTATTGTAAAGAAAGAACAGGAAAACGTTTGATCGCTTCTTGATTTAATTATAGAACGCGATAAACGTCACTCAAAGTTGCCATAGCCGGATTAGGTGCCTACCAACGTTGATTTTATGGGGTCTTTGCTTCAAGAATTTTCTTTAAATGTTACATATGAGACTGTTGATTTTATGAGCCTATTTCTAAACTTAATGTTCCAATGGTTTTATTTAAGTAGGTGCTTAGCTTACCTAGTAGTTACTTACCTAAATGAAGGTATTTTAATGGCTTTTGGTTACCTAAGATGCGTTGCAATAACGCAGAAATACTATCCAAAGTACGCTATGCATTTCGCAACTGGCAATCAAGTCTTGTCTCCAAGGCAACTGCATGCCGTCCTCTTGATAGCGATAATCGAGAATCGTCTGAGGGTAGGGTGACCACTTCACAAAATTATGGGTTTTAGACTATTTCATACACTTATACTACTGTTCGCCACGGTTACAACTTTCTTTAAATCTAAAAAAAATTGGATTAATTTTTTTTAAGGGAAATTTATGGTGCTTTATAAGTTTATGTACCTATTTTAACTTTTTGTTTGTTATATTTGGCGTAACAGTATTTCATAATTCCAAATAAAAGCGAGAGCATTTCTTGACATTCATTTTGCTAATTATTACAATTTTTGATTATTAATCCGTAAATATACGTGATCTGGCCACCCTATCTGGGGGCAAGGGACTCGATTGGATGCTAATTGGTCTACCAGACGATCGCGATAGGGATCCTTCTCTTTATATTTGTGTAACTTTCTCCACACTCATTCAACCGTCCAACGAACTGATATTACTAATCTTGAGAATTTCAAGGGCATTGCGATAATGTTATTTCTCACGTGTAACACGAGTCAAAGACTCAAATTACCTATAATTATTGTGAATACACTATCATCTTAATCGCTGTTGCGTGAATATAGCGCCATATTTTAATGTCCGAAATTTCGCTGTAGTCTGGAAGTCAAAAGTTAAAATGAAAGTTCTTTGTTCTTGAAAGAAAACGTCAGTAACATTTTAAAGTATGATGGTTTTAAATTTATTGCTCCGGATAAAATTTCTAAAGCATTAGGATGAGCTCAATTCAATTCCAAAGAAGGTAAAATAGTAAAAATAATAGAAAAGCTATAATGCGTCGTAAGGTTTATGTTTTTACGCGTATCAGCCGCGGCTTGAAGTATTGGGAGCGGCGGACCAGTCCTGCGCGAAAGGCGAAATGTTTAAGTCGCGGCTACAACCGGCTCTGTGAAGGTCGCTACACCTCCCCCCTTCTCTTCGCTGCGTGTGACTAAGCTTGTATCGATAAAAATTATGAAACATAATTGTAAGGACAACGTAATCGATGAGAGTCGAATATATTAAAGTAAAGCAAATGACATAAAGCGGAATAAAATAAGGTTTTATTTCAACGGGCAGTAAAACGACGATTCATTCAAGTTCTGACGCGGGGCATCGTTATCGCGCTGGCGAGCTTCGGCCGCTGTAAACAAAATGCCAATGACACGAGGTCGGGTGTAGGTATCGACATTATTATCGAGCCGCTATCGCGCGGCACTAGTCGCCGCAAGGCCGCGGAGCGACGCGTCCGTACGTGTACACAAACATCATGACGGTTTCGAATTGACTGGTGTATTCCGAATTTGAATTGTGGGATTATTATTGATAATTCATTGATTTTTTTAAATTGATGGATGGTTTTTTCTGTCTTTTACTTAGAAATTGAATAAGATTTTGCATTTTATTTCTTAACTTAAATTGAAAGGTACTTATTTTGACTACAATGTATGATAAAGATGTTTCTGTTATAAATAACTTCTAATCTCTTATTGGTTACCTACTTAGGTATATAAATGGTATCTCGTAGAACATAGAAAATATTTGTAAAATAAACATTTTTTTTCCTTCTTTACAGATTAACCAAGATGATTCTGGTATCATCGGGCACCAATCTCCACCCTTTAGCTACGAGCTCAACACCATCTTCTCTGCACGCGCAAAGACCAGAACTATGTAAACACTTCTACTTTGCAAGACTGACTTCCACTGCCTTAAAGATGAGCAGCGACGCTAGATGATTTACAGGAGATAGATAAACGAAAAAATGCGAAAAAGAGAAGTAGTTTTTTGAACAAAAATTTTCTACTGTATTTTTAGATGCGTTTTAAGTAGACAAATGTGAATGGTGCTAGTGTAGTGAAGTGTTCTGTCGATAAAGTTGTCGATGGTTGTGTGATGAGCGAGCGCGGGTGATGAGCGCGATGACGAGCGAAGGCGAGGTGAAGGTGGAAGGGGTTCACGTCTCAGTCACCACTATCAGCATGTCCGGCCCGGAGACCAATAACGGTGAGAATTCAAAGTTTAAAATTTACTATACTAATCAAAAGTAAATAAGGTGCTCTACTATTAATTTTTCGTAGGTAGGTACCTACTAGGGAGAAAAATTAAGAGTAGAGCGCCTACTTATGCCTCTTATTTCATTGATTTGCTACAGTAACTCCAGTAAAAGTAATTAATAATATTAATATGTATTGTAAATATTTATTTCATTAAACTTCACATAAAATTGTGCGTGTGTTAAAATTCCTTTATTTTGTAGAGTATGTATGTAGAATAGATCATTTTCTCCTAACACAGCGCATGCAGATCTTTTACATAAAATAAATCATGTGATTTTTGTAAAATTATTCCATGCTGGCTCTAGGACTACACGAGATCCTAGCTGCCTCGGTGGCTAAGCTAGAGCTGCAGAATAAATTATTGAACAACGCTAGCGTCGTAATTAGCGATTTGGCTAGTATTAGACTAGCCAAATCGCTAATTACGACACCGAATGAACCAAGATTTAATTTTATCTTACATACAATAAATAAGTACAAAATCTCTATCTAAATATCTACTAAGTAGGTGTGAACTAAGAATTGAGTCGTATTTTTTATTAATCATAGACGACTTAGTTTTCTAAATATAAAACTTAATGGCTTATTAATTACTGTTACAGTTTTCTTAAAAAAAAATGCTCAGTCCTATTAATAGGCACTTTTTATTTCAATTAAGTACCTATGTACCAACCTACTAAAAGGCTGATTCATTAATTACCTAGTGTTACATCACTAATTATTTTGTAATGCATCAAAGTTGTCCACAACAAATACCTATGAACTCATATTTCTTATCTAATGAAAAAAATAAGATAAGAGAAAGGAAAGTTCATTAAACCCATAATCACGAAAATACTGGCCATCCAGAAATGAATAGTAAACAAAGTTTGCATTGCATTTATGTTTTAATCTTCCTGTATATTTGAAAATTGACAAAAAAAATTATGTGTTTAATCAAAAGACCTCTCAATTTAAGAACATTATTGAAAGAATTGCTTGATTCTGATTGAATCACCTGAGATATCACAACTTTAAAAGCACATATTTTGGGCAGCCCAAAACGCTCTATACAAATGGCTACAGGCAAGTGACGTCACATGCTTGTATCTTGTATGCGCGTCTAGTAAATTTTGTTTGGTAGCTATATCAAATGTTTCGTTTAAGTAAATGGTTTCATAATAAAAGTTGGTGGAAAATGTACGGGTAGTTCAATGGTATAATTATTTTTTTTAAATTGTATGTATACTTTAAAAATGGACTTGCCCATGAAACTTTGAATGCTCATAAAACCAGCTAGACGTTATATTTTTAACTGAAAATGTTGGCCATTGGTTCTCATTTACCAGTATTTTGGAAAAGTATAAATATTTTTTACTATATCGAAATTAGTCAAATACCCTATTGGAATAGACTATCTTTTCGATTGTTTTTGTTTCGAATGTGATAAATTAATTACCTAAACTCAAAGCTTAAATACAATCACTGCTAATGTATGAAAAACAACTTTTGAAATGGATTAACTGAAATTAAATTAGACGTTAAAGTGTAAAAGTACATGTAAAAATATGAATAGGTACGATATTTTTTTTTGCTTACGATTACCTATTACAAAGTGTTACTGAAACATACTTACCTTTATTTCGTTTCTCGTAATGATTATGATTTTATTTAAATTTTCAGTGAAATTCTCATACAGCTCCAGTGGAGTTCGGATCAGCGTTTCTTCGGAACCGCACGATGAAGACTCCACGGACGCTGAAATTTCCAAAATAGACTTCACACAACATCAAAATGAGGTAGGTAACCTTCTTGACTGTTGGGGTTATTGACCTTTGAATTTATGGGGTAACATAATAAATACTATTACTATTATTATTATATTGTGCTAAGTCAGTACTTTAAGGTATCCATACTAATATAAAAAATGGGAAAGTGTGTATTTTTGTCCGTCCGTCTGTCTGTCTGTATGTTTGTCTTTCTTTCACGGCAAAACGGACCGTCAAATTGTCGTGTTTTTTAAGTGGAGCTAGTTGAAAGGATGGAGAGTAACATTATGCTACTTTTTGCCCCTTTCTAAAACCCCATTTTAGGGAAGTGGCAAGCGCGAGCGAAGCAAGGAGAAGAAGGGCAAAAGCTAGTTTACTATATTTTTCTTATTGTAATAAGAGGTATCCCTCTTATTAAAGTAAGGAAATTAAAGTATTACCTAGCCTATACAAGATGTATCAGTGTATGATGGGAGTAGGCTTATTCACAGGTCGAGCAAAAAGTACCTACAAAATTACGAATAGAATTTTTCGAACATAGCTCGGATTTGTGATGATCACCAATCCGCAGGATAGATAGTCCACGACGAAAAATAAAGTATCTAAATGTTTACCTACATCCGACAATTTTTGCAAACACACTGATAAATACGCATGACTTTATTAAGTAGGAATTCCTTTGTTCACATTTGACTCACAATGATTACTACGTGTTACAGGTTAACATGCGTAATAAGAAGAAGCGACCCTCCAGCGGGGCTCAGTGTGAGCCGCAGTCCAACGACCGGGAGCGGCCCATGTCCTGGGAGGGGGAGCTATCCGACTCCGAGATGGTCATAGACACCAGCGTCAATAATGGTAACTAACTTAACTTAGAGCCAGGCTAACAAACAATAAGCCATGGTAACAAATAAGCCTGACGAACAAGAAACGCCCCTCCAGTGGGGCGCAGTGTGAGCCGCAGACCAACGACCGGGAGCGGCCCATGTCCTGGGAGGGGGAGCTATCCGACTCCGAGATGGTCATAGACACCAGCGTCAATAATGGTAACTAACTTAATTTATAAGCCAGGCTAACAAACAAATAAGCCATGGTAACAAATATAGCCTGACGAACAAGAAACGCCCCTCAAGTGAGGCGCAGTGTTAGCCGCAGTCCAACGACCGGGAGCGGCCCATGTCCTGGGAGGGGGAGTTATCCGACTCCGAGATGGTCATAGACACCAGCGTCAATAATGGTAACTAGCTTAATTTATAAGCCAGGCTAACAAACAAAAAGCCATGGTAACAAATAAGCCTGACGAACAAGAATCGCACCTCAAGTGGGGTGCAGACCGCAGTGCAACGACCGAGAGTGGCCCATGTCCTGGGAGGGGGAGCTATCCGACTCCGAGATGGTCATAGACACCAGCGTCAATAATGGTAACTAGCTTAATTTATAAGCCAGGCTAACAAACAAAAAGCCATGGTAACAAATAAGCCTGACGAACAAGAATCGCACCTCAAGTGGGGTGCAGACCGCAGTGCAACGACCGAGAGTGGCCCATGTCCTGGGAAGGGGAGCTATCCGACTCCGAAATGGTCATAGACACCAACGTCAACAATGGTAACTAGCTTATTATATAAGCCAGGCTAACAGACAATAAGCCTGGTAACAAATAAGCCTGACGAACAAGAATCGCACCTCAAGTGGGGTGCAGACCGCAGTGCAACGACCGGGAGCGGCCCATGTCCTGGGAGGGGGACCTGTCCGACTCCGAGATGGTCATAGACACCAGCGTCAACAATGGTAACTAGCTTATTTTATAAGCCAGGCTAACAAACAATAAGCCATAGTAACAAATGAATTAGGCTGACGAACAAGAAACGCCCCTCAAGTGGGGTGCAGTGTTAGCCGCAGTCCAACGACCGGGAGCGGCCCATGTCCTGGGAGGGGGAGCTGTCCGACTCCGAAATGGTCATAGACACCAGCGTCAATAATGGTAACTAGCTTATTTTATAAGCCAGGCTAACAAACAATAAGCCATAGTAACAAATGAATTAGGCTGACGAACAAGAAACGCCCCTCAAGTGGGGTGCAGTGTTAGCCGCAGTCCAACGACCGGGAGCGGCCCATGTCCTGGGAGGGGGAGCTATCCGACTCCGAGATGGTCATAGACACCAGCGTCAACAATGGTAACTAGCTTATTTATAAGCCAGGCTAACAGACAATAAGCCTGGTAACAAATAAGCCTGACGAACAAGAATCGCACCTTCAAGTGGGGTGGCAGACCGCAGTGCAACGACCGGGAGCGGCCCATTTCCTGGGAGGGGGACCTGTCCGACTCCGAGATGGTCATAGACACCAGCGTCAATAATGGTAACTAGCTTAACTTATAAGCCAGGCTAACAAACAATAAGCCATGGTAACAAATAAGCCTGACGAACAAGAAACGCTGTGCAATGACAGGGAGCGGCCCATGTTGTGTGAGGAAGAGTTATCCGACTCCTAGATGGTCATAGACACCAGCATCAATAATGGTAGCTAACTTAATTTATAAGCCTAGCTAACAATTAATAAGCCATGGTAACAAATAAGCCTGACGAACAAGAATTGCTCTTCAAGTGCTTTCCACGAAAGTTAGATCTTAAAGTATAACTCTATTCTGTTTTTTTTTCAGACGAAAACAGCAGTTCTCTAGACCTGCAGTCGTCCCGGGACTCGATAGACACGCTTCGGAATGTGACTATCAAAACGGAGCCGATCAAGACTGAAGCCTTCCAGAGCCTCGACGACCAGAGGGTGCTGGACCTAAAGTACCCCGCCGCGCTGCAGTCGCATCAGAGGAGTCTCAGTATGAACAGGGTGAGTGAAGGCAATGAGTCCCAACCTTTGTCCAGGGTTGTGAATAGTCAGAAAAGGATTCAAGGAGGAAGGAGAAGAGAAGGATTGTTGTACTGATTTCTGCGCTCTCACCAGTAGGCCTAACATGCGCACCGCGACAAAATTTTGTCGACTTTCGTTCGCGAGAGCGGATCCTTCTATCCCGCTCATCGCTCAGTCAAGTGAGCGAGACGCAACTTGCGCCGACAAAATACGAGTGTCGACAAATTATCTCGTGGTGCGCATGTTAGCCCGGCGGGTCGTTTTTAGTAGTCAGAAGAGCCCCAGTAAGGGAAATCAGCTGCTGTACATAGGCCTCCCACAAGGATTTTCCCAAGGGATCCGCATGCTGAACCGGCATCCATAGGATTTCTGCGCTCCTACCAAGTCGTAGTTAATAGTTAGAAAAGCCTCAGTAAGGGAAATCTGCTATGGAACATGGCCCCCAAGGACTTTCCCAAGGGATCCGCATGCTGTACTCGCATCCGTGTGATCTTAGCGCTCTCACCAGCTCGTTGTAAATAGTCAAAGGAGCTTAAGTTGGGGAACTCAGTAAATCATCACTGCCTCAGCCAGGAGACGTCCATTCTTGTAACATAGGCCTTCTTCAAGGATTTTCCAAGGGATCCATATGCTGTACCCGCATCCGTGGGATCTTAGCGCTCTCACCAGCTCGTTGTTAATAGTCAGAAGAGCCTGCCGTCTGTCTATTTATTTTGTGCTTTAAGAGAAGATTTTTTTTTTGTACTAGAGGCGACCATTCAAACGGGTCACCCGTTGGGATGTAAGATTCACTGCCGCCCATAAGCATTTGCGAGGGCCGAGCTCAGAAAGGTCGCTAATGCGTTTCCGGCCTTTTAGCAAAGATTTTGCTACGTGTCATTTACTAACATTATTCTCGTATTCTCTTTTAGATATCGGTGCTAACAGACAACACGTCCCTCTCGCTGGTGCGGCGGCCGTCGTCTCCCACCAGCAGTGCCAAGTCCCTAGTCCTGGATCAGAACACGATGCCAATCATGCCGCAGACCTCGCTGGGGGAGGTGCAGAACTTGACCATCAAGAAAGAGACGCAGTTGTCAGGTGAGTCATTTCGGGGTAAGGGTAGTGGTAGCACGTCTATCATGCGTACCGCGACAAAATTCTGTCGACTCTCGTTCGCGAGAGCGTATTCTTCTATCCCGTTCATCGCTCAGTTAGGTGAGCGAGAAGCAACTTGCGCCAACACAAGTGTCGACAAACTATCCCGTGGCGCGTATGTTAGCCCGGCAGGTTGCCATTGGCAGCGCACTGGGACTTCCACTGGTTTGCTGGTGTCATGGGCGGAGGCAATAGCTCACCGTCTAGAGATGCGCATGTCATGTCCGGAGCAAGATTGAGCCTAATTTGAAGCGGGCGTTACGATCGAATCGGAGTTTCTTTTCACACGCGCTATAGCTTGAATGAGACAGGTATACTGATATTCGTTACGGGACAGCTTCATTATAAGCCTCTAGTTACTAGTTTCCTTGAAATATTCGCGGATTTATATAGTTCCACCGATAAAGTTGGTTCCGCCTTTTCTTTCAACCCTTGGTTTTGAAAGAATCGCACTTATTTAATGGCATAAGATGAGACGTTGTTTCACTTTATGTAGGTACAGTGCAAGACAGATTTTCTTAATTTATCTCCTGCTCACGTTTGATTTTCATAGGTAACTTACAAATAGATTTCTAAATTAGTGAGCGGTGTTTCTTTAATATCCAATATATTTTTATTGGTCTGGCGCTAATCATTATCTATGCGACCGTTTATCATATTTATAAAAAAAAATAACGGACCTTTCGGTACAACGACTGACTGTTGAACTATAACGATTAGCGTGGGGGAAAAGCCCAGTAGATATTAAATATTTATTCCATTCAACTTCGAGTTACGTGGCGCCTTAACGATATGAAAATATCTATTAAAATTTGGTTATCAAATTAGATTTGCATTTATTATACATTCGTTATTGTCCTTTTAATACTTAAAATATGCAAGTTTTTTTGTGTGTGGGTGTCGCCACGAGCGGTAGTACGTACACACATCAAAGTATACAAAACTGTAAATTATCAATCGACTCCCAACGTACTGTCATACACATTAGGTTGAATATCAATTGAAGAAATTTGACAGGTTGTGGTAACCTGATGTGTGGCTGACTGTACGACTTTAATTCGATGCGCCGGCGCCGACGAGACATTTGAACTTGACATTGACATTAATATAATATCGCTCCGCTGCCAGATAACATATCAGATATATCTAAAGCCATGACATATCAGTTATATGCCTAAACTTAAATTAAGTACATTGTTTGTGAGTATTTTCCAAGTGTTTAAATCGATTTTAAATGACGGATGTGGCCTACACATCCGTTATTTACTACATCTCGTATGTTCCCAATGAATAACGAATTTACCTATTTTTCAATGCTTACATAGGTAGTTCTAATTCCGGCACAGATGGTTGTATAAAATCGAAATCTCGGTGAAATAACTTGAAATAACAGACTTTATTATAGATGTAGGAATAGTGGCCCTCATTTCGTTTTTGAATTTAAAATAGATCAGTAGATGGCGCTCGGAGTCGATCACATCGCGCATGTGTTTTGCTTTTTTTTTGTTTTGGTTTATAAGCTAAGGGCCTCGTTCACCACCCCTGAGTAAAGTTTCAAGTAATTTACTTGTCAATCAGAGTGGGTTTGGAGGAAACTGGCCCCTAGTATTTGTATTGAATAAATTAGGTATTTAAATTAAACTAGGCCGCGGACTCAGGGGTGGTGAACAAGGCCCTAACTAACGTTGACTATGTGATTAACCTCTTTATAAATAGCATATAATATATAGGATTAGTGTTAAGGTACTAAATAATATATTAAATTTACTTATAAATATTTATTCTTTCAGAGTTGAAGTGTGAACCCTCCGTGGGCATGGAAAAGTTGCTAGGAGCGTTGCATGGATCGCCACTTCTCGGGCGATTGCCGAGAGTCCAATCCAGCGCCAGCACAGACTCCGCCGTGCATTCTATGTATACTCATAGGTAAGACAGACTTCCTTTAATATTTTATGTGAGTAACTTGAGGTAAAACTCTAATAGTTAAGTCATCATCATCATCCCAGGCCTCTGCAGAGCCTTCCACGATCCTCGCCTTTTGCATCCACTTCGGATCAGCATGCTTCCGAATGTCGTTGACCCATCTTCCAGGTGGTTGACCGCTGCTTTATTTTAAGTAGGTATCATTATTTTTATTGCTAGACCAAGGTCGTGATCTCGGGGTCAAGGGTTCGATTTCCGGGTCGAACAAAAAGTATGTTTCGAATTTTTTGAACATAGCTCGTGTTTGCACCAATCCGCATTAGGCAAGCGTGGTGATTAAGCCTAATCCCATCATAGTATCGATGACTTGATTTCTATGATGGAGGCCTTTGCCCTGCAGTGGGACAGTATTATAGGCTGATACTTTACTTTTTTTTATTGCAGTGTATACAGCAGTCCCTCGGCCAGTCCCCGCGCGTCCCGGCACTACACGCCGTCGCTGTCCCGCAACAACAGCGACGCGTCCCACTCGTCCTGCTACTCGTATAGCTCGGAGTTCTCGCCCACTCACTCACCTGTACAGGTATGAGTAGAGATATTTGTATTCTTAACTAGCGATCCGCCCCTGCGTCCCACAGCTCAGTGGCATTGGTTGGGCATGCCCAACATAACATCTTAAGACCCAAAAGACTCATACGAGGCAAAGCAATTAATTTTCTATTGTGTTTGCTGTCTGGGCCTTACGACGTTATATAGACTTGTGACGTCAGAATTTCTTCATCTTAGCATATAGGCAGTGACCGAGGGAAGGGGGAGTGCCCTGTGGCTCCTAAAGGGACCTTCGGATTACGTAAGCATATCCACTAGGTACTGGGAAGTGGCTTGCTCAGTTTCACGACTCCGCGAGGGAAATTCTACTAGGTGTCTGCCCAGAGCCCGCTTTAGGCCCAATAATTGGTGAAGCGGCGAGCGCGATAGCGGTACGGTCCAGTCCCGGCTGTGGGGTATCCGACCGCTATTGCACTGAGATGGACACCCCAGGGCTTTTGGTTAGAGGTGAAGGTGAAGGCCATGATGGTTTCCCCTGGGAAAAAAAGGGGTGTCCATCTCAGCCCAATCCACCCCAGGGGTTTTGGTTAGAGTTGGAGTATCACACACCACCTTGTCCCCTACATGTGACAAGGTGAAGGCCATAATGGTTACCCCTGGGAAAAAAGGCGGTGACAAAAGGAAACCTTCCCTGAGCTTGGGCAAGTCAGGTCAATGTATGACATGTTATGTGATTTTACTTATTTATTTACACTTGTATGACCTGCAGGGGCGACACCCTCACGTGGTGTACCGGGACGTAGCAGCGCCGGTGTTTCCGGCGTCGCCCGCGCACGACGAGGACGCGGAGACGGCCGACGACCGCCTGCACCACCACCAGGGCATCAGCCGGCAGCAGCTCATCAACAGGTAACGCCTAGCTACTGTGTGACCTGCAGGGTCGAAACCTTCACGTGTGTACCGGCACGTGGCAGGTAATACTGCCTAATGAAATGGGTAGCAAACGAACAGGACCCACCTTCCCATGATCCTTCCCGCGTAGAGGAGACGCTATCGATACTTGCACGGCGGTAATCGGTAGCAGACGAGCAGATACTCAATATTTCATGGATGGATCATCCGATATAAAGTTTTTTTATGTGATAAGTTGCAGATAAGCAGACGGGTCACCTGAAGATAAGCGACCGCCCAAAAGATACCTAAGTACAACACTGGTAGAGTCAGTGTGTAGGTGTGTGTGCGCTGCAAACCTTTAACCCTATTTCCCCCCTAATATGGCCTCCGGTACCCTCATTTACTCGACGAAACACAGTGCAGGCGCTGCTTTACGCCGGTCTTTTGTGAGGCTGTAATATCACTCCTTTCGAGTCGGCCTATTTATGCTGAAGTGTGGTTCTACCACGGTTATATTACATGAATGGGGGCTATTGCGTACGAAAAATCCACTAGATGGCGTAAGATGGTCCAACTTCAACGTCATTGGTTGTTAAGTGACATTTTGACATTGCACATCAGAAATAACCAATCACAGTGTAGATGGAACTCAATTCTACAGTGCACCGTCTAGCGGATTTTCGACACGCGATAGCCCCCATTTGATTGCCACTACCACTGTTTAAGTTTTGTACGGATAACCGCACATCAGGTTACTACAATCTGTCAAATTTCCTCAGTTGATATTGAACCAAACACGTTTGACATAAAGGTGAGGTTCGATTGAAGAAATTTGACAGATTGTAGTAACCTGATGTGCGGCGGTCTGTACTTACATTCTTTTCCATCATTCATCAATATTTCCTTTTCCAGCCCATGTCCCATATGCGGGGACAAGATCAGCGGCTTCCACTACGGCATATTCTCCTGCGAGTCCTGCAAAGGCTTCTTCAAGCGCACGGTCCAGAACCGAAAAAACTACATGTGCCTTCGAGGGGGCAACTGTCCGGTGACAGTCGCCACGAGGAAGAAGTGTCCGGCGTGTCGGTTCGACAAGTGCTTGGGATGCGGGATGAAGCTTGAAGGTGAGTTTAGTAATAATAAAGAACTACATGTGCCTACGAGGGGGCAACTGTCCGGTGACAGTCGCCACGAGGAAGAAGTGTCCGGCGTGTCGGTTCGACAAGTGCTTGGGATGCGGGATGAAGCTTGAAGGTGAGTTGGACATCTGGTTAACGTGACCAAAGCCGGGATGCACACATAATGTCCCGTGTCCCGTTTAGCGACATGAAGAGCAAGGGGCACCCCTCCATCTTTAATAGTTAGTTTACCTATAGGCACGGACGTATATATAGCTTTGAAAAGGGGGGTGTCCCACGTCCCACATTGCAAAACAATTACGAATCCCCTCCCCCCCCCCCCCCCCCGTACTCGGATAATGCGGCTCTCCCGAAGTACAATAGGTACGCATTCTTGAAGAACGTGAGGTTGATTCCTTGATTTGCCGTCCCAGGGCTATCTACAATTTGCTACCCCACCAACCTTGCCGACCCCTTAATTAAGTCGCCCGTGGCTATAGCCGATTCAATCTTAAGTCAAACCAGACCTCCTAGGGGAAGACTAACTAGGGGAAGGAATATACAGGATTTATCTGTGAACATTTACATCCCTTTAACCACGGTTTGGAAGACGTGGTTAAATAATAATAATAATAATAAGTGCGTAGGGATGTGACGACCCCATCGCCCGCTGGTGAGAGTTGGTGATCTTTGCTAACGAAGAACAACAACTCTCATCAGTGCAATCAGTCTCCGCAGGGGCAGCTTGTGGCGAGCTGTTGGTGTGTGGCGACACCACGGACCCCGATACTCCGGAGGGTCCGTATTCTCCTTTGACCCTCGCCTCCTGGCTTGCCTTAACCAGCCGGCCGGAGTGGAGTTGCAAGAGCAGAACCTATGCTCCAGGTTGGAAGTGTAAAATGTCATAACGCCGGGGGCCTGCTGACCGGTGCTTAGCACATAGGGATCTGGCGCCCCGCAGTCTCACCTCTCGACAACCTTAGCCGCTCACGCCAATGTTGCCCGCCTCGCTGCCAACTGGCAGCTTTGATAGGGGGCCCATTTAGTGTGCGGCAAGTCACCGCCTGCTATGATTATCATAGATGAGACTTTTGATATGGCAGGCGTCCCGTTGTCTCATCAATATCCCGGCAACCAGTCCAGCAATACCCCCTCCATAGTCCCGGTTTAGCTGCCATCTTATCTGCAATAGTCCTTACACGTAGCGGGTGCTGTCTTTGGTTGTATCTCTTCAATAGTACATGCAGAGACAGTAACCGTTAGGTGTACACATCCCCACTTTCATTAATGTGTCTCAAAGGGGCCTCTACGTGTTGGATCTATATCCCCACGCACGCCTTCCAAAAGGACCGGCCTCCGTGCCGTGAGTTTCCAACAGGAGAGATACATAATAATAATAATAGTTTATTCTTTCTCATAAAGTACACTTACACAATCTACTTAAAAAATAAATTTAGAACTTATCCAAAATAAAGGGATGTAAATGTTCACAGATGCACCCTGTATCTCATGAAAAGGGAAGATGTGCCGCCCCACTGGTTGGTAATATAGGCCAAGATGTTTCGCATTATTTACGTAGAATAAATTGCAAAAAAGCCTTATAACAAAAAAAAATCTATACTTAGACATCAACAAACCGTATACATATACATATGTCGCAGTCATCTGGTTGAATCAGCTATTTGATGTCATTCAATCATAAAGAACAACTAGCTAGCTAGCTGATGAAACCAGATGATTACGACATATGAAACCGAATAGGGCGAAACACTAGTGCGATGTAATCGACATCCAGCGCCATCTATTGGTAGGTAGGTGAGCAGTAGTTTAAAACATTGCACTCTATTGGCAGCTATACGCGAGGACAGGACGCGCGGCGGCCGGTCCACGTACCAGTGCTCGTACTCGCTGTCGGGCGCCGCCTCCACGGGCTCGCTGCTGTCGGCGCACGTGCCCACCACCCTGCGGCACGCCTCCAGCCTCACTTGTGTACGTATCTGAACATTAATCAATAATAACGACTTGAGTAGAAGTCTCTCGAAGCCCTACTTGCTATGCCCCTGAATATTCTGGAACATGTGCCTCGAGCATTCTGGAGGCGAATAAAAGGTTCTGGAATTAACGCGAGAGCTCGCGCTAATGCATGGCGGCATAGTATGAGAAGCGGGACGTGTGAGCCGGCGAGTCAGTTCCGAATTGATCTCCTGCGAACTAGTAGCGATTAAATAATCGCTACTAGTTCGCAGGAGAAAGAAAATTTTTATAGTACTGTTCGTGAGTCCCAAAATTAATGATTTCATAATTCATGTTATTTTATATTTTTCAGGTAAATGGCCCTGGGTCATACAACAGTAGAGGGGAATCAAGTAACAGTCGACTAACGCCCGACATACCTCCGTTATTACAGGTAATATACAAAGAGCAATGCGATTGTATGGTCCTTTTTAGGGTTTCGTAGCCAAAGGATAAAAAACGCAATTCAATATTGTCATGTCTGTTTATCTGTCTACCCAGCTCACTGCTACTTCAGCTTGCTAAATTCTCGGTTTTCGCCTTCTATGTCGAGTCGACTTCATCGAACGCATAGACTAATAGCAGAACAAGATAACGAATGTCGACTATAATCTGTGTTCCATGAAGTCAACTCGACATAGAAGGCGAAAACCGAGAACTGGCTTCCTGGGGGGCAATAGAAGTATACATTTGTATGGACGAATATAGGAAATTAAAAGAATAGAAGTAGACATTTGTATGGACGAATGTAGGAAAACTCTAAATTCGTCTTCAATGTCTAATGCACGAGATTGCCCCCCTGACTGCGTTTTCGTAGCCATATAATATTTGTTATTCTATCTCTGCTTGTCAATTTTATTAACTTATATATGTCTTCAGGAAATAATGGAAGTGGAACACCTATGGCAGTACAACGAGTCCGAGCTGAACCGGCTAGGCAAGTCCCCGGGCAGTCCCTCCGCCAACCCGCTGCTCGCCGCCAGCGGTATCACGGCGCAGAACTCCAGCCCAGACTTCCTGGCGGACCTGTGCAATATCGCCGACCATCGCCTCTACAAGATAGTCAAGTGGTGTAAGAGCTTGCCGCTCTTTAAGAACATTTCGGTGAGTGTCTCTTAAGTTAGGTTAGGTTAGGTAATTCACAAGTTCCAGGCTCGAGGTGTCGGCGTCTTTACGCCGGCATCTTGCGGTCCATGGCGCTCTACGGTGCGCCAGTCTGGGCCGACTCCCTGGCGCGACGGGACAACGTTCCCCTCCTACGGGGGCCTCAGCGGGTGATGGCGCAGCGGGTCGCTCGAGCCTACCGAACGGTAGGTTTTGATGCGTCCTGCTTACTCGCTGAGACCCCTCCTTGGGAGTTGGAAGCCGTGGTGTTGGCCGCCGTCTACCAATGGACGGCGGCCAAGAGGGCAGAAGAGGAACGCTTCTGCCCCGTCGAGAGGGAGGCCGTTCGTAGGGAGGCTCGGAAGAGCCTCCTGAGGCGATGGTCCGAGGACCTCGCCTCCGCCCGATACGGCCGAAGGACCCTCGATGCGCTCGCCCCGGTCCTGGACCGGTGGCTTGAGCGTCACCACGGCTCCGTCTCCTTCCATATGGTGCAGGTACTGACCGGACACGGATGCTTCGGTCACTACCTGCACCGGATAAAACGGGAGGAGACGCCTTCCTGCCATGCGTGCGGCGCTGCGGAGGACACGGCACAACACACCCTAGCGGAGTGTGTGTCGTGGTCTACGCAGCGTCTGGCGCTGGTCGCGAGGGTCGGCCAGGACCTCTCTCTCTCTAGCATAGTGAGAGCTATGCTGGCGAGGGAAGAGGCTTGGAAGGCCTTCGCTGACTATTGCGAGCACGTAATGGCAGAGAAGGAGGCGGCGGAGCGCGTGCGAGAGGCGGACCCTCTCGCCAGCGCGCTCCGAAGGGCAAGGAGGGGGAGGAGACGCCGAACAGATGCGCGTCTCCCTCCTCTCCGCAGAGGGAGCCCGCCGGTGCGTGGTGTGGGGACACCAGCACTGGCATTGCACGGGCTCCCTCCGCAGCCTGGTAGGGACGGCTTAGTTTTCCCGGCCGTCCCTGCTCCCTCTCCCGGCCAAGCCGGGGGAGGAACCGCCTGGCCCGCCGTGTAGGCGGGCACCGCCCGGGGAGGGTTGTGGTGCCCGTATGGGTAATAGGTTCGTCCTATAGCCCATGACGCCTCCCCATTTAAGGGCGATGAGGGAAAACCGCTGGGGTTTAGTCGGTATGCCTCTGGCCGGCTTCTCGTTATAGGAGAAGCCCCCGCTAGAGGAGAGCCCGACATAACCCGCCTGCTCCCCAGTAGGCGGGTATGCATAAGGCGCCGCCATTAGGCGGCGACGTCGGCCCATTGCACTCCGGGTCGGCGGCATTCCCCAGCGAAAACAAAAAAAAAAAAAAAAGAAAGGTAATTCACAAGTTTAGTCTAGACAAAGATTTTACACTATAACAAGATGGTGTACTATGAAAATGAATGCAATGTTAATTTCGATTCTATGCAATGAGAATAAAGATTACTTTGAAATGCCAAATCGTTTTACAGAAAATCGAGCCGAGCGAGATGGCGATCGACAGGAATATGTCCTTGTCTATAGGGTTGCCATCATAAAAAAAAAACCTTTGTGGTATAACTTACGCAAAGTTTATATTTCTTCTTCTGGGGAACTTTCAAAATATTGAATAATTTAAAGGAATGATACGTTGGAATTAATAATGTCTTTTTTATTTTTTAATTTTAAACCATGATAAACGACTAGTTTTATGTAAAAGTCGGTGATATGGTAGTTTTAATTATAATAAATATGCAACACTTGGCGTCTGGACATCACCATTATGGCGGCGGCAAAAATAATTTGAAAGATTGTATTATTGTGACGACAAAAATAAAGTGTAAAAATTGTGCTTATTTATTTAATAATGGTTCTCACTTGTTGTGTGATAGGATGCAAAAGTGAATCATATAAAGGTTGCGGTGTATCTTTTCATAAGTAAGTGTTAAGTCAAAGTTTTATTATTGCATTGAGTAGGGTGTCCATTTCGCTCGTCATCTAAAGACTGGATTTTTTACTGTTTCAGATTTCCAAAGAATGAAGAAATTAAAAAAAGGTGGCTTACCTTCATACCGGGAAAAATTACTAAACAAGTGATTTTCAAACGTTTCTAATGTAAGTCCAACCTTTAGATGATGATCAGTTCATATAGATAGTGCATTCGCATATAGTGCTAATGCAATAAAATGTAAATTTTCAAAGCTGTATTTTATATTTATGAAAATGTAAAATTTCTTCTAAGACTGAGACTCAATGCTCATAAAATTAATATTTGAGTGAGACATGTGAGACATGTAAAGCAATATAAATTTAATATTTTGTTAAATTAAATAATGCTTTTATAAAGACACCGGGTTTTCATTTATTTCAAATTTGCATTAGAGAGATTTGATCCCCTAAGAACTAGTCTACCTGTTACTGGGATCAAGTCTCCCAGGTTGGCAGCGCGCTTGTGACTCCACTGGTGTTGCAGGTGACCATGGGCGGCAGCATTGCTTTTTATATATGATGTGACAGTCAAAAACACGCATCACTACACCAGTGGAGTCACAAATATGCTGCAAATGTTTTAACTCCTCCCCCCCTCACCCCCAGTGGGCCTCCAATAACCTCAAAACTGTATCTACTTTTTGTAAAATTGGTACTTTCCATTAATTCGCTGTGATAACGACAAACTAGATGCCAATTTTCTAGATTTTGTAATAAAACGGGTTTTCTTAGTCAATGGTATCTTATTTGGATGATGTTACTGATTTTAATTGTTTAGAAATATATCTTAACGCTTAAAAACTTACGAAAGATCTAAAATTTTAAGTATTTATTAATATTTTCATGGAATTACAACGTGCGGTATAGGTGGCAATAACTGTCTTATTTCGTTGGCAATCACTGTGTCAAGTGGGCAATCACTGTGTTTTTAGGAGATATTTTTGTTGTACGTTATAATTATAAAATATTCTTAAGATGTTTGAATTATTGCTATCTTATCTCAATGCTAAACTATTACCGTTGTCAAATAAATACACTCTGATTTCTAATTGTTAAAGTTAAGGATTATATTGAAATAAAACTAGTGTCAATTCCTTAAGTGGGCAATCACTGTCTCGATCACCCTAGGTAAATAGAAAATCTAATAGGGCTAGCAGAAACTTTTCGAAAAGTCGGTAGTCTCTTCGTATCGTACGTATACATAATAAGGAATTTTAATTTGGAACTTGTGTTTTTTTCATACAAAATTGCTCATAAATACTCAAACGATACTTTGAAACGTTCGTGCTAGCCCTTCTATAGTCCATTTCAGCTAAGAAGAGCCCTGTGACACTTCATCGCGTTCTGAACTACGCATTTTATGTTTGACAATGAAAAATATTTTTATTGTTTATCTTTTTCATTTAATTGCGGCATTATTCCAAAAAATATTCCAATAAAACATCTCAAAGTTATAAAACAAAAACAGTATCATTTACTTTAATTTAATGGAATAGAAAATAACAACATTTTTTAAAACAATCCTATGCACATCGTATTACTTGTAACGGAACGTGGAAAAAACATAGAGCTGCGACATGTCATAATCGGCGGCCGTGTTGCGATTACTCGATAATCGGATTATACGAGTGCATCAGCCTTGTATGCGAGTTGTGTTTTCGTTGTATTTGCGTGGTGTTAGGTTATTGTTACTTTTTGTTGTTGTGTTTATTATTGTTGACTTTTATTGCTGTTTTTGTTATTTTTTGGGAAAATGTGTGTTGCTGTTAGTATAAAAAAATCGATTCCATTTCCTTAGGAAGTATAATCGATTACCAGAAACAATCGCAATAATTTCATTATAGACATCTCTAAAAGTGTCAAAAATCGAAGTGTCACAGGGCTCTTCTTAGCTGAAATGGACTATAGTTTGAATGGGCTTCACGAGTTTCCTAGAGAAAGCGATGTCCGACTCCCACGTGGGTGGACTGAGTTTGACAAACAATAATTGTGATCGAAAATCTAAATCGTGTGGTCACCTTATTAGAGTAGGACGCCAATCAAGTTATAGACATCTCACGAGGCTCGAATGCAAGTAATGAGTACGCCATCTAGTTCTTATATACAATATCTTTGAGTCTAGATGACTTCAGCGATATAGTGCAAACGTCCTGACTTCTTGGTAGACTCGTGCAATATCGCTGAACATCGCCTGTACTTACAAGATAGTCTTGTGATGCATGAGCGTATTTCAAGGCTTTGTTGAACCCATATATATTTTCTCCCCACTTTAGAGGTGAGGGAGCAGAGATTTTAGTGGGTAAATTCTGGGCAGCCTCATGTAATTTTTTTATGTGATAGGTGGCGACGAGCAGACGATTCACCTGATGGTAAGCGCTTACCGCCGCCCATGGACACCTGCAACACTAGTGGTGTCACAAGTGCGCTGCTTTTAACCCCCCTTCCCCTGGATTGGTCCTCCGGTACCCTCACTCACTCGGCGAAACACGCACAGGGGCTGCTTCACGCCGGTTTTCTGCGAGGACGTGGTACTCCGGTCGAGCCACCCCATTCAAGCCGAAGCGTGGCTCTCCCACTGTTAAACCCCCTTTCCCTCCGATTGGGCATACCCTCACTAACTGTGCAGGTGCTGTGCTTTCGTCGTGTTAGTATGTGGGGCTCTGGTATCACTCCAGTTGAACCTTTTTTATTGTTTATTGAACTGTATTTGACTTCTCCCTTCCAGATCGACGACCAGATCTGCCTGCTGATCAACAGCTGGTGCGAGCTGCTGGTGCTGTCGTGCTGCTACCGCGGCGTCAGCACGCCCGGCGAGGTCCGGGTGGGCGGCGGGAGGGGCATCACTCTCGACCAGAGCGCCAAGTGAGTCTGAGGCTATTACCAGTGATCGGCGACCAGGTCTGCCTGCTGATCAACAGCTGGTGCGAGCTGCTGGTGCTGTCGTGCTGCTACCGCGGCGTCAGCACGCCCGGCGAGGTCCGGGTGGGCGGCGGGAGGGGCATCACTCTCGACCAGAGCGCCAAGTGAGTCTTCCAGGCTATACCAGTGATCGTATTCAACATCATCACGCATATTTTAGGGTGTATGCGACTTACTGCCGTACTCAAAGACGTCATGAATGAATGAATATACTTTTTTATTGCAGGTATTTAACCTTAATGTTTATAATCTTAATTAAGAAAACCCATCACGTTCTCATGGTCCTTTCTGCCTTCTTGGCATACGAACCGAATCGTAGGAGACGCCATCGGTATTTGCACGGGACTCTTTCATGTATGGCGTTTGCTTGACTCCCTACCAAATATATAAATGGATAGTCTTTATTGTTATCAAAATAAGTGTCAATATGATTTCTTACGTGACAATTTTAATCTCTAAATGCGACACTTTGACAACCAACTCTCCACGTGGTACTCCTTAAAAACTGTAAACAGTTACCTCCGGAAAGTCATGATTGGGGCTTTTTTTTGTCGGTCGGTTGGTTTTGTCAACCTACGTGTGTGGTTTTGTACAGTCACCGAGCTTGTGGGGAGCGGAAGGCTCGCACCCTAAGGCATACTTGGGGCTTTGGTAAATGATAGTAGAGAGTCTTGTGACTTGTGACTCCAATCGCTTGCTTACCATCACGAAATCCCGCCACTAGTTTTCCACCCGTAATATAAAATAGACGGTTATTAATTTACTATGTTTATTGTTTCGCAGGCTGGGCTTGACGCCGTGTATAGAGCGCATGCTGAGCTTCACCGACCACTTGAGAAGACTACGAGTAGACCGATACGAATATGTTGCGCTGAAGGTCATCGTTCTTCTCACATCAGGTATGTTTCGTATATCATATTAGTAGATATTTTGCCCATAGGAAAGCGGTCCCCGGGTTGCGAAGGAACAGCTTGGGACGCATCCGGGACAAAACGCCAAGATGATGAGCTTATATTAAGTACTAGCGGCCGCCCGCGACTTCGTCCGCGTGGAAAAGTAACCTTTTACCCCCCTTTCAACCCCTTACAACCCCCTTTTCGCAATAAAAAGTACCCTATGTTCTTTCTCAGGGTCTCAGTATACCAAATTTCATTTAAATCCGTTGAGTAGTTTTGGTGTGAAAGCGTAACAGACAGACAGAGTTACTTTCGCATTTATAATATTAGTATGGATTTTACAATATAGATCAATAGGAACATCGCCCTTGAAGCTACGGCTGCGCTGTGTTTCAGCGATTGAGTGTGAGTCCGAGAAGACACAATCCGGGAGAAGATTGTGGGAGTCAAAAAGTTGGCGGTGTACTTTTGACTCCTCTGGTGGCGAGAGTTTATAGGCAGTGATAATCGCTTGCTATCAGCAAAGCAAAAGAAATTTTCTAACATAGCTCGGTTTTGTGTTCACCAATAGGCAAGAACGTGGTGATTAAACCTAGTCCCATTTTAGCAAGGGTGACTTGATTTCTATGATGGAGGCCTTTTCCCTGCAGTGGGACACTATATAGGGATCACCCTACGTAACTATTGCATCATCATCATATTCATCATCATCATCATCATCATCATCACGCATATTTTAGGGTGTATGCGACTTACTGCCGTCCTCAAAGACGTCATGAATGAATGAATATACTTTTTATTGCAGGTATTTAACCTTAATGTTTATAATCTTAATTAAGAAACCCATCACGTTCTCATGGTCCTTCCTTCCTTCTTGGCATACGGACCGAATCGTGGGAGACGCCATCGGTATTTGCACGGGGCTCTTTCATGTATGGCGTTTGCTTGACTCCCTACCAAATATATAAATGGATAGTCTTTATTGTTATCAAAATAAGTGTCAATATGATTTCTTACGTGACAATTTAAATCTCTAAATGCGGCACTTTGCCAACCAACTCTCCACGTGATACTCCTAAAAAACTGTGAACAGTTACCTCCGGAAAGTCATGATTGGGGCTTTTTTTTTTGTCGGTCGGTTAGTTCTGTCAACCTACGTGTGTGGTTTTGTACAGTCACCGGGCTTGTGGGGAGCGGAAGGCTCGCACCCTAAGGGCTTTGGTAAATGATAGTAGAGAGTCTTGTGACTTGTGACTCCAATCGCTTGCTTACTATCACGAAATCCCGCCACTAGTTTTCCACCGTAATATAAAATAGACGGTTGTTAATTTTCTATGTTATTGTTTCGCAGGCTGGGCTTGACGCCGTTGTATAGAGCGCATGCTGGGCTCACCGACCACTTGAGAAGACTACGAGATTTCGGACCGACTACGAATATGTTGCGCTGCAGGTCCTCGTTCTTCTCACATCAGGTATGGTTTCGTCTATCATATTAGGAGGATAATTTTGCCCATAGGAAAGCGGTTCTCCGGATTTGCGACAAGGAAACAGCTTGGGACGCATTCGGGACCAAAACGCGCTGCTGATCTCATAATTACGTATATTTTACAATATAGATCAATAGGAACATCGCCCTTGAAGCTACGGCTGCGCTGTGTTTCAGCGATTGAGTGTGAGTCCGAGAAGACACAATCCGGGAGAAGATAGTGGGAGTCAAAAAGTTGGCGGTGTACTTTTGACTCCTCTGGTGGCGAGAGTTTATAGGCAGTGATAATCGCTTGCTATCAGCAAAGCAAAAAGTATGTTTCGAAATTTTCTAACATAGCTCGGTTTTGTGTTCACCAATCCGCAATAGGCAAGAACGTGGTGATTAAACCTAGTCCCATTTTAGCAAGGGTGACTTGATTTCTATGATGGAGGCCTTTTCCCTGCAGTGGGACACTATACAGGGTGTATCAGTGAACATTTACATCCCTTTAACCACGTGTTCTACCAACCATTCTGAACAACATTTGTTCTATGACTTTTGAAAATTCGCATAAAAAATGTTCATCTTTCCATACAAAGTCGGACACGTGACTTGGTAATTTTGTATGGGAAGTCGAAAATTTTTTCGAAGAATTTGGAAAAGTTGTTGAACAAACATTGTTCAGAATAGTTGATAGAACACGTGGTTAAAGGGATGTAAATGTTCACAGATACACCCTGTATAGGGATCACCCTACGTAACTATTGCATTATTAAATAGTAATAGACATAGGTTTCATTATGTCTTTTCTTTCTCTTTCTAGACACGCCTGAACTACGCGAATCAGAGAAAGTCCGAGCGTCGCAAGAGAAAGCGCTGGCGGCGCTGCAAGCGTACACTGCCACGCACTCGCCCGACACGCCCGCCAAGTTCGGGGAGCTGCTCCTGCGCATACCGGAGTTACAGCGGACTTGCCAAGTGAGACTCAGCTCTATGCCCTTAGCGTTAAGGTTCACAGTCACAGTTGCAGTAGAGTACAAGACACGCACAGACCCACCAAGTTCGGGGAGCTACTCCTGCGCTTATCGTAGTTACAGCGGACTTGCCAGGTGAGACACAGCTCTATGTCCTTAGCGTTAAGGTTCACAGTCACATCTGTACTAGTGCTTACACCGAATCTCTTGCCCGCCAAATTCGGGAAGTTGCTCCTGCGCATACCGGAGCTACAGCGCACTTGCCAAGTAAAACACAACTCTATGCATTTAGCGTTAAGGTTCACAGTCACATCTGTACTAGTGCTTACGCCGAATCTCTTGCCCGCCAAATTCGGGAAGTTGCTCCTGCGCATACAGGAGCTACAGCGCACTTGCCAAGTAAAACACAACTCTATGCCATAAGCGTTAAGGTTCACAGTCACATCTGTACTAGTGCTTACGCCGAATCTCTTGCCCGCCAAATTCGGGAAGTTGCTCCTGCGCATACCGGAGCTACAGCGCACTTGCCAAGTAAAACACAACTCTATGCATTTAGCGTTAAGGTTCACAGTCACTACTGTACTAGCGTACACCGCGACGCACTCGCCCGACACAGACCCACCAAGTTCAAGGAGCTACTCCTGCGCTTATCGTAGTTACAGCGGACTTGCCAAGTAAGACACAGCTCTATGCCCTTAGCGTTAAGGTTCACAGTCACAGTTGCAGTAGAGTACAAGACACGCACAGACCCACCAAGTTCGGGGAGCTGCTCCTGCGCATACCGGAGTTACAGCGGACTTGCCAAGTAAAACACAACTCTATGCATTTAGCGTTAAGGTTCACAGTCACATCTGTACTAGTGCTTACACCGAATCTCTTGCCCGCCAAATTCGGGAAGTTGCTCCTGCGCATACAGGAGCTACAGCGCACTTGCCAAGTAAAACACAACTCTATGCCATAAGCGTTAAGGTTCACAGTCACATCTGTACTAGTGCTTACGCCGAATCTCTTGCCCGCCAAATTCGGGAAGTTGCTCCTGCGCATACCGGAGCTACAGCGCACTTGCCAAGTAAAACACAACTCTATGCATTTAGCGTTAAGGTTCACAGTCACATCTGTACTAGTGCTTACGCCGAATCTCTTGCCCGCCAAATTCGGGAAGTTGCTCCTGCGCATACAGGAGTTACAGCGGACTTGCCAAGTAAGACACAACTCTATGCCCTAAGCGTTAAGGTTCACAGTCACTACTGTACTAGCGTACACCGCGACGCACTCGCCCGACACGCCCACCAAGTTCGGGGAGCTGCTCCTGCGCATACCGGAGTTACAGCGGACTTGCCAAGTGAGACTCAGCTCTATGCCCTTAGCGTTAAGGTTCACAGTCACTACTGTACTAGCGTACACTGCCACGCACTCGCCCGACACAGACCCACCAAGTTCAAGGAGCTACTCCTGCGCATACCGGAGTTACAGCGGACTTGCCAAGTGAAACACAACTCTATGCCCTAAGCGTTAAGGTTCACAGTCACTACTGTACTAGCGTACACCGCGACGCACTCGCCCGACACAGATCCGCCAAGTTCGGGGAGCTGCTCCTGCGCATACCGGAGTTACAGCGGACTTGCCAAGTGAGACTCAGCTCTATGCCCTTAGCGTTAAGGTTCACAGTCACAGTTGCAGTAGAGTACAAGACACGCACAGACCCACCTAAGTTCGGGGAGCTACTCCTGCGCTTATCGTAGTTACAGCGGAACTTGCCAGGTGAGACACAGCTCTATGTCCTTAGCGTTAAGGTTCACAGTCACATCTGTACTAGTGCTTACACCGAATCTCTTGCCCGCCAAATTCGGGAAGTTGCTCCTGCGCATACCGGAGCTACAGCGCACTTGCCAAGTAAAACACAACTCTATGCATTTAGCGTTAAGGTTCACAGTCACTACTGTACTGAGTATAATATTATGTACTAACTGTGACAAGAGCTGAGTCAAGAAATTCGTGTGACGTAATTTATGGATGACCTCTTCTAGGCAAACGCCGGAAACAAACGCATCCTGGATGTACGACTTTTTAGCTCAGTCCTTATAAAAATACATTTTGTTTCAGTTCTTCATGCAAGTCGGCAAAGAGATGCTCAACCCAGCGAATAAGAGTAAGGACGGCGAGGGGCCAAGCTTCAACCTCCTCATGGAACTCCTCAGGGGCGACCATTGACCTCGACCTCACCTCGACCTGGCCAAGGTCATGTGCCCTCGAAATATATTGCTCAAGAGTAAAATTGAAATTCTAGTTTTCTACGACTACTAAGTTAATGACATTGCTGTAAGCATAGAAACTAAAATCTGAATTTGTTCTCATGTTTAAAGATCAATTTTGTTAAAATCAAATGCAAGTCAAACTATACATTTCGGACTTAGTACACTCTAATTCGTACGCCGTATGGCTTAAAATCGAACCGCCATTGATATACTTGAGTACAACTTGACGAATTCGAAAGTAACAACGATTTATGAAGCTATCTACAAAAAGCATTTCGATATGAATAATACTCAACTTAATATTCCATAAACATGTTTATAAAAAAATACTATTCCGTTTCTAGATATTAGAATACGGAGTCCCAAAAAGTTAGTTACTAAAATGAACCTTATAACAATGAATTAGGGATCCGTGGAACAGGGTATGCTACATATAACTACATTAAGATGCAATAGTAGGATTCATAATTACATCGTACGTCACTCCTACTTTAAATTTTAGAAGATCATTACTTGTTTCGGCCTTAAACTGTAAGACTGGTCTAAGACATCATCTATCATACATTCGCTTAGTTCTTACTGTGCCAATGTAATCTATGTAATAGTATACAGTATAAGTGCATTTATTTTTATACACCTCTTTATATTTTTTGCCCTTCTAATCATAAACGTAATACTATTTTACAAAGTGAAAAAAAAACAACCTTAAAGGTATATAATTATATAGTAATAAGATTGTTTTTTTTTTCCATTTTGCAAATTTCTTATTGCATTTATTAATTAGGAGAGCAGATTTGCTCTTCATGCGGCGAGTACAGTACGACAGAATAACTCGAGATTTTGCAGATATATAGACAGATACTTGTCTATATATAATCTAGTTATTCAGTCATACGTACTTTGAATTTACTCATTAAAGTATCTCTATGCATATTTATAACTTTTATATCGACTTTACATAATCATACTCCCTTACTAATAAAAATATTTTTATATAAAATCACTTTTTTATGACAATGTATTTTGTACCTAAATTTAGAATAACTTTCTAGATAGCAACACCTATTTACTTTAGAATTCATCACAAAGTTGACAGCATTCTTTATAAGTAATTATATAACGACAGAGTACCTATTATTGTATTTTTATTAGTAATGGAATAGCTACTTATAGAATATATGAGTGCTTCTTGGTGATATTTATATAAAACGTTGCACTGCCAATATGCTTTTATATTAATAATCATAATTTAATGTAAGGCCTTGGGAACAATTAATGATTAGTGTATACTCGTGTATACAGAATATGTGGCGTATAAAAACAATTAAGCTTAAATGCGAAAAACTGGCAGTCAGTAATATTTTAGGTGACTAGTGATAGCATGTAAAGTACTGACTTCGTAGGACAAAACAAATCAAATGATGTTTTCAATAACAATTTACACGTCTCTGGGTCGTATCAAGATGGTGCTCCCACACAGCAGTTATAAAACGTTATGTAAAATAACGTTTTTAACTGTAAAACGTTTTATAACTGTTGTTTGTTGAATAACGTTTTTTGCACAAATCGCTTTGCAAATATACATAAATTAATAGGAAAAACTGACCCCACTAGGGCCAGATGTAAGTAAAATTCCGAGTCCTATTATAAGTGCCTGATATCGTGTGGTCTAAGTTGAGTGTTGCTTTCTCTAAGATCAAAAAGGTACGAGAAACGATTGGAATTAATTAAAAGTTCGATAGTTAAAACATTTTGTACAAGCCCCATCACCTTAAAATTTGTATCTATATTGACATGTCTTGACTTTTAATAAAACATTTAACTTTTAATACCTACTTACTAATTTTAAGTCAAGGATATTTAATCCAAACTTCACGCTTCTGAAAATATCTATCAGAAAGTCTTGCCGTTTGCATTTTGAAATTTGACAATTTAAAGTAATATTTTATAAGGTAATATTTTTATATGAGACCTCAATTTAATAATAATTCTAATCTAAATTTTAATATTATAACGATACAAAACCAAATGCATTACCAGTGTAAGATCATATTAAGTAAACGATATAGGACAACTTGCCGACATTAAAATTAATAGTATTTGCTTAATTTTTTTTAATACAAACATGTTTTAGCTATGTCTAAAAGAGGCATAAAAATATTTCAGATAAATTTAAAGATTGCATAAAACTTTCATCACTCAAAGACTCGGATATTATCAATATTTGGTTTAACTTTTATTGATTACAACCATTATCTTAATTATCATAAAACCCTAATGAACTAAAACAACTTGGATGTAATTTCCATTATAGTGCTCTCACATGAAAGACATTTCTTCATAATAATTTATTGTAAAATACATGTATGTATTGTATATTGTAAATCCGGCCTCGTTGTGGGGCTCAAATGTAATCATTGCCATTTCGTTAAGTTACATAATAGTTACTATTTAGATATTCGCAGCTTTGTTTATAAATAATTAAAGTGGAATTGATTGGGGGTTAAACTTCCAGATAAATAAATATACTTTTCTTAAAATTTATTATCAGATTTACAACAGTTTTTTTGTTCCAATCAGCTGTGTTTCATGAAATAACAGCCGCGTTATTTTTGTCTCGCTTGTATGTCAAATTAATTCCCGCGTTAAAAAAATGCTTGATATAGTTTAGGATGTCTTTGTTCTTGGTTATCTTGTCTAGTTTTTTTTATATTATTTTATATTGTTTTAACTAGTCCTTTTTGAAGGGATATTTTTGTTTATTTATCAGTGCAATACTTGGCATAAAGTTACTTTTCTTATAACGTCAGATTTTTAAATATTTTTTTCTACTTTTTCTAACTTTATGCTATTAATTGCACATACTCGTAAGTAAATAATTTATATAAGTTATCCAATTGATAACTTTAAAAACCAGTCATACACTGCCGATTTAAGAAATAAGACCGTTGCTATGAACTCAACAAAATATAGGTATCTATTTACTTTGTTGCTTCACTTATTTCATTTTATAATAAAATAATATTCTCATTTTAAAATAGTTTAGTTTAGTAATACAGTAGTAGATAAAATGTTTTAGAGAATAATAGTATTTTCTAGAGTTGCCTTAACGTAGAACGTTTCAACTTAAAATGCGACATAAAAATTGGCATTTGCTTTTTTATTATTTTATAGTATAAGATAAGGTTTGTAAATGTATATAATATTTAAATATTTACGTACCATTGTCTTAAACGAATGTTTTGCAAAAACGTGCCAATAGTTTTTTTTTACAGAAATAATGTGACTCCAATATTATATTATATTTTATGTTAATTAACAAACCAGATTTTGAAATGAATTAATTTTGAGAGATGAATTGACAGTAGGTAGGTCTAGGTACACTGACTTAAAAACATCGTAATATTAACGGGCACAAGTACTTGATTTATAGTTGTAATAATATAAAAAAACTTATAAATAAGGACGTAATTTTATAATAATTATTTGTTTCTAAAACAACGTGCCAGAAAAATGAATTATATCAACTTGTCTATGTTTGAAAATTATGCCTAAACTTAGTAATAAAAAAAACAGATACTTACTAGTAGTTATATTATTCTGTGCCTTTATTTATTTCACCGGTTAAATGTTTATATAATGTTAAAATACAACTTTAACATAATTATTTCATAAATAATATACTTAACATCTGATTTTCTGATTATTTGTGATAATTATTATCTGATATGTCCCGTAGAACTCAACAATATAAAAAAAGACAAGTTGATATAATTTGCGATTGAGATTTTTATGTGATCGTACTTTCCCATTCGTAAGAATTTGCCAATAGTTAGTGTTCTAAGAGTATTTTGGCATCTATGATAGTTGTGTAAACTCTTTACTGAACTGATAATTTAAGATGCTAGCTGTAAGATATTATTTTTATATTCAGTAAAGCAGTATGCGTGTAATCATGAAGCTAGGATGTCTGTGAATCCGAATAATTTTTATATTAAAGATTACAAGGAACGTAAGAATGGTATCACGTCCAATATTATTAGTTTTACTTTTGTTATAGTATAAATAAGTATTATAGTGATATAATATTATTCTTTATTTTGTAGAATTATGAAATAAAAGATTTTTTTCTATATATAGAGCAAAAAATAAATACAATTTTAATTTATCTATTTGTTTGAATTAAAAAAACCTGATTTTTTTAAGACTTTTTGTAGGTCAGTTAGCCACACACCAAAGTATACAAAACTGTCAAATTTCTCCAATCGACTCTTATCTTACTGTCATACACATTAGGGACCGTTCAAATATTACGTAAACATCGATGGGGGGAGGGGGGGTCTTCAGGTCTTGGCACTGCTTACTTTTGATAAATCAGTAGGTAAGAGAAAGTGTATTTTATCGCCAATTTGCCGACAAGGGGGGAGGGGTGTTAAATTTCCCAAAAAGTCTGCTTACATTATATTTGAATGGTCCCTTAGGTTGAATATCTGACAAGTTGTAACCTGATGTGTGGCTGACTATACCTAAATATTAAAATACCACCATATACCTACCTAACAAACAATACGAAACACACAAACAATATTTGGCTCATACGTATAATAATATGTTTAACGTAGGTACCGTTGGTCTAGTGGCTTAAGTTCCGGGCTGTGATCCGGTTTCGATTCCTGGGTAGAGCAAAAATTATGTTCCGAATTTTTCGAACATAGCTCGAAATTGTGATCACCAATCCGCACCGGTGTTTCTAGAAGGCCTTTGCCCGGCAGTGGGACAGTATGATATATCGCACTACTTATGTAGGTATATACGTAAAAAAGTGACACCTATTATGAATTTATTGTTAAAAAAGTACATCTCACACCTTTTAACAGAAGTTGTGCCGACACAAATATCTATTCATCGGAATGGATCCCTAGATAACAATTTATATTTAATTAAAAATACATTTTAATCATTCGATCGGGAGATTAAAAGAAATTGCCGATATATAAATCGGGCACCGCTGTGCATTTATCGAACATAACAACATAATGCTTAGATTTGCATTGTTGTGTCTGGTGGGGTCTGTGGCCGCGGCGCCCGGCGTCCCGGCGAGGGATGTGTCCAGAGAGGGAGAGGTGGATGAATACAAGGTATTCCTCGAGAAAACCAGAGTTGGTAAGAATTAATTTCTATCCACTTTTAAAACAAATGCTGATTATATTATTATCTTCTATATCTACAAAGACTTAAATTTTATAGACAATGGGAGACTTTTCAAACGCTTTTAGAATGGAATAGTGTTTCTACAGAAAAATTAATCGAAGATTGTTGGTAAATAAGTAACTCTATTTTTACTGAGAATAAACTTCCTAGGAGAAGAGACTCAATTAAATCCTGTTATGCATAAAAGATCCATCCAACAAAGTAACTTAATGTTGATTGGATCTTTTACGCATAATAGGGTCTATTATTTAAGGTTTGTTATATAACCCAAAATGGCTTACTTTGAATCTACGTAACGTAGGTAACTAAGCAATTCTCATATTTTTTTTCCAAAAGGTGATGGAGCCACCCTAGAATCCCGAATGGCCAAGAACCCCCTAGCCAAAGCTTGGGAAAACAGTGGCAAGTACCAAGGTGACATCCTGCTGGACGAGGACCAGGTTCAAGCTATGGTGGGCAGCTACAGCTCCAGGAAGGCTTACATCTGGCCCAACTCCAAATGGCCCCAAAACACTATTGTGTACGAGTTCGCACCAGGACATTTCAGTAAGTGAAATCAAATGAGAACATCCTCCTATTTTAGGTCGGTAACCTCAAGTGGCAATGGCCAGGGCACATTGCGAGGAGAACAGACGGCCGTTGGGGTGAAACGTACATTGCAGGAAGTCCCAGCCATGGCAGGCCCCCCACAAGTTGGACCGAGAGAGAGAATTCCTTGGGTGCGGGCGGCACAGGACCAATCTGCGTGGAGAACATTGGAGGAGGCATATCCAGCCGTAGAGGTCTATTGGCTGAAATAGAAATAGAAATATTCTTTATTCAATTTAAGTCCTTTAGAACAAATATGAATGTCCCTGACTCGTCTAACTAACTAGGTTGGCGCACCGACCCATAGTAAGTCTTGGCCTCCGATAATAAGAGCCTCCATCTTGGTCGATCCTATGCCACCCTGCCAGTCATCTGCTGACTCGTCTGACTTGGTCTAAAATCTGCAGTTTTCTGTCAGTCTCTTATAGATAACGGAATAACTATCTATATTTTTGCAGCTGCAAGTCAACGCCAGGCCATCATTGACGGAATAAACGACATCGCCAGAAACACATGCGTAAGATTCCGACAGCGCATAGGACTGGAGAAGAACTACGTCCAGATTACTGTAAGAATTTGACTTTTTTATCTTTGACACGCAAGTCGGGGTAGGCGCAGACAAATCCACCGTTGCGGGCACTGTAGGACATACCCACAACCTTAAACAGGATTGTGACGTCACTCACACTTTCTAGAAACTTAAGTCATAATTCAACACTCATTGTGATTCTTTTGATGAACGTATACTACTAGTTTGTCTTTTTCTAAGCCTCCACGTAAGGTTGTGAGTGTTGTGATTCTATTGGTGTTGCAGGTGTTTATGAGCGGCGGTAATCACTTACCCTCAGGTGACCCGTCTGCTCGTCTGCCACTATCACATAGGTTAGCTAGAAGTGGCAGGGCATCCTTCAATACTCTTGTTTAGCGAGAGTCTGAGTGACTGTGCTATAAAGGGGTGGCTGTGCCCAAAACCTTTTTGAGGTCTAGATCCGTCATTTCTGGCCCGCCACGGGGTTTGGTCTATCCATCACCTTTGGGACAAGAAGGCTCGTTAAGTCTTGTAAGTTCTACCGTATATCTATCGAGTTCCACTGTTATCGTGCCTACAGTAAAGGCGATCAGACGGCAATGATCGTCATACCTGTTTTAATGTAAATTTCGACGGATTTGCTCTTCAGAACTTGCCCGACGGGTGCTACGCCAACGTGGGCTACTCCTCCACCCGCGGCGTCCACAATTTGAACCTCGCCGACAACTGCTTCCTGCACACCATCGTCATCCACGAGTGGCTGCACATAGTCGGCTTCGTGCACATGCAGTCCACCCCCACCAGGGACAACTACGTACGCCTTTTGTGGGAGAACATGCAACCTGGTAAAGACTAGGCACTCAATGTCATCGTCATATTAGAATGTCGTTCTTAGTTGCGTCATCGCGTTATGTAGCCCGTACGCTTTGACCATGATCCAGGACGTAGTAAGGTCTATTGCTTAGATGTGGGAGACTTGTCAGCGTGGAGAGCCTGTCCAGCAGTGGGCGTCTATTGGCTGAAAATCATTTCAGCCAATAGACGTATCCAAGACATCGCTTAGGAGCCCGAGGTATTGGACAGTGAGCCTAGCATATAGAAATATCCCAAGATGCGATAGATGTTTGTTAAGACCCAATAGCGTCACCTCTCTGAGTGAAGTTAAGTAAACCGTGCCTATTGTTTCTTAAATAACACCTCCCTTGCAACACATCCCCCGTTCCCGCTCATCTCTGCAGAAGGAAAAGCAGCCTTACGCGAAGTCTGCCGCATAAATGTCAGCTAGTGCTAACCTTCTCTGTGTCTAAGTACTTATTTTGTAACTAGTAGCAAGGGCAAGCGTTCTTCAACCACTTCATGAATTTCAACTCTTTTGTCAATTAACTAAGGACCAATTTTCTATCTCAGGCACGGAGCACAACTTTGACAAGTTCACTTCGGAGGTGGTGAGCAAACTCGACCTTCCATACGAGTACGCCAGCAACATGCACTACGACCGCTTCGCTTTCAGCCTTAATGGACAACCCACGATTATGCCTACCTGGGTAAGGTCTACATCAGTTATTATAATACCACTTAGGTAATTACCTAAATCATACATTTAGATGCGAACATGCTGGCCACCGTACAGCGCGCAGTACGCGTGCGGGAGTTTTGGGCTGAGAAAATATAACTTTATGGCCCTCGACTTGATAAGAAGAAGACGTAATTCATGGAGTATGCAGGCGGGATAAGCATAAATTCATAAATTGCTATTAAGTAGTTAATCACTAGCCTTTTAAGCAGAGTCCGGATGTTAATTTTGTAAAGATTTTGCTACATGATGATTGATCATATATTTTACCTATCCTCTTTATGAGAAACTCATAGTTACGTATAGATTTTTTTACGGTGTTTAGCACACGCAACAAACTCACTATTATGCCCTAACTACTTTAGTATACTACTTTGTATTAAGCTACTTTCTTGAGCACTTCCTTGCATCAGCTTTACTACCTACTTTCTTAAGCACTTCCTGGCACAGCTCTACTTTCTTGAGCAGTTTCTTGCATCAAGCCTACTTTTTCAAGCACTTCATTGCATCAGCCTTACTTTCTTAAACACTTCCTTGCATCAACTCTACTTTCTTAAGTAGGTACTTCCTTGCACAGCCCTAATCTATTGTGCACTTCCTTGCATCAGCTCTACTTTCTAAAGTATTTATTTGCATCGCCCTTCTTTCTTAAACACTTCCTTGCATTAGCTCTACTTTCTTAAGTACTTGCTTGCATGGCCCTACTTTCTTGAGCACTTTCTTGCATCAGCCCTACTTTTTCAAGCACTTCATGAATTTCAACTCTTTTGTCAATTAACTAAGGACCAATTTTCTATCTCAGGCACGGAGCACAACTTTGACAAGTTCACTTCGGAGGTGGTGAGCAAACTCGACCTTCCATACGAGTACGCCAGCAACATGCACTACGACCGCTTCGCTTTCAGCCTTAATGGACAACCCACGATTATGCCTACCTGGGTAAGGTCTACATCAGTTAATAACACGCCAACTTAGGTAATTACCTAAACCATAAATTTAGATGGCGAACTGCTGGCCACCGACAGCGCAGTACGCGTGGCGGAGTTTTGGGCTAAGAAAATATAACTTTATGGCCCTCGACTTGATAAGAAGAAGACGTAATTCATGGAGTATGCAGGCGGGATAAGCATAAATTCATAAATTGCTATGTATAAGTAGTTAATCACTAGCCTTTTAAGCAGAGTCCGGATGTTAATTTTGTAAAGATTTTGCTACATGATGATTGATCAGAATATCTTTTATCCTCTTTATGAGAAACTCATAGTTAGTATAGATTTTTTACGGTGTTTAGCTCACGCAACAAACTCACTATTCCTTAAGTTAAAAATTATGCCCTAACTACTTATACTACTTTGTATTAAGCTACTTTCTTGAGCACTTTCCTGCATCAGCCCTACTTTTTAAAGGGGTATTATTCTTCTTACAGGACGACTTTGGCATGATGGGCCAGCGGGACTACATCACTGCACATGATTGGTGGCGCGTCAACCGACACTACAACTGCCCTGGAGCCTGGAATTGAGTGGGAATACTCCGAATACCAAAATTACGCAAAATTACCTACCTAAAATACCTACGTTTGATAAAATTCATGTATACGACTGAACTATTAAAAAGACTTGATATGTTTCTTTATTGAACTCTTTTCCATTTTATGTTTTGGTTGTTTTTGTGATTGGTGGCGAACGAGCAGACGGATCATCAGATGGTAAACGATTGGTTGATATATCGCAACGCTATTGGAGTTAAAAGTGCTACCGACTCCCCTTACATTGGATTTGGCCTCCAAAACCCTCACTCGGCAAAAGACGGCACCTACTTATTAAGCGCTTCTTTACACCGGTTTTTACGGTTACCTACTTTAATCTTGAGTTTGTGGATAGAGTATTTGAGCCAACTTTGAGCACCGCCTAACACAGCACTTCACAAATTAGATTTAAATACACAACATATAAATTTATGAAGGCGCGCTAGTAGGCGCGCGTAGCGGTGTGTTAAGTCAGTATTTTGTCGCACTTGCTACGGTTTGCTACGAGGTGCTACGAATAAAGTATCCTAGGATTATTTTCTTTATTTACTAAGTAGGACTGTTTTGAAGAAAGAAAGAAAGAAAAAATATTTATTTGGGCACACAAAATAGTTACATACAAAGAGTTACACATTAAAAGGCACTTAAAATTTTGGTAGGAATATAGTGTCGTTTTCAGTACCAATTAGTAGGTACGCGACAGGTCACCTTAATGAATATTTTTCACTGATGGTAAGTACTAAAGTGATCAGCTGCGGAAAGTTGATTCCAGAATGAGGAGGTGCAAGTGTGAACCCGGGGTAAGATTGGACTAAAATCCAGGATTTGAGAAGTCTGCTAATAAGGTACAATGAAGTGACTTCTGTCTGTACTGACTGACCTTCGCGACCCTTAGACAAGGGTGATCCTAATCATATTTTAATCTTTTCCAACACGTACCTAATTGATTAATTAATATTTTGATTGAAGAAATAGGTAAGTCAATGCTAGATATCAAGATTTCTATCAACAATATAAAAATATGTACCATGATAATGAAAATGTATTCATGATACAATCGTTCACTTATTTTAACAAAGAAGCAAAGTAATTAATAATTAGTATTACCTAAGGGTGCATCCACATGGGGGACTAGGGTGCGTTGACTTCCACGTGTGGCCCCGCTAGGAAATCAGTTATGCTCTGATTTCAGGCAGAAACGTTTTCCGCGGAGTCCGCCTGAAGCCGTAGTCAACCAGAACTAATGGCTGAAAAAGTAACCAAATCAATTAAAGAACAAAAATAATTCTCGAGCAATAGTTGGCTTAATCAGTAGTAATTACATACATATAACATATGCTGTCACTTTGACCATTGGTTCTAACCAATTGAATTATTAAATACTTAAAATGGGCAGGCGGTGACTCGCCACTCACAGGATGGCCCCCCTATAAAATGCTACCATGGAGCTAAAGCAGAAGCTAGCTACCAGATATAGCCAGGTGGGCAACATTGACGTGAGCAGCTCAGGGTGCCGAGAGTTGTACACCGCTTTCTACGCAGTAACTGTAATGACAGAAACTTTAGTGCGCCAACTCGCGACTTACGCATCTTTCACTTCCACCCTGCGAGCATATAGCTCTGACATCCCAATCTGGACGGCTGGTGAAGGCAAGCCAGAGGTGAGAGTCCTGCGGCCCCTGCTGGGGTCCACCCCAGCCGGCCAATAAATGCAAGCCGGAGAGAGGGGCCTGGTCGACTCTCGGGGACGTGGGACCCAAAGGACGTCACATCCCATTCAGCTCGCCACAAAGCTGCCCTGGGGAGACTGACTGCACTGATGAGAGTTGTTGTTCCTCACTTAAGACCACCAACTCTCAACAGCGGGCGATGGGGTCGTCAGTTCCCTACGCACTTTACGGTTTACCTTCGCAGGGGTAAAACGGAGATTCTACTGGTTGGCACGAAATAATAATAAAATAGCAATGTTGATTCCATTTGCTACAACTGACAGATGTGAAACTGGTTTCTCAACTCTTGTTGCATTTAAAACAAAAGTGAGTGAAACCGATTTAGGGGTAGGTATCAATTTAGGGAACCGAAGCTAGGGGTAAACTTAATTCCCATCATTGTTCACAGGGGTACTGACATAAAAAGACTAGGAACCACTGTACTAGACATTGTGATGGTACCTACACGTAGGACGTGTGCCATCGATATACAAATCGTCTTATCAATTCCATTAATGGGATACAATTAATTGATAACGGCAATTATTTATTTAAATACTGCAAGTATCACAGTATGCTCATTGATTCAGCAAATCAATAGCGGAAAGATGTTCCGGCTACTACTCGTGTCGTGTCTGGTGGGTCTGTCTGTGGCGACCCCCGCGCTCGTGAAGACCAAAGAACAGATTGAAGAGTTCAGACACTTCTTGGAGAGCACTCAAAATAGTAAGTGTACACCGTGCTTTTTTAACCGTCTTACGCACTCACGGCCAAATGGTCGATGGCGAGTTGGCCTTCCAAGCTACTGTAGGTACTGCTGGAGAGAGAGAGATGAAGTTGATAATTGATGATGACTGGCAGGAGGTGGCGCAGGAGTCCGCAGGACCGTTCTAAATGGAGCCCATGGCCGTCATAGCCGTCATGGATCATGTTGGATCATGTCCTTACTAAATTAACTTATTTACTTAGTACTTTTATCGATAGAAAAAGACCTAGGTAGCTAAAGAATTTATATAAAACATACTTTTTTTAATTTAAGTTTTTAACCTAGCCTCGAGGCTCTTATTATCGGAGGCCATGATACACTTTAGGTCGCTGCGCCAACCTAATTAGGTATTTAGTATTATAGGTATATTATCCATTTATAGGCCCGTCGGCATACCCACGAAATCTTTAGATTTCGACAATAATTGCACAACTAAATCTGATCACTACCTACTTATTCTATATCACCTTCCAGACAATGGCAAACTCCTCTCCAGCCGCATGGACGACCCCAACCACAACCCCGAGGAGGGAGACAAGTTCCAGGGGGACATCATCCTGGACGACTTCCAGATCGAGGCCATGGTGAACCAGTACGCCGTCGGCTACAACGCTTACCAGTGGCCCGACACCAAGTGGCCGGAGAACACCGTGGTCTGGGAGTTCGGGGAAGACGAGTTCGGTAAGTGCCTTCTAAAAGACCTTCACTAGATCCTTTACTTTGGCTGGCCGGATGGCGCATTTGGTAGTGACCCTGACTCATACGCCAAAGGTCGTGGGTTCGATCCCCACCCTGGACAAACATTCGTGTGATGTACACTTGTATTTGTCCAGTGTCTGGGTGTAATATATGTATTTGTGTTTCCTCTGTCGTCTGATACGAGTATCTGGAACACAGTGCTTAAGCTACTTAGTACAGAGTCAGGTTAATGTATAAGGTGTTGTGAGAAATTGTTAAGATCTTCGGTCCACCTTGTGGAGGACCTGCCAAGGCTGCGACCTCCACTCAAGGACCCTACCACCCCAACGGTCGTCTGTTCTCCTCGCAATGTGCCCTGCCCATTCCACTTGACCTACGCAATTCTTTGGGCTATGTCTGCGACGTTAGAGCGGGAGTCCCTTGGATGCGGGTGGCACAGGACCGATCTGTGTGGAGAACATTGGGGGAGGCCAATGTCCAGCAGTGGACGTCTATTGGCTGATGATGATGATGATGATTCTAAAATAATATCTACATCAATGAAAATATGCTCGTCAGGGCAATGCCTAGCCCAGAAGAGAATGCTTTTAAAGTGCAGCAAATTCTAAATGCTCGCAACATATCATACCTCTACATTGACCTGACTCCGTAGCTTAAACACTTGTGTTGTTGTGTTATTCCTACACTGACAACCACAAGTGTTCATCACACGAATGTTTCCAGGGTGGAGATCGAACCCACGACCTTTGGCGTTTGAGGCAGCAGGGTCACTTTCATATGCGCTATCCGGCCAGTTTTATCTTTTATCAAAATATTTTGTTTCTTAATGATAAGTAAGTTTATAAAGGACTACGACTAAGTACCTACACGTCATAATGATATTAAAGACCCAATAATGATAAACAAATAGCAATTCACGACCGATTAATTAGCTACTTTAAATACTTTATCAAAAGATTTATCTGGGCTTTAATTGATAAACAAAATAACAATAGATAGGTACTAGATAGTCACTCTCAGATAGTACTTAATCTTAGATAGTGTAGGTAGGTACGTACAGCCACACCACAAACCTGTCCAATTTCTTTAATCGATTCTCATCTTACTGTCATACACATAGGTTTAATATCAATTGATAATATTTGACAGGTTGTGGTAACCTGATGTGTGGTTGACTGTAAAATAATCGTAGATATTAAGTATACGAAAGCGAATAAACAGAAACTGAAATACATACCTACCTACCCGTTAATAAATAGGTACTTAGTATTTGTTGCCAGTACCTACATTATTATCAGGGTTAATTAATGTGAAGAATATCCTACGCCATGTTTTTTGATGAGATAAGGGGCAGACGAACAGACGGATCACCTGATGGTAAGCGATTGCCGCTGCCCATGGACACCCGCAATACCAGAGGAGTCGCAAGTGCGCTGCTGACCTTTTAAGAACGAATACGCTCGCTTTTTTAGATGTTTGCAGGTCGTATCGGTTCGGAAATACCGCTGGTGACAGTTCATTCCACAGTTTTGTAGTTTGAGGCAGAATGTTTCTTAAGAAACGCACAGTTGAAGAATGCCAAGCATCTTAATGATGTGGGTGGAGCTGTTGTCGAGTGGAACGGTGTATTTTGTTTCAGATAGAGGGTAAAATAACGATATATTTTGTTTTCAGGGCCTCTCCAAAAGGAAGCAATCTTGAGAGGCATCAAAGACATTGAGGAGAACACCTGTGTGAGGTTCCGTGAGCGTCAGCCTGAAGACACCGTTTACGTCAGACTCACTGTAAGTGAAAACAACATTATGCTTTGTGTAGAATTTACGCTAAGCGGGCAACTGGGGCAAAAAAAACTCGGGCAGGAATTTCAAGATTTTTTAGCTGATCACTGTTCTAACCTAACCTAACCAATATTTTTTGGTTCACAGAGTTTAGTAAGTATGTTGGTGGGGTTAAGTCTAAATACTACTCAATACTACTAATAATGTTTATACTCGTACCTATGTATATAAGTATTGTATCATTGCACCGCCTTACACCTTGATCAAGTGTCCTTTACCCAAAGGTTGCCTGGAAGAGATCGCTCATAGTGATGAGGCCGCCTTTGTTGTACATTACTCCTGTTATAACTAGTTTTAAGTTTTATACCTCTGTTTTGTGTGCAATAAAAAGCATATTCATTCATTAATACTGACCACCTAAAAAATCTTGATATTCCTGCCAGAGATTGTTTGCCCAAGTTGCCCCCTAAACGAGAATTTCGTATGATCGTGCGTGAGTGAACACAACTATTTAAAACTATTAGGTATATAAGTCTGACCAAATAAAGTTGCCATACTTACATTCTCAGAAAGACGTCATCAAATCTCATGTGAGTAAAACATTTAACTCTTTACACCATAACAACTAGAACTGATATTAGTAAGTCATGATAATATTATGAGCACCTAAGGTAATATGAATACTAGGCAGATGCGCGATGCCGAGAGTACTTACTTATTATTATACTAGTGGCCGCCCGCAACTTCGTTTGCGTGAACTTTATGACTCTTGGCTTAAAGATGAACAAACTCGGAACCCCCTTTTCGCTCCATTAGGGGTTTAAGTTCGGAATATCCTTCCTTATAGGATCTCATCCAAAAATGCTCATCACATTTGACAATTTTCCATTCCATTTCATTCCATATTTGTTATAGTGTAGCTGGGCTCTTAGAGGTCCAAACCAGATGTTCCATGATCTTTGATTTTTTTTCATGGCATCATAAACTGCTCATCAATATGAACATTTTTTGTTAAGGTGCCATTGACCTACCTCTTATAGTTTAGCTGGGCTGTTGTAGTTCTACATCAAGGAGCCTGGTCTTTAAAATGTAATATATCCTATAAGTTGCCCTGATATTACAGCTATACAATAAAAAAAGTTTCATTCGAATTGGTTCAGTAGTTTCCGAGATTAGCGCGAACAAACAGACAAACAGACAAACAGACAAACAGACAAACAGACAGACAAAATTTTAAAAATCATTGATCCATGTTCTGCTACTGTTTTTTAGTCATCCTAAGTTATTTTGAGATAAATATCTTCAATGTACAGACACAACTTTTTTACATTTTTATTATATGTATAGATTTATTATATGTATAGATGTTCTGCTACTGTTTTTTAGTCGTCCTAAGTTATTTTGAGATAAATATCTTCAATGTACAGACACAACTTTTTTACATTTTTATTATATGTATAGATGAATATGCTATACCGGTAGGTAGATACTTTTCTTAATAATATCCTATACTATTGATATCATAGCATAAGTCATATTAATTAAAAGTACATACCATTCATTAAAAGTTAGAGAGATACCTACAAGTTATTTATTTGAATATAGTGTTATACCTATAAACTAATTCTTATTGAAATACTAGCTTTTGCCCGCGGCTTAGCTCTCGCCCCCACTTCCCTAAAATGGGGGAAATAGTAGCCTATGTTACTCTCCATCTCTTTAACTATCATCGCTCTGTTTTGCCGTAAAACAAAGACAAACATATAGACAGATAGACACACTTTCCCATTTATAATATTAGTATGGGTTCACTTTTCCAGGGTGGAGCTGGTGGTTGCTACGCACACGTGGGCTACTGGGAACGCCGCGGAGTCCACACCCTGAACTTGGCGCGTAATGAACCTGGCGTGGGGTGCTTCCGTCACCCCACCATCGTCCACGAGTGGATGCACATCCTTGGCTTCTTGCACATGCAGTCTACCCACGATAGAGACAACTATGTTAATATTGTGCAGGAGAACCTTAGGCCTGGTGAGTTGGTTTGGGCTGGGGTAATTAGGCCAAAGGGGTGCATTTTCATGACTTTATTGAATAATGATTAATCATTGAAATGTCAAAAATCAATCAAATGAAACAACTCTGGTACCTACTTAAAAGTAGAGTAAAGTAAAGTATAGTACTTAATCAGCCTAAATACCTAATCTAAAAAATACCCATCTGCCCTGTCCCACTGCAGGGCAGAGGGCTTCATCATAGCAATCAAGTCATCTTGCCTAATGCGGATTGGAGATCACAAACCCGAGCTATGTTCGAAAATTTCGAAACAAACTTTTGCTCTACTCGGAAATCGAACCTGGGATCCCAAGATTACGGCCCAATAAATAAACCACTAGGCCAATGGGGCGTTAAAAATAAAAAGTAGAGTATAAAATCCAATATTTCTATCGTGTGCGACATGCATTATAGTCCGATAATATTGACTCATTAGGTATGCCAGTCTACAATCGCTAGGTATAGCTGGAGGCACGAAAGTACAGCGATGACCGTTATTTTGCGCACTTGTAAAAAAGAAGACTTTCTGTCAAAATTGGTTTCTGCGCACTCAAGGTCATAACTACTTTCTTGCCTCGGACTATAACCGTCTACTTTCTAAATTTTATTGTAGATAGGGCATCGCGCAATTTATGAATTCGAACAAATAAATTTTACCAGGAACCGAGCACAACTTCGACATCTACTCGCCTACTGACGTGGACAACCTCGAAGTGGAGTACGACTACGTGAGCTGCCTCCACTACGGACCCTTCGCCTTCAGCTCCAACGGGGAGCCAACCATCGTCGCTCTGAAGGTCAGCCTAACTTATACCCTGGAGAACGTTTCTTTTATGTGATAGGGTCGATCTACCGGGAAGCGCCCAGTGGGGCGCCCCAGATACCGTTGGATGGACCAGCCGGGCTAAGATGCGCACCGCGACAAAATTTTGTCGACTCTCGTTCGCGAGAGCGTATCCTTCTATCCCGCTCCTCGCCCTGTCAGGTGAGCGAGAAGCAACTAGCGATGACGCAATACGAGTGTCGACAAAATTATCTCGTGGTGCGCATCTTAGCCCGGCAGGTCAAGAAGGATCTTGGTCACCTTCAAAGGCCGGATTGGCAAAAGGTGGCTGAGAATAGAGCGGAGTGGCGAATTCTCGTGTCGGAGGCCAAGATCCACTTCGGGTCGCTGAGCCAGCGTAGTAAGTAAGTAAGTAAGTGATAGGCGGCACGAGCAGACGGATCATCTGATGGTAAGCGATTGCCGCCATAGACAGCTGCAACACCTGTAGAATCACAAGTGTGCAATCAACCTTAAACCCCCCTTTCCTCCCAATTGGGCCTCCGGTACCCTGACTCACTTCACGAAAGACAGCGCAGGTGCTGCTTCACGCCGGTCTTCTGTGAGGCAGTGGTATCACTCCGGTCGAGCTTCATTGGCCGGAAGCGTGGCTCTCCCACGGCGAGTTGGTAATTTCTTCGGTAACGTCGTTAGTGATTCGGCGCCATCTTCTAGATAGTCTCTAGATTAACCTTAGGAGAGCCACGAATCGGCATGAATGGGCCGGCTCGACCGAAGTGATACCACGGCCTCAAAGAAGATTGACGTGAAGCAACATTCAGCCAAGTGGCAGGGGATCTTTCACTGAGATTTCTAGCCTAATGGGGCCCTCCCCGTTGGCTAGAAATCTCACCCCTCTGGGTGCCCACAACTTTTTTAAGGCGCTTATCAGCCACAAACGAAACAGACTGTTTCAGTTATTAATTTCCTTATTATATCACCATCAGGAACACGAGGGCACCATGGGCCAGCGCCAGTTCATCACCGACAAGGACTGGCTGCGCATCAACAGGCACTACGAGTGCCCCGGCGCATGGGACGAGGGCAAATGAACTGCCATTATCGAAGAGAATCAAAACTAAAGACTCTTTTATACAACATTTACATTCCTTTAACTACGTGTTCTATCGACCATTCCGAACAACATTTTTTTAACAACTTTTCCAAATTCTTCGAAAAAATTTTCGACTTCCCATACAAAATGATCAAGTCACGTGACCGACTTTGTATGGAAAGATGAAATTTTACTATGCGAATTTTTAAAAGTCATAGAACAAATGTTGTTCAGAATGGTTGGTAGAACACGTGGTTAAAGGGATGTAAATGTTCACAGATACACCCTGTATTAGGATCAGCAATATATTGCAATAAAAGTTTTTTTTTTCACCCCGTATACTTTATATTGACCTGACTCCGTACTAAACTAAGTAGCTTAGTACTTACACATATCAGACAAGAGAGGAAACACAAAATACTTTTTTTTATTATTATTATTAGATTATAGGCGCCAACGCTTGACCACAATCGCACCTGATGGAAAGTGACGATGAGGTCTAGGATGACACGCGTTTGCCTAGAAGATGCCTGTTCACTCTTAATACTTGAAATCGGATTTAATGAAGAACTAACTTCTTGACACATTAGTTTTATTATCTAATTTATAATTAGCATAAAAGTAAAATCCCCATACAAAATAATCAAGTCACCTGACCGACTTTGTATGAAAAGTTCATAATAAGTATAACTAATGTTGTTCAGAATGATTGATAGAAGACTTGGTTAAAGGGTTGTAAGTGTTGATACAGCCTGTTGTACATCTTCGTGCAGGATATCCACTAATCTGGTTATCCTATTACCTAATCCATAACCATTTCATCAAATTATCTTGCCTTTACCATAACCACTTCTTCTAAACTATCCTAAGATAAGATAACTGGGTAATTTGCCAAAACATCGGCCCACCACTTGAACCAAATTAAGCGACAAAAAACTCCAACTCCTGAACAAGGAGCAGTCTCGGCGAACTCAAAAGAGTCTAAAATATTATTTACAAAACATACAAGCTTGGTTTTTTTAACCGCTCCCTGAGGACCGCCCGACCTCCTTGTCGAACACGTGACGACGCCGGGCACAATATAGGCCGTGCCAGTAAAACGGTTCCAAACGACATTGTAATGCAACAAGAAAGTGGACGACGGATATTTAGGGAGTTCCCATGTTTTTAACCAGTGAAGTTATTATCACGGAGGGTAGGTGGCGGCGCGATCTATTTTATTAATATTTCGAGACGTTATAGTTAAATAGACACATTAACTATTAAGTGTTCAAGAGACGACCCTGAACGTGTAAAGTCGAGAAGGCAGAATATGAGAGTGTGGACACATGTCTTCAGACGTGGAGACCAACATAAAACCTTTGGATCTGTGGAATCTGTAAAAAAGCGACTTCAATCCGAATCCAGTCAGATCAAAATAATCTAATAGACTCTTAGCGAATCATCGCGCCATATCCGTAAGGAGTGGAACTAATGACCCGAAACGAAGCGAGGGCGGGTCACTTGTAATAAAAAAAAAACATGAGTGATTTAGTTATTTACTGAAAACAAAAAGTTTACGAAACACATCAGTAGACTTTTAGGCATACAATAATCAACGGATCTAGGCAAGTTGTAAATGGTACCTAGTAGAAAGACTTAAATTTTCTTATAGTGTTTCTTCTTATTTATTTTTTTGTTTTTATCTAAGCGTCAACACCCAACACGTTTTTTCCTGAAGCTCTTTGTTTGGGCGATAACCTCACTGCCACCTACTATCCTATGGATCCAAGGGCTGCAGTCTTTGATCTGGGCGAATCGTGCGCTCGCGTCGTAAATATTGCCGGGACAAATTTCGACTCTTTGAAAATGCTGAACGCTCAGCCGATGATTAGTCAGATTTATTGCAAGTACCTTTAGTACAAGGAGTTAATGTCTGGGATGTGGTGCGGATCTTTAGTTGTGACGGCTATTGCGGTGACGTCATGATTTAATGGTTTCTGACGATTTCCGTTTTGTAAATTTTTGGGTGTGCAAATCTCTCTCTCTCATTAGAATGGATCCATCCAAAGATGTCGCTTTAGAGCCCGGGATACGCTAAGATCATGATTCAGTGTTTGGAAAGTCTGATAATTACATTGAAGACTGCCTCTCACCATCGCAACACCATAGCAGGGGACATTTCCATCCCTCTAACCACGTCTTCTATCGATCATTCGGCAATAAGAATTTAATGTATCAAAAGCTTGGTAAGTATACCCGGATCAGTTAGTTTCGCAACAATTTTTGAAGCCTAACAGACATTTCAGTTAATTCTACTTTTTATAATTAGGTACTTAGATCTAGATGTTGATATATAGGAGACTCACCTCCTTCAGTTTGATAGACAAGTCAAGAAACGGTATCATCCGCTGCTGTCACAGACAGTCTTGTCATAGACTGGCGCGTCAGAATCCGTCAGATCACGGGCGCCGCTGACAGCGTAACCGACACCGCGGCACCGGCGCGGGCGCAGGGTGGTCGCTATTGCGGGGATTCGCCGAAACGCGCCGGATTCTGTTACGCTAGTTGTAAATGAGTCTTTCATTGAGTTTTTTAGACTTTTTAAGTGGGCTTTAATACTTTTATCACCTTTAAAATCTCTGAGTGAATAGGTATTAACGTCGTAAGACCCAAAAGCCTTTAAAAGGCATAAAACAATTGGTTTTCCATTGTGTCGGGGCCTTATTACGGGACAACGATAGTTTTGTGCAACATAAAATGTTGGTAAACATTTTTTTAGAAAATAAAATTAAGTACGTACATTCAGCCACACAGTTAACTGCCCACTGTTGGTTAACTTTTATGCTTTATAAATTAAGGATCAACAGGCTCATTAAATAAGTAAACTGTTAAAATTAGGACCTTATCTGAACTGAACCAAAAATTTAAAGACACCAATCTGAAGGTTAGCATCTCTTCCTTTCTTCTGCTATAACTGTTAGCAATATTTTATGATTAAGAATTAAACTTTACAATAGGTAATAACGGATTTGAGCAATCCAGGACAGTTAGATCTCGAAGAATAACCCAAATCATTTACCATCAGGTCACCGGCTAACTGGTTTAGTTCCTTTTCCCATAAAAACACTTGTTCTTTTCAGGTTCAATTTTGTGCATTTTACATTTCTAAGTTGGTCCTATTTTGGTTTTATTTTAATCAGTTTTAACTACCCAACGCTAAAGGAAGCTCCAAGGCACAAAAAAACTTGTCAAAATGTGGTAAAACACTGATAAAAGCTGACGTGCACTTAAGAGTTGGGTAAAAGATAAAATTAAATAGTAAAAAATGTACAAACTGAAAAAGTGTAAAGGAATATTTTTAACACCTCTCAAGTGCCGACGGCTTGTACCGAATTTAATAAACCGATATCAGCGACTACAAATTGCTGAAATTAACTGTTTCCTGAGGAAATAACTTATTATCTATTTCAGTTTTATAAATAACGTTAAGAAATTAGAAAATAAAACTAGTAATAGTAGGTAGGTATTCTGAAATTAAAAATTTTATTTTCTCTCAAATAGACTGTTTTATCACCTCAACATTAAATATTAATATTTTCTATTTTCGGCATTTTGGATTAGAATCACTTTTGTTCTCAGCGTATGATAAAGCTTTATCTACAAATTAGTCAGTCAGCTAGATGAACAACATCTCTACATTTTATCAACTAGGTAGGATCTACTGTGTAACATGAAGGTTGGTGTTTGCTTTAAGTTTTGAATTACTTAGCACATCACGAAATAAACATAAATATGTACTTAATTATAAGATCGTAGGCGTACCTATTTAGGTTCTTACAGAAAAAAAACCATTTCATTCAGTTTAAAGTAAATTTCAGGCGTATTCGTAGGTAATCTAGCTTAGCAGGGCGTAGAAACTTTAATTCCAGGATGTAAGTCCTACATTTATCTATTCCAGAAAAGAAACCCAAAATTTAACCAGACCTCTACATTTTAATATCTTTAATTAAAAAGATAAAGAAAAAATACCTTTAGGAAAAGTGTGCTCACTCCGCTGCTAAAGATTTCAGTTTTTTTATGTGATAGGTAGCAGACGGAAGCGGGGTATCAGGTGACCCGCCTGCTCGTCTGCTACTGGTCTGAAATGATAGTTTCCCTTCAGAACCCATTGCTTTTTTCTAGTAAAGTAGTTTTAAATTAATAAGTAATTTGTTAATTTACTCATAGAGAGTTATAAATTTGACATTCATAAATGTTCTGTAAAGGACTTAATTGAATAAAGACATTTTGATTTGATTTGATTTGAGAGTCATTCTCAGATAAACTACAACCACCCGTCGGCAGGCTAAAAATACTTCAAAAGTTCAAATAGCTTTTCGGATGATCTCGTTAACTTTGACAGTTTTTATCTCTTCATCTCTGACCTGCCCCTCTTAATACGTGTCAGTATTTTGGCTGCTTTTTAACACATTTTGTTACCGCATGTCGACCATGTCACTCCTTGGGGACTGAGGTGATCGTGCGCGGTTTACGTTGCAAAGAACTCCCTTTTTTAAGATCAGTCGTTAGAAATGTGAGATTATGATGTCAAAGCGGGGATTTTTTTATATTAGGATTCTTCAACTCGACATGTCAATCTCAGTTGTTCCACGCTTCAAAGTTTGTTACTTACGTAACGTACGACGTAAGTCTGGTAATTATAATGAATAAGTACTTAATACACCAATTTTTAATAAATAAGAAAGTAGGTACTTATCCGAATACGTCCTGCTATATCTACTTAAAAACTATGTAGAGTAGACAGGTAGGTACTTACATAGGCAGAGTAGCCACCTATTACGTGTAGGTACAAACATATTTTTTAAATCTAAAAAAACACCTCTCTTTTCGCACATGCGCAAAAACTTACAAGATTCTGGGTACTTAGACCTTTTTATCCGTCTTCCGGAAGCACGCACTTGGCGAAGGCACGGCCCGTTGCCGGACAAACCCATTTGTTGCGCAAACGTCGACACGAGACTGGGTGTTAATGAGCCGTGAGCTTTTTAATAAACATGCAGAAATATCCTTTTCCGTTTTTTTGGTGACAGACACATGCCAATTGATTATTATCGAGGAATGTGAAATATTTTTATTAAAAATCAGCCATAGCCAAAAAAAGAACACACAAGAAATATGTAAGTAGGTATGGTGCGTCATATCTTTTATCCCATAACACTAAATGGTTAGAACTTAGGATATATTGTTATTATAAGAATGAGTTGGTACTTGTCTAACATTCTATTAAGGCTAATTTAGAATACCTATTGTCCTCGCTTTCCAATGAGATAGATAATGTTGCCAGCATTTCGGTGACTACTACAGAGTGAAAGAAACCTACTTTGGAAATACTGAAACTTTTTTTTAAATCAAGTTTTGATAGGAAAGTCATTAAAGTGGAATAGACCCCGTATTTGCATATTGAACCAATATACTCAAGTCACTTACAACAAGGTACAGGTAGGTAAGTCACCTACCTACCTCTACACTAAAAATTACCCTACCACGTATTGTGAATCCGAAATTCGGATTGCGACTCCGGAAGGACTCGTGTCGCGAATTGCATGCACTAATGACGTCAAAAGTCATCAATTTGCCCCCGCGTCAACACGGATGGCGCGGCGATGAGCCGTGACCCCAAATTATGATAAATATCGGGCCCAATTATATTTTTCTGTTGCTACGAAAATACCTTAAATATGAGAGTCTTCGTTGGAGGTTGGCTGAGGTTTCCGTGTCTGTTGATTTATTTCAAAGGCCTCTACTTATAAGTTCATAACCAAAAAAATTGTGGCTTGCGTAAAGGATTAAATAAACTGACAACTATGGATGCCCAAAACCGTGCCAAATGGAGCTGTGGAAGCATAAATTGAACCCCGGGCTCCCAAGCGAAAGCTTTGGACGCAACTGGGACGAAACGCTAGGATCATGATGACCTACAGGTAAGCCCACCCTCCCTTCCAGTCATGATAAAAAAATAGATGCAATTTTAAGATAAAGCGCCTACCCTACCTAACCTGAACGTAAATACCTAACTATAATCAACTATTAAGTATTCTGTGCTATATGCAATAAGTAGTGGACAACTACTTAGATGCACATTCCAACATAAAAACTTATTGTAGTACCTACCTACAGAATGATTTTAACTGCTAAACTCCTATAGTCGCACTTTATTTTTACCAACTTTCCAAAAATAAAATTCCCATAAACGCCGAACGAATCGGTCCCCCGATCCGTCACCAATTATTCTATTTGCGTAGTTGTGTTTTGAGCATTTTTCTTGTGTGCTAAAACAAGCTAATTGATCGCCGAGGCGCCTCGCGCGACATGACAGATGACCGTCCTGACTGGCTGTAATTGTCTTGCGTGTGCGCATATGGGTGACCACAGGTTTGGCCTTTATTTGGGAAGTTTAAGCTCGCGTGTCACTTCTTATAGCTGCGTTCGGCGACGTCCATTCGAAGACCGGTTCATAGAGTAACTTATAATACTAGGACCGGGGTATAGATAGGTAACTTGGTCTATCATGATTCTGCATTTGGTCCCAGAATGTCGATGCCAGCCTTGTTGCTTCGGATTGGTGTGTGCATGTATTGTGTAAGTTTGATTTGCAAGTGGTTGAAAGTAATAAAGTGACTTGAAAGTAATAAAGCGACTGCTTTCTGACCTTTGCAACCCTTAGACAGGAGAACCTGAATCATGGACAATGTGGCTCTACAATTGTGGGTCTGGTAACGCAAAATACTAAATGGTAAATATGCACTTAAATTTAAAATCCTCAAAACCAGCAAGGTGACCTTGACATTTTTTTAATTTCATGATTGGATCTATCGAATTACGGATATATTGAACCTACATATCCATTATCTTCCGTATGGGAGGCACGTTAGTATCGACTGATTATGTTTGCTCAATACTTTTTACCTGTATCACATTCTGACCTTCTCCAGTGAAAAAAAGCCAGTCCTGAAAAAAGTCCCCGAGCATTGGTCACCACACCGGATGAATATGTGACAAATGTATTCCTTCACGGGTTATTGAGACTGTGTAGCAGGAAGATGAACACGTTGGCAATAGACCACACCGTATCGGTGCGCAGGAGTGGAGCGGTGGCGCTTTTGATTTATGTACCAGAAAAGTGAAGTTTTTTTTTCTGTTGTACCTAGGGTATCTTTAATGAAGATCTTTGATATCGTTTCCCCTTTAGCCTACAAAAGATAGCTTGTTAGAGCTAAGTATAACTGTCAGTATGGCACTCTGCTGCAGTAATATAATTTTCCATTACATCAGTTATGCCTGTACGGGTACGGTGTACGAGTTACGAAGTGCCCCCTGCAGTATGTTAGAGGGGTAAACCGTTTATGTATCATGATACATAAGTAACAGAAGATATAAACTTTCGTGTTAGACAGTGCACAGTGGTAAAAACTTAATTAAAGTGGGTATGTAAAGAGGTAGGTAGAGACCTATTATTACCTAGCTATTGAATTATGATGAAGAAAGGAGCATTGATTTTGGTTACCATATTGACACTGAAGAGCGATTTACACTTCAATAAGTACAGTAGCGAGTTAAGTTGCTTCATCGACGAGTTAAGTCATTTTTGCCGTTCACACAGCAGCAGCACCGCTCTTAAATCACTTTATTGACAAGACAACGATTATGCCTGCAAATGAGACTAGGGGCCAAATGGCGGTCCGCCGAGCCACTTTGTGCGGATGGTTAAATATTAACTTTTGACTCACAAAATGGACTCCGAACGAAACTATAATTGATGGCAGAGACATAGACTAGACTTAACTACTTAGGTAGGTAGTCTAGTCTTAGTCAGAAGTCTTGTCGCTTCAAGCTGTCAAGGTAATAATTTCTAGAGGCTAAAAAGATGAACTTCACGTCTATCGCATTGTTTTTCGCTTGTCCTGTCCACCTTTTCATCTAATTGTAACGTAAACGAACTAGATACGTTGACGAGTCTATTGGCAACGTTACAGCCACAAATTGAATTACATTCGCTTTAATGTCGATCTGTTTATATTATAATCAAAGAACAAGATGAGAGTCGGTTGGTTCTCGTTACGCGCAGGCGCAAACGAGCGCCCGCGCGCGCGCTCCCCGCCGACAACTGTCACCCCCAATTATGGCGCCCATGACGGTTTTGCGCGCTTGCTTTTGAATATAGAACGGTTTATTTTTTTTCATTTTATTTCTTCGACAAAATTATTCAGCTTCTGATATAGTGGCCAGCTTTGAAGATTTTGCTGCTTCGAATAAAGTTTTCACTTCTTTACATTTGTTTATGGGGGAGTATTTTGAGATTATTATGATACCTATGACTAATAAATACCGTGTAATGAGTCTTCCATTATTGATTGAATTACTAACCCTACTTATACTCTTTCACGATATAACCTGATTTCATGAATTAGGAATGTAGAATTTGCCATGCCTTTTCAACCAGATTTTCGACCCTCAACAAAGAATGTCAATCTCGAATTTTTGAAGGACTGTAGGTTGGTTCCTTGATACTAACATTGGTTCTCGGCATCTCTTTCTGGGATTATTGCGTGTGATGATAACCTTAGGTGCTTGCCTTTATAACTAGCTAAGGTCTATGGAAAGAATCTTTATCGTGTAACTGTATCTTTATCGTGTATCTTTATCGTGTATCGGATAGGTTAGCGGTGTATATCTTTCTCTCTACCTACCTACTCCGAGGATCTTCCCCGTTAGAGACAAATTTCTGCCAAACTAGAGCAGCTATGAAACACACAAGAAAAGTTATGGAAAACTCTTTTCGCTCGGTTTCTCAGCTCGTTAAAACAAACCACAAACAATTTATTTTTCCATTTTCGTTCTTACAGAACCCTATAGGAACTTTGTATCTGGCAGCGGTTGGGTTTTCGTCGGTTTACGCTAATTCGAAGCGACGGGTCGCCGGTTCTATTCCCGGCTTGGCCGCTCGGGCGGATGCCGCGCGTGTTATGCCCGATCGCCAATAAAGCTTTTGAGTTCGTCTCGTGGTTGGAACTTGTGGTACTGAGATATTTGTGGCTAAATATTTTCGCTAGACCCACTACGGTACTCTTATGCATAGAATCAAATCAAAATCAAATCATTCATCACCTTCGTCCGTAGTATCTTTGGGTAGCATTTTTATTTTAAGTACTTATTTAATCATTGTCGTTGTCGTAACCCCTTACAACCCCCTTTTCGGAATAAAAAGTTGCCTATGTTCATTCTCAGGGTAAAGGACCATCTGCATACCTGTGTAATTTCATTTAAATCCGTGCAGTTGGTAGGTAATTTTGGCGTGAAAGAGTAGGTTACAGACAGAGTTACTTTCGCATTTATAATATTGTTAGGATAAATAGGGCTGTAGAAGGTATTGATACCATAAAGCCAGGCTAACTGTGATAAAATAAGGAACCAGAACTCTTTGTAAGGTAGGTAAATTTGCTGTTCTCTGTCGCTACGCTCTTGTTAGAGCGAACGTTGTGTTCACGTTGAGGCGTAGGCGTCTTTGTTAAAGGCAGACACTTCTGCTCACGATCTACCGCCATCTCCCTCTGTTCGACAGTCTAGCGCAGTGTAACACGGGGTTTTCCACTGCGGATTTCATTTGATCAGTCCAGCGCGTTGGTTCAGAATCACTGATTCGTTACGTCATTTACCTACACGTCTCCTATACGGCGTAGTACCCATGAAATAACACACCTGCTGGGACAACAGCTTACAGCGAGTTGGAAGACTTCAAACAAGCTGGCTTCCTTTAGTTTTCCTGGAGGAAAAAGTCCTGTGTTCACTGATATCTAAGAAAATACTGTTGGGCTATTTGACCAGGATTGAAACATTTTTTATATGATACTTAGGTGGTGAAGAGCAGATGGTACCTAGGTAATTGTCCAGGCGCAATACCAGAAGATCTCAAGTGCGCTGCCAACTTTGAAACTCTCCTTCCCTTGAATATTTCTGATTGATATAAACTTGGCAATCGGAGGTATTTAATCAGTTTGCACTTGTAATCCAATAAGACAGTTGACAGTTCTTGGCGCGACCATCCAGCGAGAACTTAAATGAAGAACTGTTGATAGACTTTATGAAGTTACGGTGCTCATAAATAAACCAATCAGCCTAACCGTCTACTGGTAAACTGGTCTACTGGTAAACTACGAGAGCTAAAACCAACTTGGTCCGGTCATCGGTGACAAAAGTATCACAGATAGGTATGAAGGTAGGTATATGGGTAATAATACTACGGGACTAGAAGCAGTCTGCGTAGCTCCCAACTTACGAACCTACAAGACACAAGCCATCTTTGATCTTATCTTATACTTAGGAACCGTCGACATACAGGATGTATCTGAAGTAAGTACAGGATGTGTTCTGTAATTAAGCATCCCTTTAGCCACTTCTTCTATTAACCACTCTGAACATCTCTTGTTCTACGACTTTGTCAAAATAATTTAAAATTAAAGAAATTAAATTGTTTTCGACTCCCCGTACAAAATGACCTAGTCAGACCTTTTTAGTCCCATAGCTTATTGGCTTTAGGCTCATAATGGCCGATAAATTCAGCAGTCAACACCGCTTTTCTACCCGGTCTCGTCCGTATCGCCCCATTCAGCAGTATGGATAGACAACTGAGGAGAAGGAGCAAATATAGTAAAGTATCAGCGTATATACAGACGCACTGCAGGACCTAGCCTCCATCCTATGCTAGATTATGCTATGATGGGATTAGAGACGCATCGCAGACATCACGCTTGTCTAATGGGTATTGGTGATCGTATCGCAAACCCGAGCTATGTTCGAAAAATTTGAAACATGGGTACTTTTTGCCCGACCCGGTAATTAAACCCTGGAATGTGAGATCATGGGCCCGGTACTTTAACCACTAGACCAACGGCGGTGAACGACTACCAAAGCGTAATTTTAATACTATTATATTTGCAATAAAACTCAGAATATGTTAGGAGAACTTACTCAACGGAAGATCCTGTCATAAAGCTGCTAGATCCAGAGCCGCGTTTCTCGTAGATAGTTCTGTTGATCATAAAAACTAATTTCCACATCCGTGACTCGGGACTCCAGAGCATAAACTTATCAGATCCAATTACCGCGCCACTTTGTTTCAATTTTCTCTTGCCTACTATAAATAATACCCGCTGACGTGTCAATTATTATTTCAAATCGGTGTCGCTCAAAAAACTTTTTTTACAACACGCGGGCGGGCTGAGAAAAACCACGCCCGCAATCCACCGAACAATTTTGAAATTAGAACCACAAGGAACACCCATTTATCTCCTTTCATTCAATTTTCAATTCTATGCACTGGTATCATTTAAGTGCATTTTGGTTTTGGTGGTAAAGCAAGGCTCGGTGCAGCAACAGTATTCGAATTTTGAATTTTAAAATGAACGAGAGAGATTCGAGATTTAGTTTTTACTGCGACTTGTGGGTGTTTTCGATTGGGGAGATGTTTACAAGGCATTTTTAGTTCCACATGCTCAAGGAATCGTTTGCCAGGAGCCAGATCGCGGCACAGACTCCATTAGTTCGCACATTAGGCCGAGTTAGTCGAATTATTTAATTAAATAAAGTAATTCAATAAGTTAGTGGATTAATAACGATTATTTGCATCGACCGCTTCACTCGAAGTTGGAGTGGACAGTGAAGATTTTATTTTGAAATGAAGTGACAGTGTGAGATAATAAGAGATTTTTCGGTAAATTTGTAACTTCTGAGTCAATTTCGTGAGGATGGAACAAAATAAAGGTAAGCTTTGACTTTTGTTTAATGGATTTCTGGTGTAGCTACAAGTAGTAGTGTAGTAGTCTAATTATGACTAGGTACCTACTTATTGTGCGCCCTTTTGAACACGAATTTACATAAATAAGTAACTTAACTTATTTAGGTATTAAAACCTTCTAGGGAGTCCTCCCTCCTTCATCATCTTATGTCTTTTAAAAGATGATGAAGAAAATTGTTATGGGATGGAATTTGATCGCTTTTTTAATTGATTTGAATGTAATCGGTCTTCAGAGCCTATTTTAGAATTTTACAGTAAGTAGGTAAGTAGGTAGAATACTTACGGCGTAGGTACTTAAATGCCACTGCTTAATTTTGTACCTATTATTAGTCTTCATAATTCACTTGGTCTGGTTCCCTTGTCTAAGAGGAGCGAAGTTCAGATGGCAAATTAAACTGATTAACCAACTTGCCTTTGGCATGCATGATTAATGCGAGCCCCAATTTTAATTTTCATACAAACTACCATAGGTACACTGCCATAACCCCATATTTTGAGTTTTTAATGATTTCACACATATTATCTAGACCATTCAATTAGTTTCAAGCGCTACTCTCACTCTCTATCTACTCTAGTTAATGGGCAAAACATTATGTTAAGGTTTTTTTTTACATTGTAGCGGAAAAACGAACACGGCTTCTGATGGTAAATGATCACTGCCGCCCATGGACATCGGCAATACCTGAGGTCTGAACTATAAGGTCTAATTTTATTACTCTTGATATAATAAATTGTTGGTAAAACGGTTCATATCGACTGAGCCTCCATGTCAAAAAGGACTTTATACAAAAGCTAGGACTTTATAGTAATACCTATATAAGTATCGCATGAGAACTACACATGAAAAGTAAGATATAAGTAATTCGTAAGTAGCTATTATATTTTCGATAAATAAGTAAATTCGTAAGTAGCTATTATATTTTCGATAAATATCGAGAATCGGGGGCCAAATCTTGCGCCTTTTTATCCAAATCTCATCATCATATCAATTTATATCTTGATCTTCCATCAACATTATCGTGTTAGCTTTAATTCGGTTGCATTGCATCTTAAGTTGTCGCTATGCTACCATCTCCACTTTTCAGTCTTTGGGTATACCTATCAACATCCACTGTGGAGTATTAAACTAACTCTTGTCGGCATATCACACCCCGTATAAAGCGCTATGATGAGGTCTGGGGTGATATCAAAGGTGATATGCGTTTGCATTAATATTTTATTCCTAAATCTGTCCGCATTTTATAAGTGGAAGCGAAGCCTTGTAAAGCAACCTGTATGTATGTATAACCAATATAGATCTTATTGTAGATAGGTATGTACAGTCGGCAAACGTAAATCATGACCCACTTTGTCGATTTTTCTTTTGTTAGTAAGGTTTTCCACGCTGTCATGCATCGAGCTTTAACCAACTTGTACCATTTGGAATGACAGTAGAAAAATTACCTTATGATGGGTTCATGATTCAGATTTGCTGACTGTACCTACATAGTAGTATACTACCACAGATATTATGATACCGTATAGTTACCATATAGATGAAGATTATGTAGTGTACCATGTGTCCAAACAAGCGTAAGATCACTTACATGTGTCGGCAGCGAGGAAACCGATAGGCTTGCGTGCGCGCCGCCGGCTGAACGGACTCCACGTACTACGCGTAGGGTCGCTCACTCAACGTCTCAACCGGTCGTCAACTCATGGTAGACCTGATACTACCGATTTTAGGTTCTCAAGTGACCGCTAGAGGCGCTGTACTATGTAGGGCTTAGGGGGCAACTCGGGCAAAAAATCTTTGGCAGGAATTTCAAGATTTTTTCACTGGTCACTGTTCTAACATAACCTAACCAATATTTTTTGTTTCACAGAGTTTAATACATACCTATGTAATTTGTACCATCACAAATATTTTGGTGGGGTTAAGTGTAAACACTGACCGAGTTTTTTGCCCGAAGTACCCCCTAAGCGTTTCAAAGATTTTTTTACGCCGACGCTAGCGTGTTCGGTCACTGTTAACTCATGTAGAGCTACTGGTCTGAAAACCAAATCCAGACAGACCTGCCAGTTAAGCATTTTAGTTAAAAAGTACCTTTTCAAAGTTGCGCAAAACAAGAAATTTAAAGAATAAGTTTTTTACTAATCATTCAATAGGTAATTTAGGTAGGCAACGCCCCTATGGTTTAGTAGCTTAAGTACCGGGCCGAGATCTCGGCGTCCTGGGTTATATTCCCGGATTGGGCAAAAAGTATGTTTCGAATTAAGTATTCAACAATCAGCATTGGGTGAGATTAGTGATTAAGGCAAAAACCTTAATCACCAGGTCCTGCAGGGAGACAGTATCTATATTGGCTGATACTTTATTGTAACATCTAGTTTGCTCGCATGTCCTACAGTACCAAGAAATTGGGCATATTTTGTTGAAGAGAAGTTTTAATACATATTGTCAATCGACGGCGGCAAGCGCTACCATCAGTAGGTAATCCGTCTTCTCGTCTACCACATAAAAAAGAAATAGATCATATTTGAGAACTTAACATAATATCGGCCTGGATCACCAGCATTTGGCCCGATACACAACCACAATGCCCGGCTGTCCGGCTTTTTCTAGGCAACTGGCAACCCTACCTCGGCACAAAGGATCACTGAGGGCGGCCACCGGCGCGTACGCCGATTACTGACACTGTATCGTATGCTTAGTGTGCTAGGAGTTGGTACAAATCTTGACATTTCCCTTGATCGTAGATTATCACGGCTGATGATTCGGGATGGTGTTCGAAACGTCTTTCGATCACTAGGTAGGTTCCACCATCGATCAATGGCAATCGATCTTAGCAATGGGGGCTATTTCGTGTAAAATCCTCTAGATGGCGTAATTGTTATGACTGAGGTCCCACTTTGACGTCATTGGTTGTTAAGTGTATTTTTTTTTATGACAGACGATCGATGGAGTAGACGGATCACCTGATGGTAAGCAATTACCGCCGCCCATAGACACCGAAACCAGTAGAGTCACAAGTGCGCTGCCAATCTTTAACCCCCTTTCCCCCAAATTGGGCCTTCGGTACCCTCACTTACTCGACGAAACACAGCGCAGGCGTTGCTTCACATTTTATCGAACATCAAAAAAAAAACATTCACCGTGCAGATGGAAGGTGTACTAGGACGGTAATCATTTCAAATATTTAGGTACGTACAGCCACACATCAAAGTAAACAAAACTGTCAAATTTCTTCAATCGACTCTCATCTTACTGTCATACACATTAGGTTGAATATCAATTGAGGAAATTTGACAGTTTGTGGTAACCTGATGTGTGGCTGTCTATACTTTCGTGCGTTATCATCTTGTGCTAAACATAGTTTTTGTCCCTAGATCTACCAAACAACGTTAGACAAGAAGCGGCGCCAAAGACGTACGAAATGAAGAATCAGACCCAAGCCAACTACAACCTCAACCACCCGAGCTACCCGGAGACCAACCACAACCTGTTCCAGATGATCAAATGCCACGAGGACAGCCTCTTGCGGCTGCACCACCTGACCGCTGGCAGGCAAATGAATGGGAACTACGAACAGTATCAAAACGAACTTATGTGGTACCCTAAAGACACACAAAGACCTTACATGAAACCGTACTTAGCCTACGAAGACATGAGACGAAAGTACGATGAGGTCAAAGGTGGGAAAGAGAAGGAAATTAAGGATACCTCAGAGGAGGAAAAGGATGGGAAAGGCGAGGAAAGGAAGAAGCCGAGGAGGAATAGGACGACGTTCACCAATCAGCAGCTGACTGCGTTGGAGAAGGTGTTTGAAAAGACTCACTACCCGGATGCGTTTGTGAGGGAAGATCTGGCGGCGAGAGTCAATTTGACTGAGGCTAGAGTCCAGGTAACTCATGTGGAAATGCTTTAGTCGTAATAATTTTATCTAAACAGTGATTGCCGCAAACGAGGCAATGCTAGCATAGGTCGCACTTTAAATCCCCGAGCAGAAAGGGCAATTCTCGTCGCACACGACATTGGTGTCGAATTTAGACTACTTACATAGGTAAATTCGTCCATACAAATTTCTCATTCGACATCAATGTCGAGTGCATGAGAATCCATCCAGGGCTGAATTAAATTTTCAACGTTAAGATTTTCATTCAATTAACAGTTACGCTTTGAGTCCCGGGTTGAATCACCAGATCGAGCTAAAATGTTTACTTATGATTTTCTGTTAGGAAGATCTCAATGTCATGTAATACAGGGCACACGCCTAAACTGCGCCTGATTCCTCTTCGGCTGTGTTACTATGTTAAAACAGTCAGTATGTGTAACTTAGTATTTTACTACCTATGTTGACTGTTTCCACCGAAATATGAGGGTACCTTAGGGAATAAAGTGTGCACGTGTGTATGCGCAGACACTAAGCACTATTATTCAGCGTACGCGGCTGGTCATTGATATGAGCCGCATTCCACTATTTCAAAACGCGTATCGCACTCAATTTACGCGGTAAACTAACTGATGCATGATTGAATAATTTATAAACAATTTTTCCCGTTGTTCCCAGGTGTGGTTCCAAAACCGTCGTGCGAAATTCCGCCGCAACGAACGCTCCGCTATGGGCAGCCACCGCTCCTCCAGCCACGGATCCCCCGAGCCCGTCCCCGTCCCCATAGGCCTCCCCAACCAGCCCGAAGCCCGACCCGACTTCACGCGGAACAAGGAACCTTGGCTGCATCACTTCCAAGCCAACAACTTGAACTTAAACTTAGGACTCCCGATAGCCAATTATCAGAACGATTATTCTCTGATGATGCCCAATATGAGTAACCGTCAGTATGTTCCTAATTCAAACGCTCTGATGGGACAGGGCGTGGTGGGCTACGGGGGAGCCACTGAGAACTCTTACGGATCTTGCGCGCTGATCAGTGGCTACGGGAGCTCGTTGCAGCCGGCACATCACAGTTCCTACAACTTGAATCTAAGGTTACGGCCTCATGATTTCAGCATAAATAATATTACTTTATGAAAATCGTTTACTTATCTACCTAACTCGTACATGTTTAATAATAAAAAAGTTTTATGTATTTTATCGTTTTTAATTTTGATTCATTTCAATTTGATCCTACAAAACCTTTACCTAACGAAAAGGCGAAACTCTAGCGCCATCTATTGGTAGGTAGTTGAACTAATGTCTTGTCATGAAACACCATAAACATGAAGGTTAGTGAGGGCGGGCCAGTAGTTTATTCATAATTTAATGAAGCTTGTACAGGTGCCTTCTGGGGCGTGGCAAAATTTAGTCCGAGTCACAGGGAAGGAACCGCAAAAACAAAACTCTTACGCTATGTTAACAACAGTCAGCAGCGCCATCTGCACAGATTCATTACTTATATTTTTTTATACATATTTTTATAAAAATAATGAGGCTGTACAATTTAGTACCTCTTGGCAGTTGCAAAAATAAAAGTATGATCTGTCAATGTCAAATGTGACATTTCAAATAAAAATAAAAAGGCGGAAAGCCGCTCGCAAGTTTCAGAAAATGTAATAACATCAAGAAAAGTTTAATATTTGCACTACTTGAGTGGTTCTTGGGTGGAAACCAAACATAGTCAAAACTATGTTATGATAGTAATTAACAGTGCAACAGTAGTTTATAGAATCCGATCTTACAATGATTGTAGGAATAGTTTACAGTAAACCCTTCCTCCTGCTAGTTTCCCTCGCCTTCACCTCGCATTATGTCTACTACAACTACATGAAGAAGCAGAAACCACCGAAGAAGGAAGTCCATGAAGTAATTCTCTTTTCATACGTCGAAGGACAGTTTAAACAAAGTAAATATTCACGATGCAAGATCACCCACAGTATGGAGAGACTATTGTGCCATTTGAACAGTGCTAGGTTTACAATTGACATTTGCCTCTACGTGATGACAAATTTAGACTTGGCCAATGTGATAATGAAACTCCATTTCAGAGGTGTGAAGGTGAGAATAATCATTGATGCTGACATGGCCTATACTTCTGGCTCCAGCATTCGGAGGTTAGAAAAGCAAGGAATCGCTATAAGGTGGATGAAATCGACGAATCTAATGCATCACAAGTTCTGCCTGATTGATGCTTCAACTGAAGATCCACGGGCCACTCCTTTGGTCATAGCAGGCTCTTTAAATTGGACAAACCAAGCACTCTATGGCAACTGGGAAGATGTGGTGGTCACATCACAACCAGTTCTAGTGACGCAGTACAAAACTGGATTTGACAAGCTGTGGAGTATGTTTAAGCCTGTTGTAAATATTTAACTCACATGGTGTGCTTTTAGTGATCCCATAAGGTTTTTATCTTGGTGAAATCTTAGAATAATTATTTTTGTTTGTCTGATGATTCCTCCTTGAGAAGTATGGTCCTATTAAAAATAGTAGGTAGTTTTATAAATTTTGTATAAAAAATTTATAACAAATATAGTAAGAATACAAAGTTATAGGACCAGACCAATCTATCTCTTTAATCTAAAGGGCATCAATAAATATTGATGACTTTGACGAAGGCTACCTGGAGTCAGCTTATATTTCCATCGAAGGTAGTGATTAACTCCAAAGGAGTGATTATATATTCAATAGAGTTGATGGCCAATGACCAATATCTAGTTTCACCCTAATAAAGCCCGAAGTGATCTCTTTCGATTATTGTTATTTAGTGTGATTTTTGAGATTGATCTTGATTCTTGTTACTTTTTTATGCTCTGTGCATATAAAAGTTAAAATTTAAACCTGTTAAGTTTATTTATCAAATTTTAAAAATGAGTAACTTTGTCAGTATCTTAAGCTTGATTTTTAGTTATAAGTTGTGTAGTTAGTAAGTGCAGTATTATTTTGACTTGCTTGCATTCTTTGTGTTCTTTATCTGAAGTAAACTAACCAGACATGCTCTTTAGGGTTGAATACAAGTTCTGTAACAACAAATAAGAAGGGCATTTACAAGGCGTACAAAAATGTTATCTGCATAACTAGGTTGAAACTCCATAAAACATTCATTTTCTGTAGACATTCAAGTTTCTTACTTTGAGAAAAAATACTGTGTGCTGTATTCCCTGCTCTTTTAATTAATTTAAATTAAGGGTTAAGATGGTATAGTTTTGCTAGATTTATAATTAAGCTACAAATTATCCTTTTTATGTCTGTGTGACTACAGAATCTGAGAATTCTTATTTAACTTTCAAGTATTTATTTTATATAAACAAAATGTTGGATAAATAAATATCTTAGCTGTTTTCTCAGTGTTTTTTTTACGTAAATAATCCATTACACCATTTTCGATCATCTAGTTCGCCACCATGGGCGGCGCGAATACTTATACTACTGACCATTAAGTTAAATAGACATCAATGCTACTGACTGACAGACTGACTTACATCTAGTGTAGCGAATTCATACATTTGCCACCCCTAAACAAAATTTTGCCTATTGCCAAATTCGCGGGTCTGTCTGTACTAATTTAGTAATGTTTTCCATTGAAGAGCTAAGTAATGTAGATTAATCTTGCTAAGAGCAAATCTAGTCGGAGGTCCTGTACGAGCCCCCCCACCCAGATCGATTTACTTCATAGAGTACCTACCTAAGGTAAGTAATGTAAAATAATAGTCTGGGTTTACCAATAAATACTTTATGAAACGAAGTGATTTTCCTCGTGGTAAGCGATTGGAATCGCCCATAGCGGGTTTCTATACCAGTGGAGTCACAAATTCTCCGCCAATCACTAAACTTGCCTCGGTTTGCTTGGGCCATTGTTTGGGACCTACAAGAAATAAAAGTTCATAGCAACTCCCAAAGCAAATGTTATTCCTTCAGGAAAACAAAACTGTTTCCGAACGAAACTCTAAACGTCATTGTTGGCAAAAAAATTATGACAGTTGATGACAGTGTCAGACAAACAAGACGAAAGTTCAAAGTCAAACTTTGGGCGGCCTAAAATACTTTACTTTAGTATTTATCTCTTGTTATAACTGGAGACATGGTTGCTAAAATGCTCGCTGGAAGGCTTGCTGTGGTTACTGGTAATTTATTGTTGACAATATAATTCATTCTTTTATATAAATTTAGTTTTAGGAAAGATCGATGTAAAGTTTGGAAACTGCTTTGATTTTAGGCGCTGGCTCCGGAATCGGGCGTGCTGCATGCCAGGTGCTGTCTCGGGAAGGTGCTACTGTGATTGCAGCAGACAGAAACTTTGAAGGGGCTCAGGAAACCATAAAATCTCACATTGCACTAGCTTCAGGGTCTAATGGTAACTTCATATTTATTTAATCGTTAATATTGAGTAACATAAAGTGCTTTTATGGACGTGTGATGAGAGATAAGTAATTTTGAATTAAAAACCCACATCTATGTGTAAACATGAACATTCATTTATTTGCTAAAATAGTTGTAAACTTTGTAAGCAATTCTTAAGTTTTAAAATGACATTTTTAGTTCTCATTTGTTATGATAATGACAAACTAGGAAATTCATTCATTCAAACATTTCCTACTGTAAGAGTAATAAGTAGATGTTGATAAAATCATGGTAGATAGATAACTCCTATCAGTAGGTAGTTACTTATCTTGTCAGTCAGTAAGTTATAATATATGATTTTAGCTATAAATAATATGATATAAGTAAATAAATAATGAAGAGTTAAAACTTTAATGTACAATTTCATAACAACATCAATTTTCCCATGTTGTTTTTTTATGCATGACCATGAATTTTTTATACCTGCCTATTATTCATGCTGACCTTCATTTTTCCCATGCCTTCTATTTATGTTATTCTACAAGTAGGTATGTACAAGAATATTAATTTATGGAAATGTTTAAAAAAATCAGTAATAGGAAATACTTATATATTTTTTTATTATTTCTTAAAAACAAACAATGACTGACCTGATGAGCATTCGGTATTGGTAGTGACCTTGTCACATATTTCTAAAGTTGTAGGTTTGATCCCCGTCATAGAAAAACACTTGTGTTATTATAAGAATGTGTCCATAAAGTAAGGCATGAAATTCATTGATGGCCCCACTGTCGCTAGGTCATAGTGTAAGGTAACCCCATTGCTTAAAGGTGGGAACTCCATGTATTCCCCAAAAAATCTGTTTTCAAGACTTTCTTGACAAATTGATATGAAAACTTCTAATATGAAGTAGGTAAATTTCATCATTTGTCAATGTCTGATCGTTGAGTTGAGATTGACCACCATAGCAGTGTAATATTGGTTAGGAGGACATCATTATGTATTTAATTTTCCTCTTTGCATAAGTGCATAAGCTACTTTTACTTTGGAATAATTTAAAATAATATTGTTTATTGTTGTAGGAGATCACAGTGCTGTGGAGCTTAATGTGGCCGACTCAAAGTCCGTCCAAAACCTCCTGACAACTGTTCTGGAGCAATACAAAAAGCCTCCCACCATTGTAGTCAACTCAGCTGGCATTACTAGAGATAACTGGCTGATGAAGTTGTCAGAAGAGGACTATGATGCTGTCCTCAATGTTAACTTAAAGGTAAAATAATTACCAAATTTTCTTTCATTTGTATCCTAAGAGGCATGTATGCAAAAAAAAACTTAACAAAAGTTAAAAATGTTTAGTACCACTTTATTGGGTTTCAGCTACTCATCTAAAAATGGCATAGTTCTGATCTTCATTATCCCTGATTTTTTTTATTAAAGCCATTTCTCATAAAGTATTACTATGATTTCTAGGGCACATGGCTGGTGATGCAAGCATTCGCGAAAGCGATGGCCGCAGAACAGGTTCCTGGATCTATTGTCAACATATCAAGCATTGTCGGCAAATATGGAAACCTGGGTACGAAAAAATATCATACTAATATAATAATGTACAGTTCACATTATTGAAGAATTGATATTAATATTTAATTTTAATATTTCAGGACAAACCAATTACGCTTCTAGTAAAGCTGGAGTTGTTGCATTGACGAAATCTGCTGCAAAGGAATTGGGAAAGTTTAATATAAGGTGTATTTTTTTTTAAAAAAATTTTTTAATACCATAATTGGAAATTGCTGAAATGCGCTAAACGGGATAGCATACTTAATTTATTGTTATTTTAATTTCAGAGTAAACTGTATTCTGCCAGGCTTCATAAAAACTCCCATAATCAATACTGTACCTGAGAAAGTCATTCAGGGAATACTGAAAATGGTTCCTTTGGCGAGAATGGGTGAACCAAATGGTGAGTGTAATAAATAGGTACAAATGTTTATGACATTTAAATTAAGTCTATAACTTTAAATGTGTAAATCAATAACTGAGCATTTACCTATGCTATACAGCTGCTGTGTACCTAAAATTGTGCACTATTTTGTTATGAAAATGATAGTAATCTGTATCTTCTTTATCTATATCTTCTTCTATCTAGATACCATTTGTAAAGAGATAACTTCTATAGTCAATGACAAGGCTTATAAGTAAACCGAAAATACGAAACATTAGCGCGATGTAATCGACGCGACGACCAGCGATATCTATTGGTTCAGTTTATAACTACTGCTCTGAAGCGAAGTGAGGGCGGGCTACTAGTATAACCACTAATAATAAAAATTTTTTTTTTCAGAAATTGCCGAAGCAATCGCCTTTTTGAGTTCAGACAAAAGCTCTTTCATCACCGGAGCTTCACTAGATATTACTGGTGGATTTTAAGAAGTAATTTACTAAGTTAAATTGTTCAGTCAAATCAATGTCTTCCACTTAACTGTGATATATGTCCATATTTTAAGCAATAATTTATACAACAGTTTTTAACAGTTACTTATTATCAAGATTAACAGCTTTTTAATATTGTTTATCACATTCTTGGTGTGGTAGTATAATAAATAGATACTCAAGTAGTCATTGTTTTAATTATATTTTGGATAGGTATTCCTAAAAGGCAATTTTGGTCTAAAATGTCCATGTGTTGGAATAATTGAATTTTATTAGATAAAGTGACCGTCTCTAACTATATAGTGACATGATTGTTTATACAAAAAACTCCCCTCCTTTATAAAAATATGCATCCATATACAGAAAGGATTTTTTACTATTTATTACAGGAAATTACACATTATTACAAGAAAATTAAAGATAAAATAACTCAAAATCCTATTTATTTACACTTTCTGTGATTTTTTATTTGTTTTTAATTTATTTTTCTTGTGTTCAGCTTTGTTCTTTTGTCGCTTATCTTTCATGAAAGTTCTATATTCTGATTTTCTCTTCTCATCTATGATCTCTTTGTATTTCTTTTTGTTATATTTTTGGAACTCTGCATCTGCAAGCAACTCGTCAACCATAGTTCTTTTCCTTTGCTTCTTTGTCAATCTCTCATTTACATGGTCTAGTTGGGAATCCATTATACGCCCAACCTATAAAATGTACAATATAAAAAGTAATTAAAATAAGTTACTACAAAATATAAATACAACATTGTCCTTAACTGGATATTTCACCATAAAATAGTCCAACAATTATATGGTGAAGTATCCTATCTATTTTATGGCAGAGTAAGTATATACTATGACTGCCAAAAAGTAACAAATGGAGCTAAATTTAATTTACGAAATAGGTTAGACTCCTCAGTGTGCCACCCGATGTCTTCAGTTCTAAATATTCTACCCTCTTTTCGAAAAACAATCCTTAAACCATTTTGTATACTGTAAAGTCTAAAGCCGTGGTCGTCAAACTGTGGCCCGCTGATAAGTAGATTCCTTTAATTAATAGTCAACTACACAATCGTACTTCACATATAATGTGGCCCGGACCTTAGTGCTCACATTGTTATGTGTGGCTCTTGAGCAGTAAAGTGTGACGACCGCTGGTCTAAAGGGATTTACAACAGATTTTTATGTATTATTTTTAAATAGTTACTAATAGAGAAAATACTGTTGCTCTTTACCTTTCCACATATCTGCAAAGTAAAACCATATAAAAAATATTAATTAGTAAAAATTTCTAACCTGGAAGTATTTCGGCAGCACTTCCATATCATTCTTCTTGTAGAAATGCTTAGGATCAAGGGCTGATCGCATCTTTAGGACCTCAAGATCATTCTTTAGTTCTTCATTAATCTCTGGAGCTGGTAAGTTGTACCATCCTGGACCTTTGGTCTTCTCTCGCTCCTTCTGTAATGATAGGATAATACATTTTTATAAGAATAATAATTATTTCGATCCTGAATGTAAATAGAAAGTTGCATAAGAAAAAAGAAAAAATATCCAATGGTAATCTTAGGTTATGTTCATCTTCAATTATGCAGATAATGATCTGCATTTTGACTAAACATTGTACAGTCAGTCACACATCAGGTTACCACAACCTGTCAAATTTCCTCAATTGATATTCAATCTAATGTGTATGACAGTAAGATGAGAGCTGATTGAAGAAATTTGTCAATTTTGTATAATTTGACTGTATTATGTAATGAGTTTGGTACTCAAGTTAGAAAAATATTGCAAACTATATACCATTACTCAAAGCAGTTACCTTTTTCATAGCTTTCAGTTTTCTATGGCTAACATGGTACCCAGGGAGACTATGCTCCTTCTCAATTCCTGGTTGAAGCACTGACTTTTGCATCTCTTTCTCCACATCCACTGACCCTATTTTTGATTTTAGCGTCCCAGTTTCTATGTCTAACTGCTCAAAATGAAAGAGCCTTTGTTTCTTCTTCTTCACTACTGAATGGTTCCATTGCATTTCTTCAAAGAATTCATCGAAAATTCGGTCAATTTTTAAGCCTTTCAGTTTGTTTTGCAACTCTTCTTCAGCCGCTGCCTTCGAGTCTAGTTCTTCTTTCTTTTTTTCAAATAGCTGTAGGATTGCTTGTTCCCTGTCTTCTAAATCTGTAATTATGAAATTAAAATGGAAACTTATTTACTGAACATTTGTATTTGTAAAGTGTATGTATATAATCTTTGGGTGTATTTTATAAAATCATTAAATCGTAGGTAATAATACGCAAACTAACCTATAAAATAAGGCTTTTCTTCTTCTCCCAATAACTCTGTTTTCACTTGCAGTTCTTCATCACCCACGGTGTCAATAATGAAGTCCATTGTGTTGGATTCTCGATAAAATTATTAGACTTGAATTCAATACATAACTTTATTAAAAACTTCCCATGTGTTGTGTTCAGTGTTATTTTATTTTATTTTGCATGTAATTTGACAAGCGCCGTCAATCTGACGGTTTTAATATACGTTCGGAAACAAAGATGATTTTGTATGTATAGATAGAACGAGTGAGCTCTATACTTATATTCTGTCAATAAATTCGTGTTTATTCTTGAGGAATTTAATTCCATTGTATTAAGTAAGTTGAAAACTAATTTTTAGGGAACAAACGGAGTTCCCATGTTTTATAAGCAATGCACAATGGGGCTAGGCTAGCATACCCCAAAGCCTATGACCTAAGATAGGCCTAGACCTAATTTATTCAATATTATCCGTGCCTCAGAAAGCACGTTTAAGCTGTTGGTCCTGCGCATGATCCTTGTTTGGTCGTGTCACCTGGTGTCTCATCGAAATATGAGAGGGTAAAATGGAGAACGAGTAAATTACGAGTATGGATTGGAAACAAAAGGTGCACCTGTATTTGCGCAGACACTTTTGCACTTTAACTGTCCTGTGTCGATGGCTGATTGTTCAGGTTGGCCACCAGAAATGAACTAATAGATGGCGCTGTGCTAAATTACATCGCGCAAGCGTTTCGTGTTTTCGGTTTACCTGTAAGCCTTGTCGTTGTCTATAGAAGTTATCTCTTTATAATGGTATAGAAGATAGAAGAAGATAATATATTTATTTTTAAAGTTCACCCATAATTTATCAAGTAGGTAATCAGGGGCCACTTGGATGTAATAAGATTCATAATATAGTCATAGAGATTTTTTGTTCATAAGATGGGTCACGAAGGGTCAGTGTGAAAATGACCGGGCCATGGCATAATAAAGTTTGGGAAACAGTGCTGTAAGGTAATGTACCTAAATTACAAAATTAAAGCATCTGCATTAAAATTAACTACTTTTAGGCAAGTCAGACTTATTAGTTGCATATTATAAGTAGTGTTCTCATGTAAGTGACATAGATAATAATAAGTCTTAGTGAGAATAAAAATCTTTAAACGTAAACCTATTTATTACCTGACCCTAAGTACCTATAATTATTAATTGACTGACTATCACAAAACGTCTGTGTCAGCGTGAACCTTAAACACATGAGAAGCATGATTATAAATAGAATCGCTTGTCCTCGTGCATTTCCCAGGGAATTAATTAAGTGTTCAAGGTCCGCCGAGCCCCTTCTAGGGCCCTTCCGCGGTCGTTATTGTTGAAGCGCGTCACTATTCAAGCACCCTCCGGTTTCCGAACGTAAAGGCGGGAACCGTCTTGCTTGACGGTTCCCGCTCCCGGTTCACGTTCCCCGACTTTGTCCCTAGCAGTGTGTTGTAGAACTCTTTTGATGCTTTAGCACTAAGTATTTTTACATATCTACTTACTTAGGTAATTATAGTTATTTAGGAAGCATTTTTAAGCTTATTATTTGGCATCATGAAATAAACTACGGTATACTTATATAGTATCAAACTAACCTGATGGTAGTAGGTACCTACGTGATTGTCGTCGTCCGTATTAGACACCCGTAACGACAGTGGAGTCACAAGTGGGCTGCCAACCTTTTGCCCAGTACTTACTCACTCGGCGAAACACAGCGCAGCCAAAGCTTCACGCCGGTCTTTTGTGAGGCATTGGTATCTTCTTCTTCTTCTTATTTTTATGTGTGGCAATCCACTCCTCTTCGGTGTCTTGACTGAGTTGTCCAGACTGAGGATTACTCGTGCCATTGTCATGTTTAATGGTTTTGTTTGATTAGGCGAGGAAGGTTTTAGGATAGGTAGGGCGATGGGCAAAAATAAAATAAATATACATAATATTGGGGATGAAATTTATAACTTAATGTTGTGATAGGAGAGGAACTTAACTAAGGAATATACATACTTTTTATTGCTGAGGGACAAAATGGAAGAGAGGTTGTAGGGAAGAGGAGCCTTGTATTTAATAAATATATCATGAAGAGGTAAGGAATCGAATAGGGGACAAGTCAACAGGATATGTTCAATATTACCATCTTCCAGACCACATTCACATAAAGAGGAATCTTTGATATGGAGTTTAGCCAGATGGGAAGGAGATGAACAATGACCAAAACGTAAGCGGGAAACAGTTGATGATATGACTTTCTTTAAATATATCTTAGAAAACCATGGTTTCAATGAAACATTCTGCTGGAATTCCTTGTAGAACTTGCCTTTACATTGACTGGTTTCGTCCCAATGTTGGCTCCACTCTTCCAATAAAGAGTGACGCGGAAGAAGAGATAAATCTTGAGTATAAATTCGATTATTGCTATCACTACCTTGTCTTGCTGCCAATTTAGCTAACTCGTCTACCATCTCATTGCCCTGTATTCCTGAATGTCCAGGAATCCACGACAATTTAACGCGCAAATTTGAATCTGAGCATTCCTTTAACTTTGATTTGGTTAACAATACAAGGGGACACATTGCTTTGCTGAAAGGATTTGATAACAGTGACTGAAGGAAGCTTAAAGAGTCCGTGAGGATAAGAGAGTCGCAAATTTTATTAGCTAATATGAAACTAACACATTCTAAAATGGCCAAACCCTCTGCAGTGAAGTTTGTTGTTAAACAAGGGAATTTAAATAGTTTGAAGTAGCCTGAAGAGTTTTGCAGGAATGCAGCACCGACACTGCTATTCGAGTTTGGGTCAAAAGGATGTTCAGTAGAAGTTGATTTAGAACCATCAGTAAAGAATACTTCCGTATTTGCAGCGTTTTGTTCAATATATACGAGTAATTTTAGATTTGGATCACGAGTATCTTTATCAATACCTAAGGACAAAGAGATTTCGGGTTCAAATATTATATCAGTATAGTTGAAATGAAATAGGGGAAAGCATGGAAACTTTACTATCTGGTGGTCCACTTGTAGTAATTTCCTATAGCTCGTAATTAAGTATGGAAGCGATTTGTTTGACCAAAAGTTATCTGACATGATGATGTTGAGATTTTCGAGTTTTGAAATGAGAGGATGATTTTCGATTTGACCGACTTTGAACAAATATCTATCAGAAAGATACTGCCGTCTAAGGTTCAAAGGTGGTTCTGCGCATTCGACTTGTAAGGCATTTGTTGGTGTACTTTTCATGGCCCCTACGATAATTCTTAAACATTTGTATTGTAAAAGATCTAGTTTCTTTAATGCAGTTTTTGAGGCTAGGCTAAATGTGAATGATCCATAGTCTAAGAGGCTTCTAACTAAAGCATTATATATTAATCTTAAAGTTGTTGGGTGACCACCCCACCACACGCCAGTAAGAGCTCTCATAACATTCAAACTTCTTTCACATTTGTTAATGATATAGTTTATATGAGGCAGACTGTTACATTTACTATCAAAAATTTTCCCCAGAAATATAGCCTCATTAGAAATCGGAATTTCTGCACCATCAACACAAATCCGAATAGTAGGAATTTTGTTCTTCCTGGTAAATATTACAACTGTGCTTTTAGAAACAGATAACGAGAGATCATTGACTTTAAACCACTCAGATAAATCAGTTAAAGATTGCTCTAGTGAAGCAGATGCAGCTTCAATAGAGTGATTAGAGGAGTAAACTAAAACATCATCAGCATATTGAAGAATGCAACAATCAGAACCTATAACACTTTCTAGTTCCCTAGTGTACACATCATACAAAAGGGGACTAAGAACTGAGCCTTGTGGGACTCCTTTCCATAAATATCTGAAAACATTTTCAAAACCAGGAACTCGTAAGCTAACAGATCTTTCCATAAACAGATTGAAGATGAAATTTGTGATCTTTAAAGGAATATTGAGATCACAAAGCTTCTTTTTTAAAATAGATAAGTTAACATTATCATAAGCGGCTGCGACGTCTAAAAAGGCTGCTGTTACTGAATTATTTTTAGAAAAAGCTAATAAAAGATCTGTGGAGAATAAACTAAGGTTATCTGATGTGCTTTTACCTCTCCTAAAGCCAAATTGAGTTTTACCTAACAGGTTGTTTTTTTCTAGGAACCATTCTAATCGGTTTTTAATTAAATGTTCTACAATTTTAGAAAACACTGAAGCTAAGGCTATAGGCCTGTACGAATTTGGGTCAGCGGGATTTTTAGAAGGCTTGAGAATCGGAATTACAATATGACGCTTCCAAGAGGGTGGTATCTGACCGGTATCTATGATCAAGTTAATAATATCTAAGAGAAACGACAGTGCAGAATATTTGAGATGAGTTATGAAAGAATACGGGATACCGTCTATGCCGGGTGAGGAATCAGAAACTTTATCTAATATTAATTGAAGCTCTTTCATAGTAAATGGAAGGGTAAGAGAGCAATCCCCAAGATATGGTTCATTATACTCGGGGGTAAAAATATTATTTGGAATCTGATCCCTGTTAGGAACAAAGTCGGGTGACAGTTTTTTAAAGAAGGGATTTACCCAGTCTAAGTCGAAGGAAGAGCGATTATTATTTACTAAGGAGCACCTATAACGTTTAATATTATTCCATACTACAGTTAAGGGAGTTTCAGGAGACATTGAGGAACAGAAACGTTCCCAACCAGCTTTCTTTTTCTTCTTGAGAAGTCTTTTTGTTGCTGCAGTAATATTTTTATAATTAAGATAATTTTTCATATCCAGATTGTCCCTACAAAGCTTTTCTGCCGCACTCCTTTTTTTAATTGCCATAGTGCACTCATGATCCCACCATGGCGGTGATGGGATTTTATTGCTGGCAACATTTTTCCGCTTGAATGTAGCGTCAGCTGATAACTGGATTATTGATAACAAACTGTCATACGAAGAGTTAAGATTTTGTTTAGAAACTTTTGGAAGCGAGGTTACTTTTTCCTCAATCAAATTACTGTAAGATGACCAGTCACAATTGTGGAGATTATATTGAAGCAAAGGAGATAATGAAGGGACTGAACGATTGTTTGCATTAGGAAGTGAGACTAGAATGGGAAAATGATCACTCCCATACGAAGAAGGGATGCATTTCCAGGAAAGAAGTGAAGAAAGTGATGGGGAACAAAGTGAAATGTCAACAAAGCTTAAAGACTGACCAGGCCGACTACGCCTGGTAGCAGAACCGTCGTTTAAAACGCAAAGGTTTAAATCATCAATGAGATCTACAAGGTGATTACCAAATGGGTCATTGTTGGAGGCACCCCAAAGTGAATGGTGCGCATTAAAATCGCCTAGAATTATTTTAGGACCAACTAAAGAAGAAATGATGTCTTTCAAAATAGGTAAAACTGAAACATCCTTTTGAGAAATGTATAAGGATACTATTGAGATATCTCCTATCTTTGCAGCTACTGCATTTATGTGAGAGTTATTGAAGGCAGGTAGTGAGATTTGAGAGTACATATAATTCTTTTTGATGAGGAGAGCTGCACCTCCCCACCCATCAGGTCTGTCATCTCTGAGGACTGAATAACCCCGAATCCTGAAAGGAAAGCCGGGCTTCAGCCAAGTCTCAGAGATAGCAAGAGCAAATGGTCTAAATTTATTTATTAAATATATAAGATCAGGTACTTTCGACGAAACACTCCTACTGTTCCATTGAAGGACCTGATCCATATTGTTTATTGAAAAGTTGGTAAATAGAGACTGTCAAGTTATTTATCAAAGATATGGCAACGTTGTACGGTAAGGTTGAATTTACTATGATGTTTATTAGAGAAGCTAATAGATTGTTTAAGTCGGAAGAGGAAACAGAATCACTTGTTGAATTTACTGCTAGTCCACAACCATTTTGTGGTGGGGGAATAGAGAACTGAGACAGAATTTGATCATGTTCTTTTCTATCATATCCTTTGGTGGTTGGGAAATTTGTCTTTTTTTGTTTAAGAATAACAGTTTTTTTATAGCTTTTAGGGAGTTCAGCTGCTGATGAAGGCAATGCAGAGTTAGAGTATGAAGATGCTGCAGGTGAGGGAGAAGATGATATAATTGAAGAAAATGATTTTTTAAAAGGGAATTTAGATGCTGCTTCATTATAAGATACTGCATTTGATGACATAAACTGTTTGATATTAGTTTGACGGATGTACTCTGGGCACTTTTTGTCATTCGCCTGATGACTGCCGTTGCAATGGATGCACTGGAAATCCTCAGACTCAGGACAATCGCTCCCTGTGTGGTCTTTCGCACATTTGAAGCATCTAGGTTTGCTTCTGCATTGGACTCTAGTGTGACCAAAGCGGCAACAATTATAGCATATTACTGTTGGGAAGACATATTGGTCAACAGGTAACGATGAATAAAAGGAATAAACTCTCTCTGGGAGAGTCTGGCCATCAAAAGTCAGGACAACAGATTGGGTTGGAGACCACTTTACACCTTCAAAATCTGAAACTTTACGGGATAGACGTCTAGTTTTGATGACAGGTCCACAACCTTCAGGAACTCTTATATTTGCCACTATCTCCTCATGTGACCATTCAACTGGAATTCCCTTAACAATTCCCATCCTACTAATGTTGTAAGAAGGAATGGACAGCTCGTAATTAAGTGTCAATGAATCATTTGCTAGGAATGTGTTAGCTGCAGACGGTGTTTTAAATTGGACAGCAAGCCTATTGCGACCAATGCGCTTTATTCCATCTTCTAATACATTTTTCAGATTGTTTTTGAATAGAAAATTCCCAAACTTTATGGGATGGAGAGTGGAGCCATCACTGGGAGACTCCTCCTTTGACTGTACATGTACTATATAGGGGCCAGCATCTTGTTCAGTGTAACGTTTTCTTAAGACATTTGTGTTAGTGTTAGGAGTCATCATATTACTGTCATTTAATTGTGGTGCAGGGCTGGGACTGGGAGTGGGACTTTGTGGAGTCTGAAGGACTTGAAACATATTGTCGTTAAGTGGGATAGGCCGGGAAATGGATTTCAATTTACCTTTGAAGGAAGGTTTTGCAATCGATTTTTTTTCTCTTTTTTTATCTTTATCAACGCTGTCATTATCTTTCTTTTTTAGGAAAGCAGATCTGCGGGACGAAATGAAGGAATCGGCTTCTAATAGCTGGAGCAAAGGATTAGATGGGATGGGTGGAGGATCTGGATCGGGGGGTTCAATGTCCATGTTGGACAAACAAAGAAATATTTATACAACTTACCAATGTACAGGATATACACACACAAAATATACAAATAATTAAATATTTACAATAATAACAGAGAGATTTTACAATTAAATTAAATAATAAATAAAAACTATGTACGCCCTTTTCAACTTCCCGCCAAAAAGTCGAGGCATTGGTATCACTCCGGTCGAGCCATGGGCTGGCCCATTCATGTCTGTCCGAAAACTTCTTCTTAGCTCTTTAAATTTATACTGGCCAACTATGCACCTGAAAAAATCTAGTATTTTGGTGCTAAAACTATTAAGGTGCATTATGGAGTTGGCAACACTGGGCGGTAGCGATCTGGTCCCAAAGTTCCTGAATCTCATGGCTGGACCAACCCTATTGCCATAACATTAAAGTTTAAAATCCAACGGCATTTCTTCATAAAGGATGCGAGCGGACAAGCGTCCGATTCTATTGTAAATTGTTTTGGGCAGCGAAGCAATGAGATATCGATCTAATGCCTTTAGTGATACGGTCCAAATGTTTCCTTTGTGGTGTTGGTCTCGAGACAAGGTGTCTCGGTGTTTGTACGGAGATGAATCTTTTTCTTATTTCCGTTATGTGAGCACTTCAGTGGACAATTTGATAGTGCAAATTAGATACCATGCCACCTGCAGATGATTTTCCTTATGTAAGTTATAATAAGGTTGTATTTCATTTAAACGCTGCAGTTGGTTTTTGTTGCAATTTAATGGGTAAGTTACAAAGAGCAATGCACCAAGGTACCTCGTTGTACATTAAAGAAGCTCATCTTTTTATAGGTAGGTACAGTTTAGAACATTCAAATCGCCCCGTCTAGTTAAGTACTGGGCCATGATCTCGGGGTTCCGCCTTCGATTCCCGGGTCGAGCAAAAGTACTTATGTTTCGAGTTAATTGAACATTGCTCGAGTTTGAGATCACCAATCCGCGTTATGCAAGTGTGGTGATTATTAAGCCTATTTCCATCATGGTAGCGATGACTTGATTTTTATGAGGCCTTTGCCCTGCAGTGGGATAGATACTATACATTCAGAAAGGGAACGGATTTTGTTTAATTAAGTCCTAATACTAAGTGAGGGCGGGCCATCATTCATAAACAGTGTTCTTTAAATAGGCAAGTGGGTTGGTTGGTTATTACCTAAAATCCCTACGGACTTTTGATACCCTCATAATTGAGAGTGGGTATTGGAAATTGTGTTAATCGCTTTAAATCAGGGTTAAAAGGTAAAATGCGATAAAAATTATTAATGCGTGACATTTAGGAGGGATCACGGGAATCACGGGCCTTCATCGACGCCCATTACTACCTTTCAGATAATTAGGAATAACACATAGTACCTACCTAATGCTCCGTTGCATTGGTAGCATTGGTCTAGTTTAGTAAAACGCTATGCTTCCAGCGCTCATTTTTCCCGCGCACGTGCAAATTGTGGAATGACCTTCTAGTTGCGGTGTTCCCTGATCGCTATAACATGTCCTTTTTTAACGAGGTTTGAAAAGAGTACTTCTTTCACGGTAGGCAGCGGCATGACCGTGCCTCGGCATTGTTGTTGTTGAGCGGCGGTTACCATTTACCATCAGATGGGCCTCATGCTCGTCTGCGTACTTCAGCAATAAAAAAAGAAACACCAATGTTACATTACATTATAAATACCATTTACTAATATCAAACCCGCCGCTTATTAGTAAGTAGATCAATATCTGTAATCTACCCTGATGTGATTACAACGCATCCGATATCCACTCATGCGTAATCAGGCGATGCACTTTGCTTGCGATAGCGGTCATCACAAGGGGATGGTAGCTATTTTTATGTGCAGACGAGCAGATGTGGAGACGATGGAGAAAGGAGGATGGTGATGGAGAGAGGAGGCAATTGTGGGAGAGCCACGCTTCGGCATGAATGGGCCGGCTCGACCGGAGTGATACCACTGCCTCACAGAAAACCGGCGTGAAGTAGCTCCTGTGCTGTGTTTCGCCGAGTGAGTGAGGGTACCGGAGGCACACCCGGGGAGGGGAAGGGGTTAAAGTTTGGCAGCGCACGTGTAACTCCACTGGTGTTGCAAGTGTCCATGGGCGGCGGCAATTGCTTACCATCAGGTGATCCGCCTGCTCGTTTGCTACCTATAACATAAAAAAAAAGGCCGCGTGCAGGAGGCCGCAGCCGTTGCCGTCCTCCCATCAGGTGGACCGACGATCTAGTGAAACTCGCGGGGGTCCCTTGGATGCGGGTGGCACAGGACCGATCTGAGAGCACGTTTGGGGAGGTCTATGTCTAGCTGCGGACGTCTATTGGCTGAAATGGTGATGATGATAAGACGAGCAGACGGGTCACTTATAACACAACGCATAGACACCTGCAACACAAGTAGAGTCACAAGTGCGCTGCAAAACTTCAACCCCCTTAACCCCGAGGCTCCGGTAACCTCATTCACTTAAAGAAACACAGCGCAGGCGCTGCTTCTTTCTACCATATTTATATTAGTTCCTATATTTGCCAATAGATGGCGGTAGTTAAATTGCTCAAGTGTTTTGACTTTTCGGGTTACAATAATAAGCCTATGGTTGTCTATAGAAGTTATCTCTCTATAAATTGTATTGATTTACTTTATGAAATAGCAGAGCATTAATAGAACTTGTGATGGTTTCATTTACGTACAACTCTCGTCTTTATAGATTTACTTCCTAAAATGTTCGCAAGGTTTCCCTCTTTTTACATCACCCCTTACCCTTCGCTCCCGACAACCAGCATCCTATATTTAGGGTGCTTCCAGGAATAACTTTATGTCAACCACATCTCTGGTCCCAGCAGGATGCTGCGGCCTTGGCTGCGAGGGGGTACGGTATGGCATTGACCCATTTACTGCGTTCAACCGTTTGTATAAATGTTATCGTAAAATACTCCGAATCGTACGTACCTACCTAAGTTGATCAATTTACTAGTAAGAGTCGATTTTTTTATACGTACCTAGTTACCTTTTGGTAGAACTTTAAGAACCAATGGTCAGAATAACAGCAATTTGGTTGCAATATGACTATTGGTTAAGCTAAAAAGATAGGTGGCAGACGACCAGACGGATTGACGTCTCGCTTGGTGATAAGCGATTACCGCCGGCCATAGACACCTGCAAAGCTAGTAGTGACACAAGTGCGCTGCTAACTTTTGCCCCCTTTCCTCTCACTCACTAGAAAAAACCTAGCACAGGCGCTGCTTTACGCTGGTGATGTGTTTTTGCAAAAAAAAGTAGCCTATTACGGGGTTCGTTTAGGATAATTGAATTGCTAGAACAGTCATCTAGTAAGTGGAAGGTTGTGGGTTCGGTACCTTAACCCTTTCTTTATTTTTTTAATTACGTACAGCCACACATCAAAGTATGTAAAAAACTGTCAAATTTCTTCAATCGACTCTCATCTTACCGCCATAAACATTAGGTTCAATTTCAATTGAGGAAAGTTTACAGGTTGTGGTAACCTGATGTATGGCTGACTGTACATTATTTACACATCCTTGTTTCCTATAATCGGTCTCAGCAACATAGGACCTATATTAGGTATTTTGTTTAAAAATAACCTACTACGTACGTTTTTTTCGAAGGGATTGGTAGTTTATAGGCATTTTAAATATTATCTTCTTAGCCTTAGAAGTCGGTGCCAAGCCATAATAATTTTACCGCAGTCGTTCGGCTCGTCTTATGTGGAAAACTGAAGTAAACAGATTTAATAGCAAATAAAATATTTATGTAAAAGATTACGGAGGTGAAACGCCTTTCCTATTAATATGGGTCTATCTTCTATACTAATTATAAACAAGTGAATTCAAGCTTTTATGTAATCCGAAAAGACGAAATATACATAGGTACCTACTTGCGTGATGTAATCTACACCGAGCGTCATCTATTAGTGAAATTAAAAATTTGGAGGGCTTAGAAATAGGTACCTTAACATTAAAAAAATTGTATCTAACTAAGAGATATAAATAAATAAATAAATTGAGACAACATCACATACATTGTCCTAGTCCCAAACTAAGGTTTTCCCTTGTGCTATGGAAACCAAAAACAACGAAGGTACTACAAACACCCAGACCCAACACATATGTGGTCCCCCCTTGTCAAAGCTATATATACGTCCGTGGACGTAAGGCACATAAGGTTGACCGTGGGAGAGCCATGCTTCGGTATGAATGGGCAAGACCCCTGAGGGGTGATTTATAAAGTTATCTTTGGTTCAGACCAGGTTAAACGTGACCATCATTCCCGAGTCGAACTGGACCGTCCCGTTTTTTGGTACGTAAATACCATGTGAGAGCCACGCTTCGGCATGAACGGCCAAACTGAAGTGATACCATGGCCTCACAAAAGGCGCGCTTTGTTTCCCCAAATGAGTGAGGGAGGGCACCGTAGGCCCAATCGGGAGAAAGGGGGTTAAAAGGTTGGCATTGGCAGCGCACTTGTGACTTCACTGGTGTTGCCTATGGGCGGCGGTAATCGCTTACCATCAGGTGATACGTCTACTCGTCTGCCACCTGTAAATAAATACTGCCGGTATACCCCAAATATGCGATAAGTACTACTAAGTATGTGCTGTTTTTTTTCAACTGCAAAAAAAACATTTTTTTTAATTGGTAATAAAAAAAATATGATTATTTTGCAGTTACCTACCGGTACATAAGGGTAGTTCATATCATACTTTAATCCTCAGCAAGCCGCGCTCGTCCACTGCTGGACATAGGTCTCCCCCAATGCACGCCACCGCTCCCGATTTTCGGCCACTCTCATCCAGCTCACTCCAGCCAGCCTTCGAATGTCGTCATCCCATCTTGTAGCAGGGCGTCCAACACTACGTTTACCGAGTCCCGGTATCATAGTTAATATGTAGGTTATATCTACTATTATTATTAAATGTTTGTAACGCATGTTTTTTCAGTGTGAGAATCTCCCGACGGTCCTTGGAGCGTAAAGCAAAGTTATTACCATTACCATACGCAACAAGTAAGTAATCAAAATGCGGTGTATTTAATCTAACCAAACCCCTTTTTGAGTCAAAACGTGGTCACATTTGTCATGCCTGGGTACGTGTGTACGTGCGGAATGTCATACCCTGAGAGCCTACAACGAAACCGTTTAAACCGAACGAGAATACATTTGTCGCACCCAAACAAAAGACACGTACAGCACGTGGGAAAAGGATAGGGACGAAGATTCGGTTGTTTCCGTTTTGTAGTAGGCTCCATCGTGCTTTGCATTATTTATTCTCATTACATTTTATGAGACCGATGTGGGTAGGTAGAGATTATGAGAGCTCGTTAGTATGAAACTTTTTCAATCTCAGTATTGTGCTTATGGTTGAAATATTTATTTCTATGTGAAATGATAGAAAGTTTTAATAACATGTAAGGAATGTTGTTGTATCTAGTAACGATTATTTATTAGTTAATGGATGCCCGCAGCTCCGCTCACGTATAGTTTGGTTTGCCACTGTTTTTTTTTAATAAATTGTACTTTCAGTTAAGTCGTATATTAACAAAGCAATTTTAAATACATAATTACCTATACGTATGTAATTAATTAGGTGTTGTAATACCTACTTACTGCTTAACCTTTCGACCGAGTTGCAACCTCGAAACGTCAAACAGTAGGTAGTGCGTTTTTGAGTGCGTTTAGACCCGGTTACATAAATTAAATGGCCCGGTATCACTATCTTATTATTTCAAAACAGTACCAATAGATGTCGCTACGTGTCAATTACATCGTGGAAGTGTTCTGCTTTTTCGGTTTACCTTGTCGTTTTCCTTAGAAATTAACTCTTTATCAATAGTTATAGAACACTTAGATTAGTAACTACAACTAACAACAGGCTGGCCAAATCCTAAAACTCAATACGATATTATGAACTAGGAGAAGAACTCTTAATTAGTCTGGGAAGCATCTGCTTTGGTTGTCCCTTGAATCACAGCGTTTAGGACTCCTGTATAACTCCGAACATTTCCTAATATGACACCCCAGACACGTTTTGGTCTACCCAACCCGGGGACCGGCGCCGGGCACATGCTTTCACTTTAAATTGCGACCTTTCCGCCCGCATATTACGTATGTACAGTGGCCAGCACATCAAGTTACTACAATCTGTCAAATTTCCTCAGTTGATATTGAACCAAACACGTTTGACATAAAAGTGAGGTTCGATTGAAGAAATTTGACAGATTGTAGTAACTAGATGTGCTGGCCACCGTACTTTAGCTATGTATATTGTGTCGGAAAATCAACATGTCCAGATTTAGATACAAATCATAATCTAATAGGGAAAGTGACTATAATGGAAAGTGACAATTTATTTTAATATGTCTCTATCTCTACCTCCTCTATGAGAATAACTTCATCAATGTCAGTGTCACTGGCCAGATGGCGCATTTGGTGGTGACCCTTTCTCATACGCCAAAGGTCGTAGTGCGTTCGATCTCCGTCCTGAACAAACATTCGTGTGATGAACACTTCTGTTTATATTCGTGTGATCAACACTAGTGTCTGGATGTAATGTATGCATTTAAGTACGAGTATTACATTTATTGTGTTCCCTCTGTTGTCTGATATCTGTAACACAGGTACTTATGCTAACTTAGTACGGAGTCAGGTGAATGTGTGATGTTGTGTGAATTAAAAAAAATGGGTAGTCAGTCAAAAGTCACTCAATAAACAGATGTTCAGCGTTTTATCGACCTACCAAAGGGCCTAAACCGGACGTTACGACCGAATCGGAGTTCCCCTCCCTTTCACACACTATGTGCGTGATATTCATTCGTTATGGGACTGTTTCGTTATAAACCACCTGCCACTGGCTTTATTAAAACTGGTTTCACCAACTTTGTCAACAAGTTAGAGCTGTGGTCCAGTCTGTAGGGAACTAACTATTTCTGCGATTAATTTAAAGCCAGGGAAACAAGATCTACTCGGACAGGTGGGTGTGAAAACCCGGCAGTCAGGGTTGGCACGATTACCTGCTTAAATTTAGCAGCACTAATTTATCGTCTGAAATGATAAAAATGTACCTACGCCAGACAATTCATACCAATCCACTAATGCAAAGCTTGGGTCTTACCTGTCAGTGCACAGAAAAAACGGTTTTCTCCGAATAAGTAAAATAATCTTGTATCAAAGCAAATTGCATTAAACCAAGATTATGGTTGCCTCACATAGGTACCTGATATTGAAACTATAATGGATATTTTTTTATTTCAAGAAAAAAAATCTTAAACTGATACGAAATAATCTTGAACTGATTTCAAATCTTGAATTAAGACAAAATCCAACCAAGAGTTTTATTAAGGCAAAAAGATGTTAGGTATGTACTTATTTTTCATTGAAAATACTTACTTTTCCAAGGTTGTGAAATTGCAACAAGGCAAAATATTTTTGGTTTTGAGATTGCCATTATCTGAAATTAAATAAACTTTATTTGTAGCGAAGCAAACAATTTTTTTGCTTTCAGAAATACTTTTTATCTGTGATCTATTGGTACGGTCTACGTGTTCACAAGACTGACGATAGGAAAACTCGTCAGTTCATGAACGAATAAATTTTTTAACATTCGGTTTCCTAAATTGACCCCACTTAGAATCGAATCGGACGCATACCTACCTACCGTACTTTTACATACGCCACCTAATGGACTTTAGCGCGCGAGAACAGCCAGTATTTAAGGGGCTATACCAGGGTTTCTCAAACTTTTGGCACCACGTACCCCTGTTAAAATTTCCAGGTGACAGCGTACCCCTAACTCATTAATTGCTTCCCCCCCCCCCCCCCCCAAAAAAAAGGAAATAATAAAATAGAATTAATACTATTGAAGAAAATAAGGTTTTTATTTGAAATAAAAGGTAAGAAACATAGTGCCAAAAGAAATGTCTTTTTAATACTAATGTGATGGATGTGCTTGTTTCTTGTTGCAAAGGGATTCAATTTTAGGTGTTATTTTGGTCAATTTTAACCTTAATTCTGACTCGGCATCAAGTCGATTTCTGTATTTAGTTTATATCATGACCAGGTGTGAAAATCCACTCTCACATAAGTATGTTGTAGCAAAGGGTAAAAGGAAATTCACCGCTTTGCGTGAGAGTTCGGGGTACTCTGAGTACTCTGACTGTCTAGCTGCCCAAAAATCTATCAAAGACATCGTTTTGAAATCAGCTTGAAGAGTTTCATCCGCGGACATTTCTATTAATGACTCCTGTTGCTTGATAGTCAAACTAGATATTATGCTCTCGTTCGTGACCGCAAACGGGTTACGAATCCAGCCATCTTGAGCATTATCAATATCCGGAAAATACCGACTTCCAGTTGCGCCGTGCGCGACTTCCAGTTATCAAGCCGCCATTACGTAAATGTTGTCGCGTACCCCTTGCCCTCGAATGGCGTACCCCTAGGGGTACGCGTACCCCTCTTTGAGAAACCCTGGGCTATACGAATGAAACTAGCGCCGCCAACCTATTTACAAGCAACAATAATGTCAACTATTGCTAAAAGTGGCCGTTTTTAGAAATAATTAACATTATTGTTACTTGTCGCGTGTTAGAAATATTGTGTTGCATCCTGAAAAATCCAATTTACTTGGATCTAAGTCTGTAATGTTTTATTTTCTTCAAAAATATCATATTTTCGCCACAATTAGTGTAAATAGGTTGGCGGGGCTAGTTTCATTTGTATAGCCCCTTAACTGGCGTCCCTAAAACAAAAATGTTATTAGGTAGGTAAACAGAACCTCGTATCTGGGTCAAAGCCTCGTAAACCGTGTTGTTTACACATTAAACTTCTTTAATAAACAGAATGCAGCTGCGATCGGGTGGAACAAAACGCGGACCACTTCGGGCTGAAATACGAGGGCCGTAAACTTACATAGGTAAGTGTTTCTATACTATTTATAAAGATATAACATTTGAAAAACGACGAGGTTTATAGGTAAACCGAAAACGCAAAACACTAGCTTGATATAATTGACGGCCAGTTCCATCTATTGGTTAACTTTGGTACTAGGGTTCAGAGCGAAGTGACGGCTTGAGTAGTAAATAAATTAATGCGCATCTTCTGCGTAGGAGCCACGCTTTGGCATGAATGGGCCGTGTTCACCGAAGTGATTCCACGGCCTCATAGAAGACCGGCGTGAAGCAACGCGTGAGCTGTGTTTGAGTGAAAGTACCGGAGGATCCATTGGGGGAAGGGGGTTCAGTTGGCAGCGCCACCTACCTCATACAAAAAGTGAAAAATAGCCAAGGAAAAGAAAACTCAGTACATAGGTCTTTCCTCAAGTATTTTAATAATCACCTTCGCTTCTTTACATTTTAATCTATGTCGTATACGACTGCATTTCGAGATTTCCAATAGCAAATTCTCGAATAGTGTGTCGAGTAGACAATGCACGAGTATTTCAATTTGTTGCGGAATTGCGACGCAGAGGGTAATGAAATACCCACTTTCTAGGAATCCTTACAGCGCACCAATAAAGGAGCTGCATTTGTTGAGGCGAAGTCATTTAACTAATAAAGCAGTAACTCACGGTTTACGGCACGTGAGATTTTTCATTAAATTTTCACGTTGCGTTTTAACTAGGTATTATTATTTTGCTATAGATGGGAATATACTGATTCACCACGGAGTTAAATCACAGAGCGTTCAGTGAAATTGGCCCAAGAAATCACATAATTTACATATAAAATTTTGCCCTGTTCTTTATCCTGTTTGGGGTAAAATTTCTAAATATCCTTTCTTATCGAATGCCTACGTCATATAAAAAATTAAAAGCACCCTCCAAGTTTCAAGTCTCTACGATCAGCAGCATAGGCTGTTCGTTGAACCATCAAATAGTTTGCAGGGCAAAGCATTTTAAACGTATAAAAAAAGGAAAGTATCAGCTTATTAAACTGTCCCACAGCAGGGCAAAGGCCCCCATAGAAGAAATCAAGTCATCGCTACTATGATGGGATTAGGCTTAATCACCACGCTTGTCTAATGCGGATTGGTGATGACAAACCAGAGCTATGTTCGAAAAATTCGTAACCTACTTTTTGCTCGACCAGGGAATCAAACCTGGGAAACCAATGTCATGGCTCGGAACTTAATCCACTAGAGCTACGGGGCGATTTATATGTAAAGAAGAAGAAAAATTGTAGAAGAAAATGCCGAGCAGGAATGATTAACAATTGCGTTTCCTGTTATAATTTGGTTCTATTTGAAAAAAAAAAACAATGACTTCTTCCCGCGACACATTACGTACTAGAAAAGAAACACGACACTCCTAGTCAAGGACGAAACGCCGGGAAAGCGAGCGTCATTATCACAACACTACTCACAAACGCAGGTACATACTTGTTGCATGGACAGCGGCGCAAAAACTTTCAGCCTTCAGAGTGCTTCAGCTACAGTCGGGCTTTAGGGGTCGAAGCGTACGCGTGTGCGCTACGGCTTATTCGAGTTAGAGACTCGCGAACGCGGCCGAAAGACGCGCTGTTCGATTTTCAAACATTAAAAACTAGCATTAAAAAAGTGACTGTCAATTTTGGAAGGTGGATTTTGGCGGGAATTTTTTTCTGTGCATTTAAGTTTTTTTTTAATAAATGAGCTGAACTTTTTTAAAACCATTTTGTTATCAAGGAAATATTGTGTTGATCCTATAATGTTTGTGTATGATGGATGAGTATGATAAATATTGTGAATAAATAAGCTGTGTTTCTGTGAAATTTTATCAGCACATTAACTCGAATCGGTTTATTTTGGACAGAAAAAGGTGAGATATTTTTTATTTACTTTATAAACATTCAACTGACTGATTAGGCACTTCATCTTCATTTAATGGATTTGCATTTTACAAAGAGGCGCTTCTTCAAATGAGAAATGTTTCGTTAATGATCTCGTAATTATCTATTCTATATCTATACATATAATAAAAATGTAAAAAAGCTGTGTCTGTACATTGAAGATATTTATCTCAAAATAACTTAGGACGACTAAAAAACAGTAACAGAACATGAATCAATGATTTTTTGTCTGTCTCTTTGTCTGTTTGTCTGTTTGTCTGTTTATCTGTTTGTCTGTTTGTCTGTTTGTTCGCGCTAATCTCGGAAACTACTGAACCAATTCGAATGAAACTTTTTTTATTGTATAGCTGTAATGTCAGGGCAACTTATAGGATATATTATATTTTGAAGACCAGGCTCCTTGATGTAGAACCACAACAGCCCAGCTAAACTATAAGAGGTAGGTCAATGGCACTTTGACAAAAGTTGTTTAGATTGATGAGCATTTATGATGCCATGAAAAAAATCAAAGATCATGGAACATCTGGTTTGGAACTCTAAGAGCCCAGCTCCACTATAACAAATATGGAATGAAATGGAATGGAAAATTGTCAAATGTGATGAGCATTTTTGGATGAGATCCTATAAGGAAGGATATTCCAAACTTAAACCCCTAATGGAGCAAAAAGGGGGTTCCAAGTTTGTTCATCTTTAAGCCAAGAGTCATAAAGTTCACGCAAACGAAGTTGCGGGCGGCCACTAGTAATCAATAAATGAAGTCCATTAGAAAGGAAGATGAATCTTGTATTTACAATATTTCATTTATTATTCGAAAGATACAAATTAATTTTTCATGGGCTTTCGTCTGTTGTTTTAATCTACAGCTGGCAATAAGTAAATTAAATTTTAATTGATAAAATGTGTCTCGAATACAAATATGCTCGGAAATACGTTTAATATTAAGACTTTTTTTGTGTAAGTATGTACAATTAATTTATACCTAATATAAGTTAATCGATTCTTGTTGTCTAGCCTGTTTGTATTTTTCCTATGTGTGTCGTGTGTGCGTAACAAATAAATGTTTTTATTTTTATCTTTATACCTAGAAAGTTAAATAAAGATTCAAATTAAATATTTGCTGTTAAATGTAGCCAGTTTTAACATGAATTGCGACTATTCCGAGTACCTACCTATACGGTTGTGACACGAAGAACGGAATAACACAAAATAAGTCTCAAAAATTACAATTACTTTTCACCTGTAGCTTTTTTCACTACAAATAGGTTTTTAAACTTGTGACTCCAGGTGTAGATGGTATATTTGGCCGTGACTCTCCCCCGCACTATGCAGCTTTGAATCCACAGCCTTTTTATCGCTACTTAATTTTCTTTTTATTAAGGTTCGTGACATCGCTTCTAGCCTCGAGTCTACCCTTCTCTTAGTTAATAGTTATTGAAAGACGTGAGTGCTTAGGAAACACAAGAAAAGACAGCTTAGGTCCACTTGCACGTGTCAGGATAAAGCAATTTAATCTCGAATTATTCGTTAACACGCAACAAAATTTTTAATATGTGTTGCGAAATTTCGGATTAGCGCTTAACACAAATTAATTTGCTACTATGGGAATAACTATCACTCAGTTGCGTGCATCAGGGTGCGTTTCCACAAAAGCGAAGCTGCGTGCGGAGACTTGTGGAAATTGACCAATCACGTTGCTCAAAATACACATCTCATCTCTGATGATAAATGTGATTGGTAAATTTTTATAAGTCTTCGCTCAACTCCACGCAGCTTCGCTTCTGTGGAAATGCACCCTTAATGAATTAATCTTCAACATCCAGCGCAAGCAGACCTTAGGCTGCCAGTCCACCGAAGAGGAGTAAAATCCACCAATAAAAAGAAGTTTGTTTGTCGAGTAGCGGAGATTTTATGCCATTCTATTGGCGGATTTTCAAGAGAAGAGCGCACCCTTTTTAAAAGGCCGGCAACGCATCAGCGACCTCTCTGATCTCGCAGATGTTATTGGGCAGCGGCGTTTACTTACCAGCAGGTGACCCGCTTGCTCGTTTGATACCTCTAGTATAAAAAAAACACTATATAGAGATACAGTCGAGTTCAAAAATATGTATACACTTTAGGACCTTGTCACAATACATATTTATAAGAAAGTGGAAGTCGTTTTCTTATACAATGTACTGTGACAAGGTCAAAAGTGTATACATATTTTTGAACTCGACTGTACAATATTATAGAGTAAGATCTGTATACCTATCTAGACTTGTCAAGTCTTTTATAGGATCTGGGGGTGCCTTACAAAAGTCTTTACAAATATGGTTTCCTAATTTCTTTTCATACGAATTCCTACAAGATATTTATTACGGGACTGGAATGAGATGTTACAAAAAAGCGTGTCTAATAATATTTGACACCAATTGGCGCTTTGCCAAAAGTAATAAAAGAACATATTACAGTCCGAAACATGCGTAATGAAGTTGTGCGTAGGTTTATAATAACCAAAAGTAGTGCACATAAATATGAGTAATTATTTTGTGCTGGCATTTATTAGATATATAGACTAAAATGCCTAGTTTTATTAGGCACTAACCCCCTTATTACAAAACGGGGGCTAAACTTAGTCGTGATTTACAACTGATGATGTTACTTTTATACAGGGTACGTAAAAGATCTATCATAAAAAATCTATCAATTATCATCTATAATTTTTTTTTTGTCATTGCATGCATTACATGTGGTCCTGTTTTGTTTAAATAATTTATGATTATTATTATTTTTTTCTATTTTTAAATATATTCTTTTGTATCTGTTGTTTTGTGCATGTCTAGTCTTTTAGTAGGTATTGTTTTTTAGTATTGTCTTATGGCGTCACCCAAGGTCCAGCCTGAAAACCAGCGCTGCAGCAACTGCTTGCGGCGGCTGTAGCATTATGCCGAGGCTGAACCTTGTTGGCCGCAACTTCTATGTTTTCTTTGTTTTGTCTTTTTGTCTGTGTAAATATGTTGTGGTCAATAAATGTTTTCTTACTCATAAAAGTGTCAGCATTAGTTTTCAACCAAGACTACTTATCTTTAGATCATGCTTTGCAATAATCATTTTCTTGGGTCTAGGTGTTCTGTTTTGACGCCCCCAGTTAATTATCGTCACCTGGTACTCAATAGTACAGGGGTTGCTCTAGTTTTGAGACCAGGTTGATTGGTGTGATTGTCTGGCGCATTTATTAATTGATTTTAATAAGGGGAAACAAGTTTTTATGATTCATAGTTTAGGGCTTACCTTAGATTGTATAATAGGGAATTTTTAGGCACATTATTTTTTCTAAATAGCAACCAAGAACATTAAAATTTACAAAAATAAATCGTTTGAAATGGAAGACAAGATATTAGGTACGAATCTAAATATAAATAAAATGTTTTATTGTTTTATGAGGATGTTTATCAGTCATATCTAGAAATAATTAGTCTATGGGCATATCAAAATCATAAATTCTGCGATAGGTATTATTTGATATCGTAGTTATAGTACCTATTTATTTACCTAGAAAATTGGGTATTTCCGAATATAATGTCGAGATCGAAAACAAAATGTAGTTATTATATTTTCGACCCTTGTCAATGGTAATTGGTTTTAAATTCCGAAAATGCCATATAGCGCTCTTCTGCGAATGGGCTCTACATAAGTAGGCGGCGCCAATTTTCTATGATCGAAGGTATAGAAGTACCCTACAAATGGACTCTTTCAAACGAAGCGTGAAGAAGCATCTTGGGGGCCAGTCTGGCAGTGCCAACGGATGTGATGCCGTGTCATCGCGTCCATTGTAACTGCAACGTGGGCTCACCTTTTGCTTATCATCAGGCTGAGGTGAGCCAATATAATGAGCCACTATAAAAAAAAGTCAGTAGCTATTGTTTGACAACTGTTTTATCTAACACAATTTGGACTTTGGCCTCTGACATCCAAGTGCGTCTAGAGTAAAAATAAAAGACAAACATATTCTACTGATTACCATTCAGTAGTTTTTTTTCTTTTAGGGTCAGATTCTAGGGTTATCACATAATTATCTTTATTGATAATTCTCGTATAGGAGTTAAACGACTCAGACGCTTGTAATCCGAGTATCCATTCTATTGTTCAGAATTTTATGAGTAACTAAGTAGTAGGTAGACGCAAGTAGCTCCTGCAACTCCGCTCGCATGGAGTCCGGTTTGCCACCAAAAGGTTTGAAAAATAAAGTATTACCCTATATTAGAGGTCACCACAGGTCCCTCCACCAGCCCATGGTCCTTCCTACCGTCTCGGCATACGGACCGAATCTTGGGAGACGCTCACCAGGTACTTGCTAAGGGCTCTTTCCCCGGTGCGTTTCTTCACTCCCTACAAAGTCTGTGTCTTTAGCCCATCTCAATGTCACTTCTCCCCAAATGGGGCGTGAAACACCACAGCACAAGCGACTCGCGCTCGGGCAGTTCCACATCAATCGAACTCCTTCCTAATGTCAAGCCTTTTGTGTGCAAACGCACGCAACCGTCGAAAACCTTCTGCAGAGTTGACCATCTCTTGATGGTATACTGGTCCTATCTCGTTCCTGTTCCAGTCATTCAGCATCTGTTGCCGTTCCTCTTCATACAGCTGACATTCCCACAGCGCATGGTCCCGAGTTTCATCAGCTTCTCCACAGGGACATACAGGTGACTCACTGAGAGTCATCGCGTGCAGTCTGCTGTTAAAACTCCCATGTCCCCGTCAGTATTTGTGACACGGCGTAGTCTGGTTCCACCCAACCGGCCGATAATCTCATTTCTACGTCTGGGAAGAATTGCGACAACTCTCTTCCTTTGTCGCTGGTCGACCAGCGCTCCTGCCATTGGGCAACAACATCTCCAAATATTCTACGTTTAAGTGCCATTGCTCCTTGTCTGTGGCTTCCTTTGGGCACTCCTGGGCGAATCGTCCCACACGAACAACTTCTAAGTCGGCCGGTAACACCGCAGCTAGCACGGGCAGCGCTGATGTACTAACAGACCTATAAGCCTTCGTGAGCAGAATCATTGCAGGCCGTTGGGTGCGCAGCAAAGCTCGCCTCACCACGAAGATGCTTGACCGGTGCCACCAAACTGCCGCAGCGTAAGTAAGACTTGCAACATAGGTCCCTGAATACAGGACCCTAAGTGCTTTGTACCGCACGCCCCAGGTCGATGAAGATATTCTCGACATCTTCCCGAAGCAGTTACTAGCCCGCTGGCCGATAAAGTTCGCATGCTGCAAAAAGGAACACCCTTGGTCAATCACCACCCCAAGTAACTTTGCCATGCTCACGTGCGCGATCGATTTATTGTCCATACGTATCGTTGGGGGGCGCTTGAATTTGAATTAGAGGTCACCAGAAGTTTCGTTCGGAGTTTTAGCAGTGAAATTACCATTGCGATCCGCATAAAAAAGTGGTTTGATTGAAGGGCCGCATTCGACCCGCCGTCCGTCAACTGGTGACCCCTGCCCTAATGTAACCTAGGCCTTACCTATACAATGAAAAAAGTTTCATCTTCAGCTATCATTGCTTCATGTTGTTTCAATTACTTTTACTACTCTGGCTCAGCGATCCAAGGCCGGTCTTGGCATCCGACGTCAAAGTTGGCCATTTCGTTTGGTCCTGTACCAATTCCGACCAATCATGCACGTTTAGTGTTTTGAGGTTCTTGGTGATTTCGTCCCTATAGCGATATCTCTTCGGGCATGGCCGTCCCGTTGGTCATCCCAGATATTTAAGCTGGTTTTTTTCTTTTTTTAGTTGTTTTAATTTTTATTTTATTTATGAACCAAACTGATATGTATGTAAGTACTTGTATATTTGTTCACAGTGACAGCTCACTGTTTTTGTTATTCATGGATCCACCGCTCTACTTAACGATCTGTTATCATTTACATCAAAATGTCCACTAATAACTACATTTTTATCAGGTTACCAAACTATTACAGGTGAATAGACAAAGGATTTCGTTTGTCCGCGCTAAAAGGTTTTATTACAACTAAAAGCCTTTGAGATAATGAGGGATGTTACGGATGATACGGATTATTGGATACGAAACACATTACTGGAGTGATACGGGTACGGGAATAATGTTACGGATGGAATTACAAAAATCGAACAATGTTCATTTAGAATTTCTTATATTAGTGATACAGTTTATAAAAAATAAATGATTGTGTAACATTTTAGTAATGATATTAGGGGATTTTAATTTTTAATTTGTATGCCGCAAAGGTACCTACATGTTGAAACTTATTTTGTATGTAACAATCTTTTGTCATGTTTGAACAAATAAATATATCTTTATCTTTATAAAATCGTTTTTTAGATTTATGCGTTGCATTTCAACTATAAAATATATCTAACCTATGGGTGAGGTGCGTCATATACACACACTACACACTACACCTAGCATGAACTTTTCAAGAAATCTTATCGTGGCTACGCTAGGATTACGCTAGTACCTGCTCAAGCTCAACACGCCTTCTACATCCTACGCCGCGACTAAGCTACATTAATCATCTCGGCTCTCCTTTGATCTTGAGTGTTCCGCTCTCTTAGGGCTCAACAACGCTTCGATCACGGCTGAATCTAGAATATTTATGACGTCTTGAAAATGCGTACGGAAGGAAGGAAATAAGAAACATACAATCCGTCGTTAGTTATTGGTATAAAAGCTGAGGATAGGTTACTGAAACATTGTGTGTAAAACACGATAGATGTATCGTGAGTTCGGTAAATTAGGGTCATGCATTCTATTCCCGGATAAAGCCATACTTAGGTTGTTTCTATCATACTCAGTCAGTTTTAAGCCATACTAAAGATGTTAATATAATATATTTGACGAAGTGAACGTCTACATGAAAATGACAACGTAGACGTCAATAATTTTGTGACAATCGTAGTGTATGTGTTTTCTTAGACACTTTTCCCACTCAGGTCTGATGTGACTGTACAGTCGAGTTCAAAATTATGTATACACTTTAGGACCTTGTCACAATACATAAATGTATAAGAACGACTTCTACTTTTTATAGACACATGTATTGTGACAAGGTCCTAAAGTGTATACATATTTTTGGACTTGACTGTACAATAGGTACTAGACCTATGTTCCGCGTACTTTGTTCACCATCGTTAAACTATTATGTGAAATGCGCGAAAACACTCGCCTCCAATACGACTGTCCCTTATAAATAAGTAGGTAAGTTGTTCCATCGAAATAATCCGTATCGATTTCCAATCGGACAGCGGCATAAAACAATAACCAGTATTCATACAGTCACGGGTCGATATACCTACTCCATTGTTACGAAACAAAATGTCACACGTCTATATTTTACCTATCAGAGTAGGTTTCCAGTCCCGTCATTTTTATCTTCGGAAAAACCCATAATGTTAGATTCTAAGTCGTCGTTCGTACATTAACCTCCCGACTGATTTTCTGCCGATTGCAATCGTCGGGCATGCCTCAGCCACAAAATAAATAAATACAGAACTGCATATAGGTACCTATAGTAATGTCGTTTGTTACGGGACGTCTTCGTCATAGGTACACTGTAGTTTTTAACCGTCTTACTTATTTCTCGAGGGCACTACACCGATGAAAACAAAAATTTTTCCTCAACGAACATAGGACCTAAACTAGTGAAAAAAAATGGCTCCCCATACAAATTTCATCAATCAGCTGATCACTTTTGCATGGGAAAGTGAGTTTTTTTGAGATTAGACCCTATGTTCCTTCATCATCAGTCCATATCCACCCACTGCTGAGTATAGGCCTCTTCTCTATCACGCCACTGTCTACGGTCCCCAGCCAGCCTCATCCATTGTTTCCCCACTACCATTACAATATCGACAGATTATGTTCGTTGGGGGAAAATATTGTTTTCATTAGTATAGTGCTCTCAAGAAGTGAGTGAAACGGCTAAAAAAGCAAGCTGTATAGGCTACCAGGATAGATAGAAAAAACCTTACGACCAGCTTTAACCTTTTTTAATTTGTTTATTGAGTCGCATCTCCCTCTCATACTTAGTCGTTTTATATCATTCGCTCTACAAATCAATACAGATTGCTCAGAAAAACGGTTCTTATTCCTGCGATCGACGTGACTGTCTGCGTCTTATCGGTAGCCATTCAATAAGTTTTGTTTCTGTTTGGAAAATTCTAACGGATGTTTTATGTTGAAATAAGGTTCGAGACATGAGGTTTTTCTGAACGATGTAATTTAACAGTTTATTTATTTACATCTTTTCAATATTTATCTACCTACCTCATAGTGGCAAGCTTCAGGACATCGTTTCAGGACTATATTAGATAATAGATAATTGTAGAATAGATAGATAATTGTGCTATTAGTACAGGTAGCCACAGCCACACATCAGGTTACCACAACCTGTCCAATTTCATCAATCGATATTCGACTCAATGTGTTTGACAGTAAGATGAGAGTCGATTAAAGACATTTTACAGTTTTGTTTACTTTGATGTGTGGGTGTACCTACGTACCTACATCGAGCATGAGGTTCGTTTATTTTGTTTGTTACCCTCAAAGGGAACATAATAATCTTTACCTCTTTAAAAGACTAAAAGAGTCAATGTAGGTATTTAAAAAAATAAGGATATTGTAAGAAATTGAAAGGTATTTTTTCAATCGCAAACGATAAGATGCAAACACAAATACAAAATCCTTTATTCGCAGTAATAAACGAACAGTTTTCTAAAGCAATTTGCTGAGCGACCGATATAAACTGATTACTCAAACTGGAGAAATGCGACAATAAATGTAGACTTTTCCATCTCACTGTTTCTCAAACTTGTCTGAAATGGATTGATCGAGTTATTTATAACTAAGTAGTGGACGCCGCCCGCTTGCGTGGAGTTTAGTTTGGCATCAAAAGTTTTTTTTTTCAAAATAATTTATGTAAAACCAATGCCCAGAACACCCAGATTCACGAAAACATAGATGTAGTTTCCTAAATTGACTTGACCGGGAATCGAAACCGGGACTTTTCGCGCTCTGGGCGAACAACTTAGACACTGCGCCATCGAGGTCGTCAGAATGCATGAAATAAAATTAGATTCAACGCCGTTTTTATCGCCAATAATAAGCTTTCATGTTGACCGTTGAAGTGTAGCCACCCATATTTTGCGGTAAAAATTATCGCAATAATTATCGCGATAATGGGCGTAGACGTTAAACGTTAGTGTGGCCCCATCAATACAGTTATTTGGCTCCCAGCAAAAGTCAGAATTAACATTTCCCTTAAATTTTGAGAGCCAATGATCCTTACTATCATTAAGTCGATATTACGGTACAATCCAAAGTTCCCAGTTATTACCAATCCATTAAGCACGACAAACATCTTTATGCCGTGTCGTGGACAGAAATAGCCCATTATTTGGGTAATGAGCCCGGCCTAGATCCTGGTGACACGAGAAACACTGGCATGTGTCCGTCATACTCATAAGCGACGAATGTCACTCATAAGCCCGCATACTCCAACGCGTTTCATCTTTTAGAGATACACGATGTGGTCTCTGTTATTAAGACTTAGAAAGAGACGGCATGTATTCTGTGGTGGGTATTCATCTTTTGGATACATTGATGTTGTCTCTGTCATTAAGATGACTTAGAAAGAGACGGCACGGCATGTATTCTGTGGTGGGTATTCATCTTTTGGATACATTGATGTTGTCTCTGTCATAAAGATGACTCAGAAAGAGACGGCATGGATTCTGTGGTGGGTAGTGGAACAAATCGTATCGGCGGTTTTGAACATCGATTGCTAGATTCACCAATGGCATACTGAAACGTTTGAAAAAGTGATCCTAATCACCATTACTTAATCCTCTAGCTAGGCCTGTATCCTATAGCGCTGTCATTAGTAGTTTTACAGCTAAATATAAGTATTTTGAATTTCGTACATAATATACCGTCGAGATCAAAAACTAAAAGTCGTGTTTACTTTTAAATTCTGATAATGCTAAATAGATAGCGCTCTTTTACGAATGGAGCCTCTCACGTTGTACTTAGGTATCTCGGGTTTCTATGATATAGGTAGTGGTTTATACGAAGTCTGAGGTTGTTTAGTGACATCTCACAAAATAACCAATCACCGTGTAGATAGACCTCAGTTCTAATACGCCCCATCTAACGGATTTTCCACACGCGATCCCCCATTAAGCAGACGTTACTTACCTACAACTCTAACTGTAACAAAAATGGAACTCGAGTACTTGAGAGTAACTTTATCTTGTGCGGAAGTCACAGATGTTACGCATTTCTGTTACATTTAGAACTTTTCGAATGCGCATGAGATAAGAGGGTTATTCTTATAAATTAAAAGCACCTGTTAAAACTTGCGCACGATTGTTTTTAACCGTTCACCAGAGCGAGCTAGACACGTGTAGCATGAAAAATAATATACAAGGTTTACGTTATGTACATTCCACACGATACTCACTATACACGTGCATCTTAATGGTCTAGAGTTTTAGAGTCATCGTTGGAAAATTCCCAATTTTTTCGATTTTGTCTCAGTCATGTTTAATTGTGGGAGAGCCATGCTTCGGCATGAATGGGCCGGCTCGACCGGAGTGATACCACTGCCTCACAGAAAACCGGCGTGAAGTAGCTCCTGTGCTGTGTTGTGTGTGCCGAGTGAGTGAGGGTACCGGAGGCCAATCGGGGGGGAAGGGGATAAAAGGTTAGCAGCGCACTTGTTGTATGTGTTCATGGGCGGCGGCAATTGCTTACCATCAGGTGATCTGCCTGCTCGTCTGCTACCTAGGTATCACTTAAAAAAAAAAAGCTAAGTGAAAGACGTTTTTCTTTGTTAGTGCTTTGAGGTCCTTCCATTTCGTCTCCCCAGCGGTATCTCAGACTACACATATCACGACCCGCAGACATCAGCTTAAGCTTTCCGATCAATCTCCACCAATCCTACTTTTTAGACCAGTGGTTCCTAACCATTTCAATATCACTACCCCTGTGAACAAGTATGGGAATTGAGTTTACCCCTAGCTTTGGTTGCTTAAATTAGTACCTACTCCTAAATCGGTTTCACTCAACGCGCATCTCATGTCATACTCAACATTCAGACGGTTGGCTTTTGTTTTTAAAGTAACAAGAGTTGTATCTGTCAGTTGTAGCAAATGGAATCAACATGGCTTAGGGGGTAACTTGGGCAGGATTTTCAAGATTTTTTGGTTGGTCACTGTTCTAACCTAAGCTAACCAATATTTTTTGTTTCACAAAGTTTAGTATGTATCATCACAAATATTTTGGTGGGGCTAAGTCTAAACATTGACCAGCTAAAAAATCTTGAAATTCCTGCCCGAGTTGCCCCTAACTCAAATAACATAGCTATTTTAATACTCGTGGCTGCCATCCCGTGTTACCCCCCTAATTTCTCGGTTTTACCCCTGCGGGAGTAATTACCCCAGGTTAGGAACCACTGTTCTAGACTAATCGCCGGCTCCCGTGACCCGCAGCGGTGCAATCTGGCCGTCCGTCTTACTTACCCCAGGTGGAAGGCCTCCGGAGCAATATTTATATGACACGGCATAAATCATTGTAACAGATGGGGAAAAGAATAAGATTGCGGCGGGTTAATGTTGCCAGCTGTATAAGGATTAAATGGATAGGCAGCGCCACAGAGGAGGGAAAAAGAAGAAATAGGGACGTCAATTTGGAACTTTTTTGGATCTTTTAACTTAGTTTTTAAAACATATGTTCCCCTGTTAAAGTCGTGAAGGTTACACGGCAGTCGCTTTATTATAATTATACCCCACTAGCGGCCGCCCGCGACTTCGTCCGCGTGGAAAAGTAACTTTTTACCCCCCGTTCAACCCCTTACAACCCCCTTTTCGCAATAAAAAGTAGCCTATGTCCTTTCTCAGGGTCTTAAATTATCTGTATACCAAATTTTAATAAAATCCGTTGAGTCGTTTTGGCGTGAAAGAGTAACAGACAGATATACAGACAGACATACAGAGTTACTTTCGCATTTATAATATTACTAGCGGCCGCCCGCGACTTCGTCCGCGTGGAAAAGTAACTTTTTACCCCCCTTTTAACCCCTTACAACCCCCCTTTCGCAACAAAAAGTAGCCTATGTTCTTTCTCAGGGTCTAGATCATCTGTATACCAAATTTCATTTAAATCCGTTCAGTAGTTTTGGCGTGAAAGAGTAACAGACAGACAGACAGACAGACAGACAGACAGACAGACAGACAGACAGACAGACAGACAGACAGAGTTACTTTCGCATTTATAATATTAGTAAGTATGGATTATGGATATGGATTTGATTCCTCAAATTCTGAATCATGGTCTAAGCATACCTCGGGTTTCAAAGCCACAGCTTTGGACGCAATTTTACACGGTCTTCTTAAAAGGTAGGCAGCGCACTTGTGACGCCTCTGGTGTTGCGGGTGTCCATGGGCGGCGGTAATCGCTTACCTACCATCAGGTGATCCGTCTGTTCGTCTGCCCTCTAAAACATAAAAAACCTACCTAACCTACTCATAATTCCGAATAGTGTTTTTTTGTAAAACTATGACTGACTACACTCGAGAAAGTGTTTCGCTACAATATTTTAATGCATTAACCATTTTAGAAAAAATAAATTTATTAAAATTCTTCTATTGTCTCTTAAAACATACTATGTACAATATCAGAGAAAAAATCTAGCTCTAACTAACTGTAGTTATGTGTAGGTAAGTACAGTTTAATTAATAAATAAGCAATAAGTTAAATAATATATACTATTTATAAAGAGATAACTTCTATAGACAACGACAAGGCTTATAGGTAAACCGAAACCACGAAACGCTTGCGCGATGTAATTGGACACAGCGCCATCTATTGGTTCATTTCTGAGTTACGGTCCCGAAGCGAAGTGAGGGCGAGCCACTATAAATTAATAAAATAGATAAAAGTAAAAGCTAAACAGAAACTTCTTTCTCATTTATATAAGTGCAATTCTATTACCGAGCTATTTTTATCAGAAATCTATTTCCGATCTTCCGTATCATCAAGAGCCTTGGTACGTAGTTTCAAGGTTGAAGTAACATAGGCTGTTTAAAGCAGCCGTGTCTATCTAGCTAGATTGTGATCTGGTGAGACTGATTGTGTTGCCTGCAGGGTTGCCAGCTCGGCAACTCTAATGGGTGCTAGGTCATGGTCATCTTAGCGTGTTACAAGGCTAGATGTCATGTTAAAAAGTGCTACATTAAACCTTTTAAAAACCCCCGACGTGTTAAGTCGCCATTTTGTGGCGCCCGCTATAAAAGTATCAGCCTATAGGTATACTGTCCCACTGCAAGGCAAAGGCCTCCATCATAGAAATCAAGTCATCGCTATTATGATGGGACGCTTAATCACCACGCTTGCCTAATGCGGGTTGGTGATCACAAACCCGAACTTGTTCGAAAAATTCGAAACATGCTTTTGCTCGAATCGGGAATCGAACCTTAAGATTATGGTCCGGTACTTAAACCACCAGACCAACGGGGCGTTATACTGCAGCCCTTTCATTGGATATTAATTACGGGAATGAAGTCAATATAATAATATGCAATCCATTTTCGTAACAGCCACACATCAAAGTATATAAAACAGTCAAATTTCTTCAATCGACTCTCATCATACTGTCAAACAAATTAGGTTGTATATCAATGGGAGAAATTTGACAAATTGTGGTAACCTGATGTGTGGTTGTCTGTACCTAAAACACTAGCCGACTATTTCAACTTTCAAACAAAAAAAGCTAAACCTAAATCGACTTATTCATTCGGAAACTACGATTCCACAGACAGATAGACTCTTCAAACTTAAATAGCACCCCGTCATTTTTGCGTCGGGGGTTAAAAATGCAACTCATCGCGAGTTGCGATTTCTTTATTCAACGATTATATTAACTAATTAATTTACAATAAGGTATATTACAGTAATAATCAATTGTAATACGAAGGCTTATGTTTAGGTAGTTGTAGTTATCGAAGTCAAAACTAATTTGCAAACTACATTCTGATAATGCACAGTAAAAAATAGAGTTAGGATTTGAAATAAAAAAAAATTCGTAATCCAATAAAACAAGCTAAGAAACTTGTGAAGAATGACAAAGAAAGATAACAATAAAATAAAGTGTATCTGTAAACATTTACATCCCTTCAACCACGTGTTCTCTCAACCATTCTGAACAACATTTATTCAACAACTTTTCTAAATTCTTCGAAAAAAAATTTCGACTCCCCATACAAAATGACCAAGTCACGTGACCAACTTTGTATGGAAAGATGAATTTTTTTTATGCGAATTTTCGAAAGTTGTAGAACCAATGTTGTTCAGAATGGTTGGTAGAACACGTGGTTAAAGGGATGTAAATGTTCACAGATAAACCCTGTATATATAGGTACTTAGTTTAAAACTTCGACAGGACGGAGACATCAAAAGTGTATGAGTTCGGCGTCCTTGACAGTTGCCTCGGGTATCAAACTATGTTTTACAAACTATTGTTCACCGTCGATATTATGTTTTTAGACCATGAACCTAAAATTGGTAAAAAATTGGTATCGCAAAAAGATCCAAGTGCTAAAATTTAACCGGAGGTGGTAGAAGCGCGCTCTTTAGTAGTTGTTAATATTATACCTGCTTAGGAATACAAATTAGGATGTTCTGATTTTATTTCGTTTTTTTTTTTGTTTTCTTGTCAATGCGTCAATTCTTGAAAATAAAACGCATTTTTTTCTAAATATTATTTATATATTCTACAAAAACACAAACTACCTATAAATAATGTATCAAACTAATAATATCGATGCCCGAAGCGAGTAAAGAATATGTTTTGAATTTTTCGAAGATTGTTCGGGTTTATGTTCTAAATTCTAAAGACTATTCTAGAATCCCTCGCCACTTTAAAAAACCGCCTTCACCGTATTATTTTTCTTCCTAATTTCATAAAGGCTATACAAAGGTGTTTTAACACCCAGGCCCATTTAAAATTACCAGAGCTCTCAGCTCTATTTTCACATACAATTTGATTTGACACAATATTATGTAGGGCGCTTATTGTTATTATTCTGAGTTAGGGTGCTTGTATAACGGCCTATCAAACTTTGGTCCGATTCGACCAATCTACATAATATATTCGGGATCAAATCTATGGCATAACATAACGAATTTTATGATTTACTGTGGCTATACCATAGATTTATTCTCGGATAAAGATTGGTCTTATTCAGATAACTTTAGTTAGTATACCTACTCCCGATAAATTGAATCACAAACAGCTAGTTTTGTTTCGGAAATCGTAAATATCTACTTCTATGTTTACAAAACCTTACTTATTATGTATACATGAGTCGTTCTAGTTGACTTATAATATCGTAAACACAAAACGAGGTTGTGAGCGTTGGTTTTCTTATTTACATGAGTCTTTTGACCCGTATATTCCCGTTGTATAATATTGTCTGTTTTCCCCATTTGCGAAGAAGGAAGGATTTAAATAAATCGTCTATTTAAATTCCATCATTTCCATATTATGGGGCCATGGTCAATGTTGAGGGCAACGATATGATTCAAGCAACGGCATACTTGTACATTTCATATAATGTCAAAATAATATCTTCGTGAAATCCTGCCACCTTGACCCGAATTCGAGGTTTTGAGTAGCGACCCTCAAAAGTGTCCTGCCCTTTGTGCAGTCCCTTTAAAGGTTCTAGCACCTTCCTTCACTCTCAAGGGCGATTGTGAAGGTCGTCCCTTTTGTTACAGATGTAGTACAGTGTTGATGAAGCCAGTGATTCGAAATTTGTATTCTAAAACCCGTGACGTGAAGCGGACATCCGTCGCTGGCGTATGCTTCAAGAAATTCGGGACATCCGCACAACATAGTTGTAACTGAGTTTTTAACAAAACAGATGCCTAATTTGAAGCGGGCGTTACGGCCTAATTGGAGTTTCCCTCCCTTTCCCACACGCTGTGCGCGCTTTTGTTTGAATGTTCTCATTCGTTACGGGATGGCTTCATTTAGCACCAGACTCGTACGACAGTGGATTGCTTACGTGGATATACGTTGCAAACGCTCTCAGGGGCTATAAATCCGCCTGGGGAAGGACGTGAAGTACCTAAGGTTCTTCAACCCGTACTCATGTCCCATCCCCCTGGCGATGAAGGAACGCTCCGTCATCGCCGGAGGCATACTGACTAAACACCAGCGACGCCGCTGGACTTAGACGGTATGCCTCCGGCCGCCACCGGAGGAGAACCAGAAATAACCCTAGTGCCCCCCTCGGCAGGAGTGTATACTCTAAATAAGGAGGCATTCTCTAAAGACAAAAAAAATGGCTATCGATGAGGTGGATCTTAGGATTGCGCTATGCTACAGCGCGATAGTCGAGGGGGTTGTCCGACACCCAAGGCAGCCCACTGTGCGTGGTCTTTTCTCTCGGCTGTCTGATAAGGACTTTTCAAATGTGCATTTCGCAACTGCCGCAATTCTCAAATGGTGCATGTCGCAACTGGTGCACTTCTAGAATGGTACATTTCGCAACTGGAGCACTTCTCAAATGATCCATTTTATATTTGGTGCACTTCGCAAAATCTGCAGATATATAGAAGAGTAGTCTAAAAATTAAAACATATTTGGTTTTCAACGCACTATTTTTATTTCTCAACTAGTGGCCCGCCCTCACTTCGCTTCGGGAACGTAATTCAGAAATGAACCAATAGATGGCGATGTGTTCAATTACATCGCGCAAGCGTTTCGTGTTTTCGGTTTACCTATAAGCCTTGTCGTTGTCTATAGAAGTTATCTCTTTATTAATAGTATAGATACTGACAATCTTTACATTGTGGGTGTATCTTGATATATGTACCTACAGGGTGAAGAAAAATATTTGGCTAAAGTGTCAGTTGTTTATTGAACACGGGTGATAAACATTGAAGCGTTAAAATAACCCGGTGAGTGTTTATTTTCTCCTTCGTTTCGCGGACCTATATTACAGGTTTTTAGGTTTCTGTTACAACTTTGTTGATCGAATTGCGGCTTTGGAAAACCTTGAACGCTGATCTAATTAATTAACCAATGAATGTGAACTTTCTACAATTGTATGTGGTTTGTATTTCGTTTCCGATAAAGAGAAACTTCAAAAACCAAATTGTTAGTTACTTCTTTTAATTTGATAGTCACCTCGAAAAAAAAGAAGTCTGTTTATTTATTGGTGTATTTTTAATATGGCTTTTTACTAAATTTTTCCGTATCGTACTCGTATATGTTATCCTGGAGCAAAAGTGACATTTATATTTTGTTGTTGACCCTAGTTACTTTGAAAATGTTGTTTAATCATTGCTATCAGAAATGTTCTCTGAATAAAAAATAACTGCTTTTTGCAATCAATTAGGATCCTAAAGTATAAAGCATAAACATTTGTGTTAATGGGTATCAGAATTAACGACAGTAGGTCAATTTTATTTTTTATTTATAGGATACCTTAGTCATCATCATCATCATCAGCCTGTATCTTGATCCCTGTATGCAAGATATAGGAGGAGTCCTGTACTCGTCATTTACAACGATTCTGTGCCAGTCTTTCCCACCACTCTACTCTCACTCTACTGTCTATGTCAGCGGTCGTTACACTTTACTGTTCAAGGGCCACATATATCAATGTGAGCACTAGGGCCTGGGCCGCAGTATATCTATGTAAATGCGTTTCAAGAGCTTTGAATTAAAAAGAAATCTACTTTATCGCGGGCCGCACAAATAACGTCCGCGGGCCGCAGTTTGACGACCACGGGTCTATGTCATCAGCCCATCTTGTTAATGGATACAAGTACATAGGTACTCACCCTAAAATCTACAAGATGTTGTCTGGTCTAAAAATAGTTCTCGGAAGAAAAAGAGAGACAAACAAAAAAATACTCAAACATAAGACTACTTACACTATATGTTATTTCTGCATTTTTTCCTTGTTTCTGACATCACTCAAATTACCCCGAAATAGGTGGGTAGGTACTCTACTCTAGCAGTCGTTTGCACATCAAAAGTTATAATTTATCATGCTCAACAACTCTTGAGTGCTTTTGCTGAGACACATTCTTACTGTTTTATGACACCTGCTGAGTGGTGGTAGGTACTTAGGTATATCTATCTATATTAGGCGCATCTCTATGAACATTTACATCCCTTTAAAACGCCCCGTTGTCTAGTGGTTCCTGATCTCAAGGTCCTGGTAAAGAGTAAAAAACCATATTTTTTGGAAAAAAAAAAAAAAAAAAAACCAATGAATGTGAACTTTCTACAATTGTATGTGGTTTGTATTTCGTTTCCGATAAAGAGAAACTTCAAAAACCAAATTGTTAGTTACTTCTTTTAATTTGATAGTCACCTCGAAAAAAAAGAAGTCTGTTTATTTATTGGTGTATTTTTAATATGGCTTTTTACTAAATTTTTCGTATCGTACTCGTATATGTTATCCTGGAGCAAAAGTGACATTTATATTTTGTTGTTGACCCTAGTTACTTTGAAAATGTTGTTTAATCATTGCTATCAGAAATGTTCTCTGAATAAAAATAACTGCTTTTTCCAATCAATTAGGATCCCAAAGTAAAAAGCATAAACATTTGTGTTAATGGGTATCAGAATTAACGACAGTAGGTCAATTTTATTTTTTATTTATAGGATACCTTAGTCATCATCATCATCATCAGCCTGTATCTTGATCCCACTGCAAGATATAGGAGGAGTCCTGTACTCGTCATTTACAACGATTCTGTGCCAGTCTTTCCCACCACTCTACTCTCACTCTACTGTCTATGTCAGCGGTCGTCACACTTTACTGTTCAAGGGCCACATATATCAATGTGAGCACTAGGGCCTGGGCCGCAGTATATGTAAATGCGTTTCAAGCTACTTTATCGCGGGCCGCACAAATAACGTCCGCGGGCCGCAGTTTGACGACCACGGGTCTATGTCATCAGCCCATCTTGTTAATGGATACTTGTAGGTACTCACCCTAAAATCTACAAGATGTTGTCTGGCCTAAAAATAGTTTTCGGAAGAAAAAGAGAGACAAACAAAAAATACTCAAACAAAACACGAGGTATTCCTCGAAGCGCCCAAATTTGAAACGCTCAAAACGAAACGCCTACAAATCGTTCCGCGAAGCGCCCACTTTTTGAGCGTTTGAAAAACAATAAAAATAAATTAAAATTTGGTTCCTCCAAACGCTCTAACGGTGTACAGTAGGGAGGAGCATGAAGGGATTCATAGTTTAATATATCGATAGTAAAAGAAAAATTACGCTTAAGCGCCACGATATTGTTTACTAGGCTTTAAAATTCAACTATTTGTTTGAACTCTTAGTTAAAGTAAGTGGTGGGGGAAATAAACAATAAACATGTTTGCATTAATAATACTAATAACTGCATGGCAAGTCCACCCCATTACTAAAAAAAAGCAACCACTTGGTATTTCATGTCCGCCTGGTACTTTTGAATACATGTACAGGGTAAGAAAAATCCAGAAATAAAAAATTACCTCTTAGTACTTTTTGGTAGCCTGGTACTATTGAATATGTATATTTTTCAGAGAAAGAAAATAAGCAGAAAATAAAAAATTACCTCTTAGTACTTCATAGTGCCCTGGTACTTTTGAATAAAACAATGAAGTAAACTTAGTTTTAAAAATAAATTAATACTGTAAACAATACCGTTTCCTCTAGAAAATTGATATAAACAAACATATCTATTTACATCAGCGTAGAGTTCATTTTAGTATAACACCGTCTTAACGTGGTCTGTGGCCGAGCGCGTGCATGAGAAAAAGAGATACATAGATCAGCAAAACAAGCAAGCGAGGGAAAATCGCGACCGCTTTGTTTAAAAAATCTGTTCTATATACTATCTTATCTTGTCTAAACCAGATCTTGTATCGAATTGCGGCTTTGGAAAACCTTGAACGCTGATCTAATTAATTAACCAATGAATGTGAACTTTCTACAATTGTATGTGGTTTGTATTTCGTTTCCGATAAAGAGAAACTTCAAAAACCAAATTGTTAGTTACTTCTTTTAATTTGATAGTCACCTCGAAAAAAAGAAGTCTGTTTATTTATTGGTGTATTTTTAATATGGCTTTTTACTAAATTTTTCGTATCGTACTCGTATATCTTATCCTGGAGCAAAAGTGACATTTATATTTTGTTGTTGACCCTAGTTACTTTGAAAATGTTGTTTAATCATTGCTATCAGAAATGTTCTCTGAATAAAAAATAACTGCTTTTTCCAATCAATTAGGATCCCAAAGTAAAAAGCATAAACATTTGTGTTAATGGGTATCAGAATTAACGACTACTGTCGTCAATCAATTTTATTTTTTATTTATAGGATACCTTAGTCATCATCATCATCAGCCTGTATCTTGATCCCACTGCAAGATATAGGAGGAGTCCTGTACTCGTCATTTACAACGATTCTGTGCCAGTCTTTCCCACCACTCTACTCTCACTCTACTGTCTATGTCAGCGGTCGTCACACTTTACTGTTCAAGGGCCACATATATCAATGTGAGCACTAGGGCCTGGGCCGCAGTATATCTATGTAAATGCGTTTCAAGAGCTTTGAATTAAAAAGAAATCTACTTTATCGCGGGCCGCACAAATAACGTCCGCGGGCCGCAGTTTGACGACCACGGGTCTATGTCATCAGCCCATCTTGTTAATGGATACTAGTAGGTACTCACCCTAAAATCTACAAGATGTTGTCTGGTCTAAAAATAGTTCTCGGAAGAAAAAGAGAGACAAACAAAAAAATACTCAAACAAAACACTACTTACACTATATTCTTATTTCCTGCATTTTTTCCTTGTTTCTGACATCACTCAAATTACCCCGAAATAGGTGGGTACTCTAGCAGTCGTTTGCACATCAAAAGTTATAATTTATCATGCTCAACAACTCTTGAGTGCTTTTGCTGAGACACTTTACTGTTCAAGGGCCACATATATCAATGTGAGCACTAGGGCCTGGGCCGCAGTATATCTATGTAAATGCGTTTCAAGAGCTTTGAATTAAAAAGAAATCTACTTTATCGCGGGCCGCACAAATAACGTCCGCGGGCCGCAGTTTGACGACCACGGGTCTATGTCATCAGCCCATCTTGTTAATGGATACTAGTAGGTACTCACCCTAAAATCTACAAGATGTTGTCTGGTCTAAAAATAGTTCTCGGAAGAAAAAGAGAGACAAACAAAAAAATACTCAAACAAAACACTACTTACACTATATTCTTATTTCCTGCATTTTTTCCTTGTTTCTGACATCACTCAAATTACCCCGAAATAGGTGGTTAGGTACTCTAGCAGTCGTTTGCACATCAAAAGTTATAATTTATCATGCTCAACAACTCTTGAGTGCTTTTGCTGAGACACATTCTTACTGTTTTATGACACCTGCTGAGTGGTGGTACTTATATCTATCTATATTAGGCGCATCTCTATGAACATTTACATCCATTTAAACGCCCCGTTGGTCTAGTGGTTCGTGATCTCAAGGTCCTGGGTAAAGAGTAAAAATATATTTTTGAAAAAAAAAATCCGACTTCAAGACTACAGCTACAATAGGTTTTTGTTGTTTTTTTTCGAATCGAAATTGTCGAATTGAGAGGTTCCTCCTTTTTGAAGTCGGTTAAAAAGAAGCCTGGTAGAGAATGCTTCTTTAAGTTCACCAATGACATTTTGTGCAATAAAGTCTGAAATAAATCAAAAATAAGCGGATCGCCAGCAAGTTTTCTAGAACCATGAAAGACTATCACTCTCAGAACACCTGGTATTCTTGGTTGGTGGTATAGTATCTACGATTTTTTAAGTGTTGAAATTGAACCTCTGCACTTATGATCATGCAAAGAACGTGTGTGCATATCCAGTGGAGGAAATTATGCAAATATCGTTCATTTCCATGCAAAACTGCGCGTGCGGGGTGATAGCCTGGGCTCTTTAGACATTATCTTAGAGATGCTGTTTATTTTGCTCATAGAATATTTATTAGAGCACCTATTCTATAAATATATATCTACGAGGTCGAGGTTCTAGCTATCCGCAGTCCTAACCGATAAAAAACTATTTTTTGATGTGAACCGCCTCGTAAATATAGAACATGATTGAAACTTGGTGCTTATCTATCTACCTACTAATTATAAAGAGATAAATTGGGGCTGAAATGCTATAGACGACGACAAGGCTTATAGGGAAACCGTAACACAAAATACTTGCGGGATGTAATCATGTTATGATACCTACAACCAATGTCGTTAAAGTTGCTTCGCGCTATTTGCCCCACGTCTATCTCCCGTGATGGACGATGAGGGAGAGTCCCAGGGGTTTTAGTCGGTTAACCCCGCGCCTACGTTTATCGAATGTTTAATTTGCATGATAACGAATCAATCTGGCTGGATTAAACCACACAACTAAACTTTAGCCTTCAAGGTCACCTTATTATTAGATAATGCATTTATCATATTCGATTCTTATACCTACACCTCATAGTAACAGTCACCATACAAAAAATAAGCATTTTGTATTCCACACATGATTCTTCTATTCATCGCCTCTGTATTAGGTTAGGATTTTATAGTTCCTTGAAGTGAATCTGGCAGACCATTGTTCGGGAGTTCATTGGTAAAGTTATGCATAGGTTTTATTATTATTGGCCAAAATAAAGTTCTATCTTGTTCTCTTATAGTATGGTAATCATAAGGCTCAATATAGAACAAAAAATCAGCGGTGAGTTCAAAGAATGCTAACTACGAGTAACTAGCTACTAAACAAATACTGCTGTGGAGATCCGAATTGGTTAGTGCGTCCCACTATTACCCTGTACTGTCCCACTGCAGGGCAAAGGTCTTTATCATAGAAATCAATCGCTACTATGAAGGGACTAGACTCACAGAGTGCTAGACTTAAACACCACGCTTGCCTAATGCGGGTTAATGATTATAACAAACCCGAGCTAAGTATGTTTGAAATTGGAAACATACTTTCCGACCCAGGAATTAGACCCAGGTAGCCCTCGGCCCGGTATTTACTAGACCAACGTCAACTTAATCGTCAAGTTAAAGTAGATTTTTATTATAATTAAGAAAATGGTAGCATGACATATTGAAAGTCACTGGTAAATATAACAACAAACGGAAAATGTAACATTTAAACATTCATATCCTGTCATTTAATAGCAGCTAGTGAGTTTCTATTATATTAAAATACCTGTATTTTCTAGATAATATCTCAACTTCATAATGAAGTTTACCAGGAATCACACTAAGGTTTGGATTTTGGCCAAAGTCGAAAAGCGATGGCAGATTAGAAATAGAAACTGCGAGATGTATTTCTCTACTCAGACAGATTCTGGAAGCTTTAAATCATAATTTATCTTGATCTCTTTGGCTATGCCTACAAAACAATTTATGACAAGTTAGATCTCAAAAGTCTTTACAGTAAACCCTGTCATCTTCATTATCACTAAAATTATTCGAAGAGACGTGTTTATACATATTTTACATTGTATTATTTTAAAGTCATTAAGTTCTATAGCTTAACGTTATATTAAAACAAACTGGCCAAGTGCGTCCCGTGTGTAATTTGTTTTATTTTATTAAATTTTATGTTTATGAAGTTCAAGGTTTTTTAAAATTTATTTCGATACTTAGATAGAAACATGAATTTACTGACAACACGTTACCTTATAGACAAACACATTACCTATAGACAAAAAGCAACACAATTGATATCAATAAAACATAAATAAAAACACGAAATAAACATTAATAAAGTAGCACACATTTGACTGTTCAAGTCGGGGAGTAAACATTTGTGTCAGGTGTGTCGTGGTGGTCTATTACTGACCACCCCAACACACCAGAAGCAGGCCATTGCTTGAGGTAGGCGAACCTGCGACACACCAGAATCCCACTCAGCTTAGACTTACCTCAGTAGGCGAACCTGTAAGCCAAGCCGTGTATTTATTCGTATTTCGTACTTCATATGCTACGGGTAGATATCCGAACTTTTTCACTTCTAATTATTTACTTCCGAAACACGACTGAGGTAGTAGCACCGTGACATCTTCGTTTGATATCCCCATTTGGCCCGTGTAATGTAGGCGCATTGATTGGATGGCCCACTCCAGAGCCCCGACAGAGATAAAAGCAATCGCCGACGACTGTTCCCGTCTCCTGTACAAGTGGGGATAGTGTTTGAGAAACTCCAGAACTCATGTCGTTGATGAGGGAGTAAAGTAGATAGGATTGTTTGTACAGGGTGTATTTGTAAACATTTATCCCTTTGAATACGTCTTCTACCAACCATTCTGAACATTGTTCTACAATTTTTGAACAACAACGAAAATTGTGGGCGACCACCCAAAATGTAAATCGACTTTCTTCGAAAATATTCAGAACTTTTTATGCGAACTTAGTTTTTATACTGAAGAAACATTAATGATTTTTAAACTTTTTTGGATTGTTGTTTTGGTTGTTTTCAGAATCATCAACTTGTAAAGGCAAAAATATTTAGGTATTCAAAGTGGAAAAAACTTGGCATTGTGTTGTATTAGTGGAAAATGTATTATGTATTGCAATTCGAAGATTTTAAATTAAAATGCTCTATATAATTTTATTTTTTGGAGAAATGAAATGAAGTGAAGCAGCGTAGATATTATAATGTAAATGAAATTATATCTGTCATTTTTAGAATACCTACCTATCGCCTCACATGGTCAGCTTGCTATAATGTAGGTAGGTATTTATCTGTCACCGTAATAAAATCAATCCGAAACGTATGTTAATCAACTTCCAGAAAATTACAAAAATTTTCGGCTGATGTCCTGTTCTTACATAACCTAAACCTATTTGCAAATGTTAACCTAACATCGTTTTAATAAATCACTCCTTTCAGTTTATTTTTTTCCAAAAGTTGATCAACCTCCTTGGAAACTAATCCACTTACGAATCGGATTATTTTAAGGTGACAATGTTCTATCTGTTACCAATTCGACAATTCATATCACGATACTGTCGTATGTCTCTCGAGTGTCAGTAATAGTAAGTCCACATAAATGTATTTTGGCTGAAGTTCCCGCTTCGCACCTGTTGAAAGCGTTTCAGTATTTTCAACTATGAATTATGATTTAGCACTTCCACAGTTCCACTGCACGTGTTTGTAATGTTCAGGATTCACACTTGGGAACAAACAATATTTTGACAGCGCTATTTCAAATCTTAATTCATGGTCGTGACTATTGTTCAGTGTTCATTTTATTATTTGCTGCTTTGTTGCTTTTGTAATCGAATATTGCATACCTACCAACTTACTAAATTTGGCTCGGGAAGTGAGTTTCCGATTACGCTGATTTTTAAGGCTTCTCTTTCTGAGTCAGTCCTTCAAATGATGAGGATCGTGACCCCCTACATTTTAAATTTGTCGGCGCGGCGACAAAGTAATTGTCGCCGTTGGGGCACAAAACTTCTGGAGTGGAGACCGCGACTCGAAAAGCGTAGTGTAGGACGGCCTCCGGCTAGATGGAAGTAACTATCTGAGACAGGATGAAATGGCGAACATTGTGGGAGGCCACACGAAAACACGAAACATTTACGCTGTCATCGACTGCCCAGTGCCATCTTTGTGACTGGTCTTGTTAAACGAAACGAAGTGAGGGCGGTCGACCAGTTTCGAAGTAAATCGAATAGTTTCGGTTTTAAAATTCAACCGGGCTCCGCGATGCGCGTGGAATACTGAGCGACAATCTGCTGAGTGTATCACGTAGGTAGTGGAACCTTGGACTGATTGCTTTATCCTGAAACTGTTCCAGGTAGACAAAGAAAGGATTACTTAGATTTTCTGTTGAAAGTATTTACGAGGAAAGTAAGGAACTTTATCAACATGAAAAGGAGGAAAATGAGGTTAAAACATCGTCAGGTAGAAGATCGACTTGAGTTTAAAATGGACAGCCATGCTTTGGAATAAATGAGCCGGCTACCAGTGTAAGAAACTGGCGTGAAGCAGCGCCTACGCTGTTTGTTTATGTGATAGGTGGTAGACGAGCAGACGGATCACCTGGTAAGCGACTTTTTCTTTTTCTGTGAGGCCGTGGTATCATTGCGAGCCAGCCCATTTATGCCGAAGCGTGGCTCTCCCACGATGATTTTTGACAGCTGTCAGTTTGGCAACTCACTTGTGATTCGACTTGTGTTTGCGGGTGTCATGGGCAGCGGATCGATTACCATCAAAAGATCCCTTTAAAAAGTAAAGTAAGTACTTATCAGCCTATGGTGTCCCACTGCAGGGCAAAGGCATCCATCATAGAAATCAAGTCATCGCTATTATCTACCACATTACCTATCACAATAGTTGAAGTTGAAATAACAAAATTAACTGGCGAGGCCACTGTTCGTCTATAAACACAGAAAAAATGTAGAAACACATGACACGTGTTGCCAACATTTCATTGTTTGAAAACTAAGACAAGTGACAGCAAACATGCACTTGTTTATCATTTTTGTTCGGACTCTAACACACAAATAACTTTCAATTCAAAATTCACACACAATGTCATACATTGATCTGACTCAGTAACTTAGTAGCTTAAGCACTTGTGTTACAATATATTATCAAACAACAGACGACCACAAATATACATAAACTAGTGGCCCGCCCTCACTTCGTTTCGGGACGTATTTTCACAATTAGTTCTAAACTCTACCAACAGATGGCGCTGCGTGTCAATTGCACCGCGCTAGTGTTTTGCTTTTTTGGATTGTATATAAGATTTGTCGACGTTTATCGGACTTACCTGTTCATAAATAGTATAGAATAGTATAGATAACACCGAGACAATGAACAAACAAAGTGTTCATCAAATGTTTGTCCAGATTGGGGATCGGATGAGTCCACTACCAAATGCGCCATCCGGACAGTCAAACTTTTCCGATATCAATAAGTTGTAATTAATATAGTGCAGATCATCGTGACTCATACTAAGGACTCATATCCCGCTCCTCTTATATCTAATTACACTTATCTGTGCTATAAATAAAGTTTATCGAAAAATTATAGCTGCGCCAGTATGGAATTGTATAGGTACCTCCCCTCTAGGTATATTATTAATATAAGTAATATTAAGTTTATTGGCTTTTACAAATATTAAGTCTTAAATTAGTATCTTTAGTATCCCCTTTTAAGTCTTTATAGACCTGTGTCAGGGAGATATTTTTAACTTCTTAACAGTTAACTTAATATTAGTGGCAAAATATTACTTTACTTTTATCTACATTAATCCTTATCTTAATTGATCAAAATTGTAAAATAATAAATTAGTGTGTGTTTGTTGTGTATTTGCGTGCATGTATACGAGTGCTTGTTTGATTGCAGTCAGGTGTATGTGTGTGTGTTAAATTAAAATTAATTTCATACCTCTATAATCGTAGGTTTAGATATTAGGTATACTTACAATTGAAGCTGCAGTTATGTAAGTTGAATACTAATAAACAGACGCTACGCCAATCGATGTGTTCTCAAGGACAAACAGTTGCAAGCTACATGCAGGCTTTTTAGTAGATTTTTTAGATAGGTGGCAGGTGAGCAGAACACCTGCACAGCTGTACATGGTAGCAAAGATTGACCATGACACTTGCAATAACGCCGAAATGACGGAAACTCCAAAATAAGTGTCACTGGCGTTGCGGGTCTATGGGCGGCAGGAATAGCTTATCTTCAGGTGATTTGTCTACTCGTCTGCCAAATCCAGTAGGTAGTAAGTATACTATTATAAAGGCGAAAGTTTGTATGGATGTATGGATGTTTGTTACTCTTTCACGTAAAAACTACTGAATGGATTTGAATGAAACTTTACCACAATAGCTTATACATCAGAATAATACATAGGCTACAATTTATAAAAATATATTCTATCACATAAAAAGCACGCGGTAGCTACCCCGTAAAGAACTATTCTAATTCTCGAAACTATTCTTTTCATTCGCCAAGAGTCCGCGCAAATCCTGTTCGACTTTACCTTTTCAACGGTATCTTAGAACCACTGGCCTTGGCCTTCAAACCCTACCATTGTAACTGAGCGAAGTATACAAATCCTTCCATTGTTTGTAACTTAGGATTTGCGATCGATGAAAAACAGATACGTAAACATGGGGGCGATGGGGTGATACGATCAACCACCCCATTAATTTAAAACGATGTGGGTTGATGATACTTTTAAGGGCTACAGGGCATGCATGATCCGGCTCAAGCGGAGTGATACCACGGTCTCACAGACCGGCGTGAAGCAGCGCCTGCGCAGTGTTTCGTCGAGTGATATAAGGGTACCGGAGGCCTAAATTGGGGGTAAATGGGATTAAAGTATGGCAGCGCACTTGTGACTCCACTGGTGTTGCAGGTGTCTTTGGGCGGCGGCAACCGCTTTCCATCAGGTAAACCGTCTGCTAAGCGATTGATGATTGGTGTAAATTGAATTAAGTGCAACACTGTGAAGTCAATAGTGTGTCAAACACATTAGGTTGAATATCAATTGAGGAAATTTGACAGGTTGTGGTAACCTGATGTGTGGCTGTTTGTACCTAGTACAGGGTAGTTTTAGCAACAATACAGTGCAAAACTAACAAGAAGGTTTCTATTAGTCCCTGGTTTCTGATTCACTGTTCACTGTTATTGTCCGTAGCATTTATTTATTTACGGTTGCAGTAACAACAGTACCCAGTCTCCCCTTCATATTCTATGGTCTGCCATTTTCAGACAGATGGAAGCCGCTACAGATCTAAAGACTACTAGCCACTTGCCCTCAGAATATTATATTATAGTGTAAACAATTATTATTAAAACTAAAAGAACAGTATTCCGCTTTTAAACAATGGACTTGCATAAAATTAACACTTTTTATACACATTAAAAATAGTTTAAAAACTTAGGAATACTTAAATTTCTTATAGTATTAAATACTTAAGTATAAAAAAATAAAGTTATACATATACAAATACATGCAGGGTGTATCTGTGCTGTGAACATTTACATCCCTTTAACGACGTGTTCTATCAACCTTTTTGAGCAATATTTGTTCAACTTTTCGAAATTCTTAGAAAAATTTTTGAACTCTCCATACAAAATGACCAAGTCACGTGACCGACTTTGTATGGAAAGATGAACATTTTTTAAGCGAATTTTCAATGTTTAGTAGAACACGTGGTTAAAGTGATGTAAAATGTTGACGGATACACCCTGTATACAAAAATAAGTTTCCTCTTTGGATGGCCAACCATAGGCGTGGCCAAGGCAGCTTCCAGCGTTCCTGTCACCGGAGATTTGTAATTCTGAAGTCTTGCTGGCTTGCCTTAAAAAAAGAATATATATAATAATTGTGAATGTCACACCTTTAATCAAAAAGACCTCAGATACAGCGTAAAATAGCTAAGAGTGTTGCAAATGAAGGCTCCATCTATGCACACACTTGTCGACAACAATATGTCCAGAGACATCGTCTATCATCAGCTGATCGTTGAGGATTACAGCCACCATTAACCGCAAAATACTTGTAGGTTAAGAGGACAAATTATTCTTAGAATATCGATTCTATTAGAAAAAATATATCTCCAATATCCTTCTGGTGAAGTTCATGTCCAGGCAATGACCTCTTATTCATAAAATCCTCTTTTTCCTTCCTCCTTTCTTATAAACAATATTCTTCCTGTATTGAGATTGTATTCACATGACAATAGCATAAAGTTTTGCAAACTTTTGTGTAATAAAGAGTTTATTCTTTTTGTTACAAAGCTGTGAAAAGCTTTAATGTTTTTTGAGGCCATCAACCTTAAACAAAATGTAACAAATTTGTGTTTTGTAAACGAAGGCCATTTTGCAAACAAAGGTTATTCCCAGGCGGATTATCCAGGGCAGATAGATGGATTAAGTGAAATTTAATATTTGTACGAAACAGGTACGCATTTGTAGGGTCAACACCAAAATTTTCCATGCAACTGTGGACCTTATAGTATTGAATTATGGCGTATTTTGTGAGGCACTGCCGTGTTCAATACACAGATTGATGCAGTACAGAGGTTTGCATAGGTACGTGGCTATTTTGGGAGACGGTCCCGTTATGTGAGACTCTTCTTTGGCTGTGGGTTTCTATCGAGAAAATGGCCAGTTGCATAGGTATCCACTTTAAGTAATGGTAGTTCAGTACATAACAATATGCGCCTTCTTGAGGGGAGGATGTATGTGCATTTTCTACCATTAGTTCAGTGATGATGAAAAATATCGTGAAGAGACAAACACCGTTGGGGGAGGGGGTTCAAATACCCCAAGGGTTATGTTTGTACATTTATAAATCTACCTTCCCGAGAGAGGTGAAGAAATAATAACCTTGAAGTCCCTCTTGAATATGTGGCCTAACCCTTGCGAATAGATACATAATGTGGACTACTGGCATTGCTTACATCCCCTACAGTCCATAGCCTTCAAGAATTTGTTTTTATAGCCTTCAAGAATTTTTCAATTTGCATGTTAATTTAATTAACTGAATAGCGAACATTATTAATTTATAATAACTTCTTTTGTACACCTATTTTATGCAAATAAATACTTGACTTGACCTTGACATATTCTAGGAAAGTTGTTAGAGTCATTCATAGCCCCCACCCTCCCACGTGGATCAAATCCCTACACATGGCATCATGTATAGGAATTTGTGAAATAAAGGGATCGGATGCATCCCAAAGCACTCCATGTCCCTTTAAAGACACATACAGCTGATTTAACAGTCTACTCGTAGTAAAACACCATTTGCATGCCCTAACACACAGCGATTAAAACTGTCGTAAAATTGCAATTTCGGTCAGCAAAGCGTTGCTTTTACAGCGCTGTGGAACAGTGAACATCCAATCACTTCAGTATTTCACAAATAAAAATAGAGGCCGTGAAACTGAACGCTCGAAACAATGGAAAAGTTCAGCTCTAGCGGCCCGTTACGTGGTTTTTGAAACATTTCTATGTTCAACGTTTAATCTCTATGCAACAATAGGAAAGATGTGTTAGGCGGAAAGCAACAAAAATATAAAATAACTAGTGGCCCGCCCTCACTTCGCTTCGGGATCGTAATTCAGAAATGAACCAATAGATGGCGCTGTGCTAAATTACATCGCGCAAGCGTTTCGTGTTTTCGGTTTACCTATAAGCCTTGTCGTTGTCTATAGAAGTTATCTCTTTATAAATAGTATAGAAGAAGACATACAACCGTGGAAGAGCCAAGCTTCGGCATGAATGGGCGGGCTCTTCCGGAGTGATACCAGGGCCTCACAGACGACTGGTGTGAAGCAGTACCTGCGCTGTGTTTCGTCGAGTGAGTGAGGGTGCCGGAGACCCAACTGGGGGGAAAGAGGATTGAAGGTTGACATTTGTGACTCTACTGGTGTTGCTTTTGGGCGGCGGTAATGGCTTACCATCAGGTGATCCGTCTGCTCGTCTGCCACCTTTCACATAAAAATAAACATCCTGCATCGACCAGATTCCAAAAGAAGCTGTTTTGTTTATTAAGCACCTGGGTTATGTTTATGCGCCTCGATGTGACGCCGTCTGTACATTCTCAAGTTTGCGAAGTAATGTAAATGAAGAAATGACATGCGGGCTCAAAACTTCGAATGTAGGAATATGTAAGAGTATTTCCTCAAAATATTTGAGAGTTATGGAAAGATAAACAGTTCAATGTTGCGTATATTTTACTTTTTCTTTAAACAAATCTGATACTGGATCATCATCAGCAACCCACGCTCGTCCACTGCTGGACATAGGTCTCCCCCAATGCACGCCACCGCTCCCGATTTTCGGCCACTCTCATCCAGCCCACACCAGCCAGCCTTCGAATATCATCATCCCATCTTGTCGCAGGGCGTCCAACACTATGCTTACCGAGTCGCGGTCTCCACTCAAAGACTTAACGGCTTTTAAAAGTAACTACTGTGATTGATTGCCGTTGTCAAAATATCGGCTGAATAGAACCTTCTTAGTACTAATTAAGGGAATGTTGTAGCCACACCTCTCTCAGAGTTGATAAATTTTGACGTCATGTGGTGTTATTTTAGTAAACCTGAACACTAATGGATTCCACCGTGAGGACTGGTAGACTGTCTTAGCTGTCAATATCACTTAGCCTCGATTTAGGAACAGCCCTGTGCCATTATGTCTGTGTAGTACTATGGTGAGCATAGATTGTATATTCTTAGACTAAAACCAAATACAGGTATTAGTTACAATAACAAAGACAGAGTCGCCTGCAAGAAAATGTAAACACCTTGACTCTTATGTCAGGACTATAGGGTTCATATTTGAATGCGGTTGTGTACTTATTAGTGAACTGTGACTGTACATCAACACCTAATAATCCACAAAGCATTACAATTTAAAAGAATCCTTTAACGACAAATAAACAAACAATTATGCACAGTCAGCACATCAGATTACCACAACCTGTCAAATTTCCTCAGTTGAATATTCAACCTAATGTGCACGACAGTAAGCTGAGAGTCGATTGAAGAAATTTGACAGTTTTGTATACTTTGATGTGTTGCTGTACGTAGCTACACATCAAAGTATACAAAACTGTCAAATTTCTTACATAGGTATGTATTGTGTCGCGCTATAAATACTTATATAATGCAGTGCCCTTGCAGGGTGTCACCAGGTGTAATGCATTTGTGATGCCTCAGGTGTTGCAGATGTCCATAGGCGGCCGGTGGTCACCTACCATCAGGTGTGCCGTTTGCTGGTTTGTCCGCTATAATGTAACAATAAAATGCTACTATAAAAAAAGAAAGATCTGTAATAGGTACTTATGTTTTTTAAAATGAGACAGTAATAAATGACCAACGTTTTAAATTTATGGAACGTAAATTTTCGTGTTTTAATATTGGGATAGTAGGTTTAATTATTTGTAGGCACAAATTACATGTCGTTTATTCATAAAATGTCACTATTAGCGGGTTGGCCTTAAGCCAAGACATTCACAGTTCATTGGTCTGTTTACCTTATGTCACTGATTCCTATTTTTTGGATTATAAACGTCACTAAGCTGCGCAAGATTCACTGGTATATAAATATTATTGGAGACCAAGAGACGCAAAGAGGAGTGTTTGCGGACAAACTGCCAGATTCTGATGGTCCGATGACATCAAGGCTCAAGCTGGGGCAGCGTGGTCCAGGAAGACCCACGACAGAAGGAAGTGGAGGGAAATTGGAGAGATATATGCTCCGCAGGCAAATACATGCTGCTGAAGAAGAGACAGTGAAATATTTATTTTAATGTTTTTAATTTTTATTGCGCGTTATTTTACACCTACATAAAAAGGTATAAAGTTATGTCCTTATATATCATCTGTGCTTATAGGTAGTACCTACTACCAACTTACACAATTCCAGTGCAAGGGCTGTCCTACTTTTCCCTACGTAGCGCCTCCTTCGCTCTAAGTCCAGTTAATTGGATATTGAGCTATTGGGGACGACCATTATTGCTCAACAAACTTTTGGCAAAGCGACCTCAAGTTCACTTATACGCTAAGGTACACGCTGCTTTTTCCTTTGGGAAAGAGTTGTTTGTGACGTTCTTATCTAAACTATGGTAGGGGATGATGTTATCAATTTTATTTGATAGGTGCCCGACGAGCAGATGGATCACCTGATGGTAAGCGATAGCCGCTGCCCATTACCTGCAACACCAGTATTTTTTTTGCATTTATTTGCTCATACTTTTTGTGTCAGCCAATAGACGTCCACAGCTGGACATAGGCCTCCCTCAAATGTTCTCCACGCGTACCTATCGGTCCTGTGCCACCCGCATCCAAGGAATTCCGACCCTCACTAGATCATCGAATCGTCGTCTCACATGTTGTACACCTTCGACGCAATCTGAGTGTTTGGTGACCGCGTTTGAGCCACCAACTGCTGGAGTCGTAATACCTACGTGTCATGTTTTTTTTTTCACCTTGCCACATGTGGGGGACAAGGTGGTGTGTGGGACTCTAACCCTAACCAAAACCCCTGGGGTGTCCATCTCAGCGCAATCGCGGTCGGATACCCCACAGCCGGGACTGGACCGTGCCGCAAATCGCGCTCGCCACTTTGAGCAAAATGTTTGGCGCAATGCAGCCCTTCCCAAATGCGCGACCTACCAGGACACCCAGTAGGAGTAGGAGTAGAGGCATTTTACAAATTTACAATGTATTTGTGTCTAATGCTCATGTAATCTAAACAGACTACAGAGTAGAGGCTATCTATAAATAATCTTCGTATCCCAGTTAACGTCGGTGTAGAAATAAAAAAAAGTTATTTTGTTTATGGAGCGGCAACTAGAGCGTGCCTCCTGTGTCAACATATAAAATATTAGCTTATTTATACAGAAGACATGTAATGATTCGGTTTACTGAGTTATGAAAATTTAAATACTATTTTTTAATGCAACTCGCGAGATTTGATGTGTCTATAAATTTTCATCCGCAATACCTATTTTGTGTTCAGTAGCCTTACCTTGAGTTTGAAATACTATCCTCGCTATCAAAAACTATCGCTTTGTCTCTTTCATTGTGATGCATTTGAAAGAGACAGAGCAATAGTTTACGTTATGTCAGTTTAGATGTCAACTCATGGTAGCGCTACTGGACATTGGACGATAAGTATTTTCTCTCGCTTTGAGGTTAGCGTCACTCATCCCCCTATTAATCAAAGACTAAGAAGAAGATACTACGTATAATGATCTAGTAATAAGAAAATGCGCTAGCTGTTTATTAATCGAGAATTTATAATAAATAGGTCATATCCTTGAATATGTAGTTCACGACCTTTGTTTGACGATTTTGATCTTTCTTTTCTCCCCAAGCAAATATTTGAGTTAATATTTCATTGTTATTGAATTCAGAAAGTATAAGACGATTCTGTAAAAAAATGAATAAATGCGCCCGCTAATGCCTTTTATCTTCATATACTCGGTTATTGTCAATAAACAAAGGAAATTTATGTTATGGCCGTCAATCATAAAGTAAGTACATTTATAAAAAATAACAAGATGGATTGGACGTCATGATAAATTTTATAAATGGCTGTTTAGTCCAACATCGTAATAAAACATGCGTTGAATTGGAATAAAAAGATGAATAATTAATTATTACACATTAGCCAGGTTCCATAGGTATAGACAACCACATGTCGAGTTCCCACAATACGTCAAATGATCACAGTTGACACTGAACGAAGGGTAGGTGACTACATTTAGATAAAAATCAGATGAAGAAACAAAGGTTGTAACACAATGTAAAATACTCACTTACTTATCTATATTACCGACAGTATCCGTAACGTAACTTCTAAATCTGCAACTAGATCTAAGACACACTTATGGGTGCTTCCACAGAAGCGGACTGCGTTGAGGTGAGCGGAGACTTATAAAAATTGACCAATCACATTGCTCATCAGAGATAAGATGTGTATTTTGAGCAACGCCATTGGTAAATTTTTACAAGTCTCCGCTCAACTCCACGCAGCTACACTTCTGTGGAAACGTACCCTAACACAGAGAACACACACAGAAATAAGTGCCAAGACACACTTAGGTAGCTGATTTTTCGACGTGGAAACGACGCGGCTGAACATGAAAACGATCTTCCGTCGATCGTCCGGCTCACTTGGCAGAAGATCGGTCGACGGAAAGTCTTTATTATATTTTGTTGTGAAAAACTAGTATGTCTTGGCACTTGTTTACACTTAGTTTCAGAGGCGTTTTGCTCACCTTCCGAATAACAGTCATGTTTTTCGTAACATCATCATCATCATAGGCTTGTATTTTGATACCACTGCAGCGTATAGCCTCCTCCCGTACTTGCCATTTACGACGGTCTTGTGCCAGCCTCATCCAGGTGTTTCCCGCCACTCTGTATATGTCATCAGCCCATCTTGCTAAAGGGTGTCCTCTGCTTCTTGTACCTTGACATAGTCACCAGTGTGTTACAGATTGGCTCTATCTACCATCACCAATACGAGCCAAGTGCTCTACAGAAATAAAATATTCGAAAACATGGCCTCTGACACCACACGGTCTGAACACGGAAGATGTAGGTAATAATATATCCTCTGTGGTCTGAATCCACATCAAAGGCAGTAAGGCACTAAGACTTCCCTAGATAAGCTGAGACGTGGCACGATTCTTATTACTGTGCGGTTTTAGTGTTTTAAATAACACTATGCTTAATTAACAATTAATTAGTCCCTAATTTTTGTTAGTGAAAGTGGCCAATAAGCAAACTCAGCGTTGCCATACAAAACAACGTGATTAAAATACGAAAACTGGTCAGAATTATTAGACCGTACATGGGTTCAATCAGAAAACTGGAAACAATGTTGTCGGCGTTATTTTTCATTTGAGTGACATGTTCAACGGGCAGGATTTGCTCGATCCTTGCTAATCCACCGGCAAACAATGCAATTTCGAAAATGCTAAAATACGGAAGCAGGAGGCAATATCAGTGGAATTTCTTTGTCGAAATCTGCAGAAGGGGAAAAATCATCGAAAAATATATCTTTACTATTCCATTTAGAAAGGAAGGAAAGGACAGCTCTGACACTTGAACTGCTGATATTAGGAGGACTTTTTTTTTATGTGATAGGTAGCAGGCGAACAGGCGGATCACCTGATGGTAAGCAATTGCCGCCGCTCATGGACACTTGCAACACCAGTGGAGTTACAAGTTCGCTGGCAACCTTTTATCCCCTTCCCCCCCGAGTGGGCCTCCGGTACCCTCACTCACTCGGCGAAACACAGCACAGAGCTGCTTCACGCCGGTTTTCTGTGAGGCAGTGGTATCACTCCGGTCGAGCCGGCCCATTCATGCCGAAGCGTGGCTCTCCCACAGTAACAGTAACAGGACTGCGTAATCTTGACTAAAAGTTTGGTATCAGATATCTGTCGCACAGCATGACTCCTTCATGGTATATTTGGTAGGGGATAGACACTTTCTGCTCAAATAAAAAGCAGTTTTAAACCATGGTAAAGTTGGCAAATGAGCAGACGGATTACTTGATGGTAAGCAGTTGCTCTCTTTTCCAAGCTTTGTTGGTCTTTTAACAGGGTGGCATTATGCCACCACCACTGCACCACTGGTGTTGCAGGTGTCCATGGGTGGTTGTAATCGCTTAACTTCAGGTGATCCGTCGGCTCGTCTGCCACCTATCACATAAAAAAAAACATCTGGAAGCCATCTGAAATTATTAGTTCCTCAAAAATTGGGCGTGAGAGCCACGCTTCGGCATGAATGAGCCGGCCCGACCGGAGTGATTAACTCGGCCTTACAGAAGACCGGCGTGAAACAAGAAGAAACATACTTACATTGTGCCGAATAGGCGCCGTATCATCGCTCAGAATAAGTCACGCCGTATCATTGATGACATGTCACGACTTACGACCCTGAGTATTCTGCGGTAGACTCTGTAGTATATAGTGTGCCAGTCTGTCTTAATAATAAATTAAACAGACACATACCATGCGCTGTGACCAATGCACAGCCAGTGAAATGTCAACTGTAAGGTCGCCATGTTTATTCGTACTATTTATACTATCGCTGTCGAGATTCATCAATCGATTTTTCTCCAAGCATACCTGCAATGAGGATTTTGGCGAATTAAAAATCCGCTAAATGGCGTTAGAGGACAACTGGTCCAACAACGAGTGAATTGGTTACATTTTGACGTGTCCTATCATGTCAAAATTAAGAAGTTATGTTATGAAGCACCAATGTCGTTAAAGTTGGACCAGGCGTCTACGTAACGCCATCTATCAAATGTTTAATTTTTAACAACCCTCATTGTGGCAACCATAGCATAATTAATTGTTTACAATCGAGTGTACCAAAAATAAACGAGTATTGGTCTCATCATTTGCTCTTTTCATTTGCAACCGCGCATTGTTGATAGAGTTTCGAGAATGTTATTTTGATATTAATGGATGGAAATATTGGATATCGAATTAAAACCGACACGTGGAGGAGAATTAATTCCGCATTATTACAAAATGGAGACTAACATTATTCTTGGTTTCAAAATGCTGCTGTCACTTTCTAAAAAAGACGGCAAGTTTTATAACAAGTATAACTTTTGACGAAGCTTTGAGATAAGGTGGACTGGTAGAGACCGGCAACACGTATGCAATACCTCTGGAGTTGCACGTGACATTCGGCTGTAGTGGCTTACAATCAGGCGAGAGTCGTACGTTTAGTGGGAGTGGGAAGGAAAAGGTAAATAAAAAGAGAGAGATAGAGACCAAAGAGATCAGGATATTAAATTCGTTCCTTAGCAATTCTTCGAAATTACGTTAATAAATTCGTCAGTTTATGGCAAACTAGTGGCCCGCCCTCACTTCACTTCGGGACCGTAATTCAGAAATTAACCAATAGATGGCGCTGTGTCCAATTACATCGCGCAAGCGTTTCGTGTTTTCGGTTTATCTATAAGCCTTGTCGTTGTCCATAGAAGTTATCTCTTTATAAATAGTATAGATTAGCACTTACGCAAATTCGTCAGCTTACTACGGAGTGGAAGGTTGCGGGTTCGAAGGCTACCTGAACCTGCAAAGATTCTTAAGTGCGTTATTTCATTAAGAATAAATTCGTTCTTGTAGAATGGTTTAAGGTGCGCCCGATTGCCATTTAGGTCAGCCCGTAGACACTCAGCCAATTAATTATTCGCACTTTCTCATGAATCACTCTCCACCAATTAAGCAAATCAAAGATGGTAATCACACTGTCTCCTTGTTGCAGGGGTCAAGAGGGCGAGATGACGACAGACAACGCGCTCAATTCTCAGCGGTAAGTCGAAGATAATAGAGTTCAAATTTGAAAGCTCGTGGTGAAGCTTTTTGTGTAATTAGTATGGCACAATGACCAATTGTTAGATGGTGTGGGCCTGACGCCCATGACTCAGTGGCTTCTTATTAGATTCGCTATTTGTATTGTTAGGTGCTAAACTGCTCGCACTTCTCAGCGTTAAACATTATCTATAACGTGTCAGCCTATAATACTGTCCCACTACAGAGCAAAGGCCTCCATCATAGAAATCAAGTCATTGCTACATGATGGGATTAGGCTTAATCACCACACTTGCTTAATGCGGATCGGTGGTGGTCGCAAGCCCGAGCTATGTTCGATACAATCGATATATATTTTTGCTCGCTCCAGGAATCGAACCCAGTACAGGCCGACCCCGAGATCACGGCCCGGTACTTAAATCACTAGCTAAAAGAGGGGTTAACATTACCTATACATAGTATAATAAATCCAACCGATATACAGGCTTCGGCGGCCAATCTTAATGATCAGCCACGTACGCAGGATATAATATAGTGCTAAAGTGTGTGCGTAAACACAGATGCACTCTCTATTCCCTTACCCTTTTAATTGGATGGGACACCAGTGTGAAACGACCAAAGAGAAATTGGGATCAATGTTTGATTTGGTAAAATTTACTTACTCTTTTTAAATAATATAAGGCACTTAAACATGCGGGAGCGTGTAAAGCCAAGGTTCAAAGAAATAAAAACCAATACTTATAACTCTAATAATAATGCTTATAATATCGTGAGGGCCATTTATGCTGGATACCTCAACACTACACAGTATCTAAACATACGGCACTGATGGCCAATGGAGAAGGATAATTGTTTTTTTGTTTTTATATATTTTTTAGTTTTAATTTTTTTCTTTAATACGACGTAGGGTCCAGCCGCAGACACAATAAAAAACACACAATTATTTTGTTTTTATGAAGGCTTCTGGGTCTTTCAACTTATATGCTATTATTTAATCTAATCTATTCGTATTTTCTTGTGTACCGTGTGTTATTTGACTGTAGCATAATACGACGGGTTGTGGTGTCCAAATTAATAAATGTATTATCTTTCTTTCTTTCTGTCCAATAGGTAGGTTTGAAAAAAAAAACAAAGAGGAACAAAGATTGTTTAAGCAAATTAGATAATATACAAAGTAACCTACCCAATAAATTAATAATTTTCCGGGAGGGTGCTATCTGAGCCTACTGATTTCAATTTCTGTAAGCGTCTCTAACAACTTAGGTATACAAAAGACCATCTTTTGAGGTTCACTTCGTATGTCAATCTCCTTTATTTCTGGGGAAACATTTCGTATAATGCTTCGGCGTTTCGTATAATTGAAATTCTTGGAAAGCAAATAAGTAATATGGTTCTTTAGAGAAAATAAGTAGACATTTTCTTATTAAATGAGATACGACCTACTTATTTAAGGCGATGAGTAGGGCACACTAGCGACGCCTGGGTTTAAATTGTTAGCACTAAGCTAGAACTACTTTTTTATATTGGCTTAGTATATTGGCTCACCTCAGCCTGGTGATATGCATGAGTAGAGCCCATGTTGCAGTCACAACGGACGCGATGGCACGGTATCACATCTATTTTTTGACAAAGCATTATACTCCCGTCAAACACAACTGTTCTTTATATTTACAAACTAACTTCGCTCCACAGTATTACACTCGGTTTATTGGCCCTTTTTTACCAATAATTGTATCCTTTGGGAATAAGATGTTTTCACGCGGTAAAATTGGGCCTATATGTTTTAGTGCCTATTAGTTTGGGACTATCGTGTCAGCTACACACCAAATTTTATAAAAATCAGTTCATTCGTTTAGTCCTGAAAAAGTAGGTAACTCATATAATCACACACTCACAAAAATATTAGTGTTACTTGTGTCTTCGAGTTGACAATTGATTCCATATTAATTGTACATTTATTAAATGAAAAGCACAACCTCCCTTATTAAAAAACTTGGTCTAAAGCAGTGGTTCTTAACCGGTGGTCCGCGGACCACTGGTGGTGCCTGGAGGCATTCCAAGTGGTCCGCGAAGACATCGTAATAAACAAGTGACGTGACGTGATAAGTCGAGTCAACACAACGCAAACGGCGCCGCGACGCATGTCCGAAGTGTGTGGTCCCTGACGCGACAGAATTTTGGTAAAATGGTCCCTTATGACTTAAAAGTTAAGAACCACTGGTCTAAAGTGTTGGTTTAAAATTGAAAATTCTAACTTTAGCCCCCGTTTTATTATAAGGGAGTTAGTGCTTACCTAAAGCCTCTAGCTTCCACATTATTATAAACAGATTTGGTTTAGTAAAGTAATGTATCAGCCTATATACGGTCCCACTGCAGGGCAAAGATCTCCATCGTAGGAATCATTGCTACTATGATGGGTTAGGCTTAATCACCACGCTTGCCGAATGGAGTTTGGTAATTACAAATCCATGCTTTGTAAGAAAAACTCGAAACATAAGTACTTTTTGCTCGACCGGGGATTCGAACCCATGGTTGTAGCTAACAATTAACTGGCGTCGCTAGTGTGCTCGTATCCGTCGCCTTAGAGCTTTTCTAAAATAACATTTGAAGATCTTTCTAGATCTTTCTGCGAGATTGACTACTAAATAGCAAAATAATGTCTATGAAATTGTTATCTTTCCATTACCATAATATAGTTAAACTTGTGTATTCAGTTAATGTTTTCTATAGATACAGGCAGGTAAGTTGTTGTAATACCGAGGCCCTCACAAAAGCTAACACTAATAAAGCCTCTTTAGCATATTAGATCAACAAAATAAGCGAAATAAAAATCAGCTGTTCCATACAAAAAAATATATTTACAGGGCAATATTAATGTATGAGCAAAGAGCAGTCTCACTTCTACCAACATTTGTGAAGGCAAGTTGTAGATGAATAGCATCAAATCCAAAGATATCAAATCACATTGATGTTTGGTCGGACATCTGTCTGCAATTTGTCATCACTTATGTTCGCTCAGGCCATCCCTTATTTCTGGCCTTTTCGTATATGTTGTCTTTATGAATTACTAAGTAGTGGCCTGCCCTCACTTCGTTTCGGGATATTCTATACTAATAGATGGCGCTGGTCAATTGCATTGCGCTAGTGTTTCGTTTTTTTGTTTTGAATAAGTTTTGTCGATGTTTATTGAATTTACCTCTTTATAAATAGTTTAGAAGAAGATTTATGTCAATACTTTGATAAATGGTTCAAACAATATCTATATTGTAACGTTGTTGTAGTCGGGCGCTTTTAAAACACCTTTTTACTCGTATGACAAATATTTTAGACCCTTGCCGGTTTAAGGTTTTTAGAGTTGTAGCTTTACAAAAAGAAGACAAATTTCATCAGAATTAAAAATGGTCTATAATATGTTACGTCGGTTTCCATGTTGAATTTGAAATCCCATTCTCATTTTTCCACAAAGCCCTTTCCGACTTCAGGCTAAACATGCATTATGCATGCACATAACAATTGGTTACATTGGATAATATAAACGAAATCCTTTTTACTATTCAGCAGTATAATATGAGATACGTCTCCCACACACGTGAGTTCATGATAGTGTTATTGAAAACTATTGTTGCGCATGCGATTCTACTTATAGTTAGGTGAAAACATATACGGAGGCGTCGGAATGGATCCCGCAAGATAGACGGACGACATTGTAAGAGTCACGGGGGCCCATTGGGCGCCAGATTGAAGGTCGGTGGGGAAGCCTATGTTCAGCAGTGGACGTCCTATGGCTGAAATGATCATGATGGATCATCCATACAAAAATTTTGTTCAGAATGGTTGGTAGAAGACGCAGTTAAAGCGATGGAAATGTTCTCAGATCCATCTTGTATATTTAAAAATGATAGGATGTTATGTACTATGCATGAACTAACATTTCAGATCAGTATAGCCTCATAAATTGGTTCAGAATACCTATCTTACTTCTTTTGAGCATGGAAAAGTCATGTTTCGGAATGAAAACCAGCATGAAATAGCTCTGGGGGTAGGGGAAAGAAAGAAAGAAAGAAAAGAATTTATTTCCTGACACAAATGACATATTAACATGAATATATGAAAGGCAAGAAACATAAAATCTAGTGTCAGTGAAAAAGGCATTCGCTCAGTATGTGGTCATGTCGTCTACTGACGCCGCGACGCTGATGGAATGATGGATGAATGGATGGATAATGAAAAGGTTAGAATCGCACTTTTGACTCCGCTGGTGTCCATGGGCGGCGGCAATCGTTTACGATCAAGAGATCTGATCTAAAAAAGCTTTTTGCACTGCTCATGGATCTTGTTTTTCTCAACAGGGTGTTCAAAAAATCATCTCCCAACAACAAATTGACGCTGTACCTCGCGTGCAGAGATCTCGTGGTGGAGAACGGCACCATAGACAAGATACAAGGCGTACTGCACGTCGACCCAGAGGACTTGGCGAACAAAAAGCTCTATGGACAAGTCACCTTGACATTCAGGTAAGTAAGCAGCGACACGTCAAGTTACCCATTGTCTTGCAAAAATAGCACTTGTGCCTCAGATAATAAGGTCGGTCCAAAGTTAAAATGGGTACTTCGACGTGTCGTATATTGTGACAAAGCTGTTTTGACCTACTAATCGTGATATTAATATTAGACTGAGTTGTGACTACTAGTTTTGAGTCCTTTTGTATAAGATTTTTTGCTCCAAATAAATATTTTCTATACTTTGATGTGGACAATTTGGTAGGTCTTCATAGAGTCTTAAAACCTCTTGGCAGAATCCGTAGCTTAATAAACCACAAAACACACTGTACTATTACGAAAGTTGACTGTCAAACTTCATTAATTTATGAAACATATTTGGTCCCTAAAAGTACTTATACTGTGTTGTCTATGTGTACTTTAGTTTTGTTATACTTAAGTGGTATCTATTATAATAAAGAAACTCAAATAAACAAGCTCAAATCGCAAATCAGTGTCTCTTTAATCACTTGAAATTGGCAGAATTTAAAAATGCGTATACATAAGGATAAAAACATAATATTCGTTATCATATCAACGGAGGAGCTTAAAGACAGATTTAGAATCCCGACATGTGGCTTACTCTACTGTATATTAACATAAGGACCGCAGTAAAATTAACAATAATAGCTGGAATTAGTGCAAATATGCTGAAATTAATGGACCGTAGCCCTCTCATTAGCAATTTATCCTGTGTTATTAACTGTACAGCCGTGTTACTAACAATGTAATGGGTACAGTGAACCATCTTTGTTTATTCTTACTTGATAGACTTACCTCATATTGGTGTCTTGCACTGTGTACCGACAAGTGAGTGAGGGTACCTACTGGAGGCCCAAACGTGGGGGGAAGGCTGTGATACTTGTGACCACCATTTAGTTAAAAAAAAATATACAACTATGTATCTATAACTGTAAAATCCAGCTATGAAACACAAAGGAAAGTATTAACCATTTTCGGGGCACACTTATGAAATATTTTCTTCCTACAAATTACCGTAATTTTCATAATTGCTAAAAGTGGCCACTATTCGCAAATATGAAAATTATTGTTAAGTACTTAACGCGAGTAAAAAATATTGTTACGCATCTCAGAAAGTTTTTACCTAATGAATTCCTTTATGTTTTCATAGCTGGATTTTTTTAAATACATCTTATAATCCTCACTATTAATATAAATAAATTAATTGGCGGCGCTAGTAACGTCGCGGTGTTGCCTTAAAAAGTATACGCTATTTTATCCCAGTCTCTTTTTTTTAAAGCGTAGGTATTCTGGCCATAGCGTTGTTTCACTGCCAAGCCCTCTACTGTACCCATCGCTATTGTGAAATGGAGAAACGTTTTCCTCGGTCCAAATGAATATAAATTGCGCGGTGTATCCAGTATCACGGGCACCAGCTACCCCGGCCTAAATAAAGAGTGACTTGGGATCAAAACGGGACGGTGGGCGACGCTAATGTAATTTTATTCATTTTAACGGAAAGGGCAAGTTATTTTGAGCCATTTTTTCTGAAAAATGTAATAAAGAAATTGTAATAACTATCAGGTGAAGGTTTGATTACGGTTACTGTATAAAATACCTTTATTTTTAAACAACTTCAAGAAAAGGATGAGATGCCCGATTCAATAGATTTTTTTATTGTAGTACTTTATTTTAAACAACTTCAAGAAAAGGGTGATGTGCCCGATTCAATAGATTTTTTTATTGTAGTAATTGAAATCTCTATCTCAAGTTCTATACGAGCGTTATATAACTAGGTGCACATAATAATAATCCCAAGAGATGTCACATACCAGCGCGTCACATAATATCTGCCCTGCAAACCTGAGGTACAGGAAAAGTACAGACCAGTCATAGGCTGAGCATAGCATTAAGGTCTATAACCTTATAATTGTGCAATAAAGAGTATCTATCTATCTATCATCTCTTTTCCGGCAGTCCTCTGTTCTTCCAACCACTTACATTCAAGCGTATCACTAAACTCAATATTTTCTCATTTGTTTTCCGTCGTGTTAGTTCCCATTAAACAAATAGCATCAAACACCCGGAGATAAACGAGTGTAAAGTAAAACATTGCGACTTTATCAAGCTCCATCCGTTCTACGTCAATACTGGAGAATCACGCCATTAGTTGAAACACTGCGCCCGGTAGGGTTGCTTCCGAGTTCAAAATTTAAAAATTGAAACGTATAAAATACTCAGTGAAACGTAGTATCCACACATCAAAGTACACAAAACCGTCAAATTTCTTCAATCGACTCTCATCGTACTGTCATACACATTAGGTTGAAAATCAATTGAGGAAATATGACAAGTTGTGGTAACCTGATGTATGGCTGACTGTACAAGCATACCTATTTACTTGGCGAAACATATTGCTAACAATCACGTGACGCCCGTTCGTCTGCCACATACTCATCATCCTCATTGTGGAATCAACTTCCCGCAGCGGTATTTCCGAACCGGTACGACATCCAAATCTTCAAGAAACGAGCCTATACCTTCCTAAAGGGCCGGCAACGCACCCGCTCTCCTTCTGGTGTAGCTGATGTCTAGGGGCGGCGGTGTTCACTTACCATCAGGTGACCCGCTTGCTCGTTTGCCTTCCTATACTATAAAAAGAAAAACACTTTCAATTCACATCAAGCAAAATTACCCTAGTTAGATCTAGTGTAAGTCACGGGAGCCCTTTGAATGCGGGTGGCAAAGGCCGATCTGTGTGGAGGACATTGTGGGAGGCCTATGTCCAGCAGTGGACGTCCATTGCTGAAATGATGGTGATGATGATGAAAATTACCCTCAGAATAAGAGAATACCGCCAATACTGCCATACCTAAAAAATATTTTGTAGAAGCGAAATTTTGAAAGAACTATCAAGTTTGCCGCAAAGTTTATAAATTTTTATCGGATAGATAAAATAATCAGTTTCCTTATTTTACTTTGGATATCAATATAACATAAATTTTCCAAAAAATCGTTTACCAATAAAAATTTGAATCAGAAGTAACCCTGCGTAAATAAACTAGAGTTGTCTCCCAGATATCGGCGCTGAACCGAGAATATCTAATTTCCATGGAAACTCGCTAAACTGCATGCTGTTGGGTTTTCCGGATAACTCCCCCAACTTGAACGAATGGGTTTGTATGTTCGCGCTGATTACACTGTGCGAATATATGAGATTGCTTCGCTAATTTGTTTGGGAAGCTTGAAACGGCTTGTTACTGTATATAGGTATATAGGTATTATAGGTTCATTTCTTTAATCTAAATACAACAGCCAAGGAATGGAACTCTTTACCCGCCGATGTAGGTATTTCCTAAACAATGTAACCTGGACCTCTTTAAGGCAAGAGTGAATAGTCTTTTCACGGGCAAGCATGGCCCACCTTGGACCTCATCTTCACTTAACATCAGGTGTGATCGAGATCAAATGCTTGTCTGTCGTAGAATAAAAAAAATACAGAATAAACTTTCCGAAACAGTATTTCGGAGCCGATACTATTAGAATCTGTTTTCTAATATCTGTAACACGAGTGCTTAAGCTACTTAGTACGGAATGTTTCCTCCCTACTCTGGCGATAGCTGAGGTCGCTGGGGTTTAGTCGGTATACCTCCAGTATAACGTAACTATTTTGGTAGGTCCGGGAGCGTTCGTTTCTGAGTAGACGCTGCGACCAAATTGATCTAGTAATACATAACAAACTCACCTGCCATCCAGCAGGAAGGTATGCATAAGGAGTCGCAAGACTACGTAGGCCTACTTTGGGTCAGCGGCATTTCCCCGAAATCATAAAAAAGAAGGTCAATGTATGAGATGTTGTGTGTATTCTTTTTGTATGCATTGGGGCGCTTTAAAGAGGAACTGCATGTTAAACCTACCATCATTATAAATACGAGCCACCTATATACACAAAAAAATAATTCATCAGCAACCCACGCTCGTCCACGGCTGGACATAGGTCTCCCCCAATGCACGCCACCGTCCGTTCCCGATTTTCGGCAACTCTCATCCAGCTCACTCCAGCCAGCCTTGGAATGTAGTCATCCCATCTTGTAGCAGGGCGTCTAACACTTCATTTACCGAGTCGCGGTCTCCACTCAAGGACTTTATGGCTCCAACGGTTGTCAGTTCTGCGGCTAATGTGACTAGCCCACTGCCACTTCAGTTTGCTAATTCGGTGGGCTATGATAAAAAAATAATTAATGATTGATTTCTTGTCAGGTATGGCAGAGAAGATGAAGAAGTAATGGGACTGAAGTTCTGCAACGAAGCTATTATGAGCCTGGCGCAAATATGGCCCCTGCACTGCAACCACGACAGAGAACCCAACACTCCACTGCAGGTAAACTCTAAAAATACTCATAAATAAGTGTAGTGACAACCAACTAATATAAACCGTTAAATTTTAGTTGTTTTAATCCTAAAGCCCTCATAATAGCAAAGTAAGGTAACACCCTCTAGCATATGTTAAGCAATCAAAATTAGTCGATCCATATGTCGCAGCCCGTTCGTATAATCCCCGTATTACATTCTGCCTAGCTGTTTTTCAACACAGGGCCGTTTTGCAATGCGGCGGTTGAACCATTAGCCGGATTGAATTTGGCCGAATGAAAAACGGCCGGAATGTATTCGGCGCCATACGTCATTCAATACGGCTAGTCATTTTGTAATAAGGCGGGATATTAGCCGCCTCTTTGGCAGTTTTGAGTTCCGATTCTTAGTCTTGTATAGGTAAGGGTATTGTTTTATGTTCACCCTTTGTGTTAAAAGTAAGGTTAGGGTTATTTTTTTTTATGACTACCCGGAATAAACTTAAGGATCTCTGAGTGGTCATAAAAAAAAATAACCCTAACCTAACCTTGTAAAGATAATTTATGTTGTGGCAACACTTCTCATAATAAGTTGTAGTACGATGTGGCTAAACATCGCCCGCCTTATTGAAGAACGCATCTCAATGACAATGCGCCTGATCGTTGAACCACCGCATTTCAAAACGGCCCTGTGTTAGAAAACAGCTAGCCGTGATGTAATTCGGCGGATTATACTGATCCGGCTACGACACATACAATACCAAAAATAATATTCACCAGGCTATGGCAAGCATAATGGTACAGCTGATTTTTGCCTTTTTCGGGTTACTTACCTACCTACTCCGGGGACTTTGGGATTAAAACGTCTAAAATTTAACGGTGTATATTTTGATTGATGATGGGAATTAATTTGACGCATCGCTTTTTAAATGACAAGGCTTAGGCAAAATTTAATTTTGTGGCTTAGGTATATGTACGGTGGCCTGCACATAAAGTTACTACAATCTGTCAAATTTCTTCAATCAAAACTATAGTATAGCGACGGTTCCAAGAACAATATCGTATCTGCTGAGTAAAAACATAGCAGATACGATTTTGTTCTTGGGACAGGTAAACCGAAAAGACGATTAAATTTGTACACGATGCCATCGACTCTTAGCGCCATCTATTGGTATGTTTTGAAACTAATTTAACAAATGTAAATATTCATCTACCGATGTTTTCTTGTTCGCAGGATGCCTTAATAAAAAGATTAGGAACGAATGCGTACCCGTTCCACTTAGAGCTGACGCCACTGGCCCCACCGAGTGTGCAGCTGGTGCCGGCCAAGCAGTACCACGGCGCACCCATCGGGACTTCTTACGACGTACGAGCGTATATCGGTAAATATTACCCACTTTACCCAAAAACTGGAATTCAAGACCAAAAAAAACTACTACAATGTTGCTACTGTAATAAAATGATCGTACCATACTCGTAGTATATCCCTTTTTCTCAAAACACTCGCTGATGTAATTTATTTATTGGTAATTTTGATTCTATATTTAAAAAAAAAAATATATTTACTTTTTTTCCCATAAAACTTAACCATCCGTAATTTTAGTTTTCAAAGATGGTATTGCGCTTGTAACACTTCAGGTGTTAATAACATTTGGCGTCTACCCACAAAATTTTAACAATATATGGAAACTTGACAGTTTAGTCTGTTGAAAATGACATAAGTGACTTTAACACATTTGACAGTGACGTGTCTGTCGTAGATTTTTTGGTCTTGAATTCCAGTTTGGAGTATAGTTAATTACGAGCTTTGTTTTTCGTGAGAATTGATAGGTACAGTAGGCCATTTCACAAAAATCGTAGCGTATGCCCCCTCTATTTCATTTTTTTTACATTATAGCGAGCTCACCATTTCGGCTCACCTGATGGTAAGTGATCACCGCCGCCCATGGACATCTCAACACCTGAGGCATCACAAATGCGTTGCCGGCTATTAAGGAAGGAATAAGCCCTTTTTTGAAGATCACTAGGTCGTATCTGCTCGGAAACACTATCGTTGGCAGCTGATTTTATTGTACGTAAGCAGAACTGAAAGACAACTAACATATCCAACACATTTTTGGACGATATGGTACGATACGATATCGAATCTTGGGGTTGTGCATACACTGGTGCACTATTATAAATCCTAAAAAAAACAACCAAGGTGATTGTTGAGATTATCGTTAAGAGAATCATATCCTAACTTCCGAAATTTGGTATACAGATGATCTAGAACCTGAGAAAGAACATATGCTACTTTTTATTGCGAAAAGGGGGTTGTAAGGGTTTAAAAGGGGTAAAAAGTTACTTTTGGACGAAGTCGCGGGCGGCCGCTAGTGTTATTATAAAGCAAAACTTACAATACAAAACTAATTCCTGCTCTGTGTAAATTTAATTTCCTGATTAAAGATAGAAAGAGCTTAATATTAGTGCCACAGAAATAGCTCCAAGTACTTAACCTTAAAAGGTCAAGAGATGAACGAAAATAAAAAGAAACGAGACACTTGCCTAATCAAGAAAAAAAACATTTTGATTCAGATTGTTAATTAGAAATCGACGGACTCTTTCTTTCAATTTATTCACGATGGTGCTCAACCTGAGATACAATTAATTAATTTTCAATCAAAAGATCTAATGACTGCAGTAATAAAAAAAACGAAAGAATAAAAAAGTATCGAAGCTCGGTTCATTTTCTGTGATTAAATTGAAAGTCCGTTTCTTAAACAAATTAAAATTTTACAATAGGAGTGCTAAGGTTTTTCAAGAGTCGTTGCCCACCCACCTGGGAAAGAACGTGTAGTCAAAGTTTATTAACTAGTACACAATGACATGTCTCCTTCCCACTCTGGCGAAGAAGGGTGGGTCGTTGGGGGTTTAGTCGATAGGCCTCCAGCCCAAAACATAACCCGTCCGCCCCCCGGCAGACGGACAAGCATAAGGCGCCGCCGAAACATTGTGACGTCGGCCCAATGCACATTGGGCCGGCGGCATTCCCCTAATCAAACCAAAAAAGTCTTTCTTGTTTTAATAGTTATACTAAAAGACACAGTATTGAAAATGTACATTTGTACCCAACAAATGTACATTTTCAATACTGTACCTACGTAGATGGATTAAAATACAAGATAGAAATGAAATAGTAAGAGAAAACGAGTAAAAGAAAACAGTAACAGAAAAGCATGCCATTTTATTTATTTATGATTAGTTATTCTTAGTTTGCTAATATTTAATTAGTGACTTACCGTTTGAAAATAAATCATAACCAATTCCAGACTTGCTGATCATTTAATTTCCCCTACTGTACATTCACTTTGATTAGAGTACAGATAAACCTTTGTTAACTGAATTAAAAACTTATATTTAATTCAAACGAGCTTAAACTCTCCAGTTTGCTGACTCGAGCTTTAATATTGTCTTTAATAATGTTCCTTAGAATCTGAGCTTAATCACAAAGCTCTTTGTCAATACTTGAGCTAAACTTGAGCAAAGTTGGTTTGTCTTTTATTCGAGAGGAAATTCCACGAATTGATTCATGTCGCTTCGCTGATATTATGAAGCGCTTTTATTAGGAACTAGCGGCCGCCTGCGACTTCGTACGCGTGGAGTTAGTTGATTGCATATTTTGAACAATCCACATAATATATTTTTATAAATTGTAGCCTATGTGTTATTCTGATGTATAAGCTATGTTATTGTAAAATTTCATTAAAATCCATTCGGTAGTTTTTGCGTGAAAGAGGAGCAAACATTCATCCAACCATACTTACAAATTTTCACTTTATAATATTAGTGGGAAATTATTAACTGTAGGAGAGCCACGCTTTGGAATGAATGGAATGGCATGAGCGGAGTGGTACCACGGCATCACAGAAGCCCGGCGTGAAGCAGCGCCTGCGCTTTGTTTCATCGAGTGAGTGAAGATACTGAAGGCTCAATTGTGGAGGAAAGGGGGTAAAAGGTTGGCTGCGCACTTGTGACTCTACTGGTGTTACAGGTGTCTGCTCACGGCCGACGTACGAAACATACTGACCACACCCTTACTACGTCGTAGACGCTACGGTGTACATACAACTGTAGCTCTACGACGTAGCAAGCATTTTATAGCTGGCGGCACGAAAGAATAGCGATGAACGTTATTTTGCGCACTTTTAAAAAAGAAGACTAACATTGAGGCGCACTCGAGGTCATAACTACTGTTTCATGCCGCAGACTATACTTACTATAGCAACGTAGCTGGGTAGCTAGTACGAACATTTTAAGAATTCGTAACGTTAACTAAATCGTGCCCACGTTACGATTGCGCCAGTACCTACTCAAAACGAAGGAACTTTGTCGACGTATCGTATCGTACCATTTCCTTCAAAAAAGTATTGGATACGCTAGTTTTTATTCTCTCTTGTACTACCAGGACCTATTAGTTACTTTACTCTATGCGTAATACTATCCTTTAAGACGTTTGTGCGGTCAATTTTAGTTACAATTACGTACGATATAGAGGAAGCTTTTAAAGTTTTCATACAAATTGTTTACGATGCGTATCAATTTGTATGACAACTTTAAAAGCTGCGTGCGTATTCAAGCTTTGAAAAGTTTGTATTAAGCCACACACAAATTTGCTACATCATAGACGCTACAATGTACCACATTAGATTAACGACGTAGCAAGCTACGCATGCACGCACTGTAAGTAGCATACTGATAATTAATTCATAGTGTAACAATGTTTCTATTGGGACTAAGGTAAAATCAGCTAGATGGCGCAGTACTAATAGGACTAGGGCCTATTGATCTACCTCGGTGATCAATTATATTTTTGAGCTAGCTGTGAGTTCATGTTATCTGCTATTTATTCTCTGTATTGTCCCAGCCGACAGAGCAGACGAGAAGGTGTCCCGGCGCAACACAGTGCGCATGGGCATCCGCGTGCTGCAGGGCCCGGGGCGGCCGGCTGCGCCCGCGCCGCCGCTGCCCGTGCACTCCCCGCATCGCGCCCTCAGTGCGCTTGCGCATCAGAACGTACTCAGGTGAGTCTTGTTTGTACTGTAAATTAAATTTTTTGTCATATCAATTCTTTGAAATTTATTCTAAAGTAAATAACTTTAACACCCTTACCACGCCTCCGCTGTGAAACCATAACAGCGGAAACGCATTAATTTCGCGGTGTCTTGACCGAATGTAGGAAAAGCGGAGGGAACTGCCTCTTGTAACGTATAGATTTAACTGTATTCTATTTCTTTCTCCGCGCGGTTTCGTCGACATACTATTACAGCCATATTGCCGCCCTCCAGTCGCCATTTTGTAAAAATGTCGCCGCCAATAATACCGTAAAGCAGCACCTGCGCTGTGTTTCGTCCAGTGAGTGAGGGTACCGGAAGCCCAATTGGGGAGAAAGGGGGTTAACATTTGGCAGCGCACTTGTGACCCAACTGGTGTTGCAGGTGTCTACGGCAGGCGGCAATCGCTTACCATCAAGTGATCCGACTGCTCGTCTGCCTCCTATCACATAAACACTCTCAGTTTAGTTTGCATAATAAAAAAATCAGAGTGTGTCTACTGTGTTACTGTTGCCTAAATATTGAAGTGGAGGAAATCTATAACTTCAGAACCCGCATTAATCTGACGGGCCGCTTCCTATTGAACGTACAGTCAACAGCAAAAGTTATTACACAGTTTTAGATACTTGATCTTGATCCTTTTGGCTTCGGAATAAGAGCTACAAACTGGGAAATGTGCTGCTTTTGCCGTTGACTGTACACCTTAGAGATGAATCCGGGGTACCCAAAGCTAAGTAATTCAAACTAACCCCGACTTCTAAACTATTGCCGAGGGGCAACTCTGAGAGGAAATGCGATGATCTTGACTTATTCAGTACTTACTTTATTAGTGATGCGGAAGTTTGACTTTGTCTTGAATAGTTTGGACTTAGGAATTATAGATTCTGAGGTTAAGAGGATAGAACAGGCGATAGGGAAATCCTACCGAATACCTACTAAAAATACTTATAGAAAATCAATGTTTCGTCGTATACCTCTTCTCCAAAACTGAACCGATTGAATAGGTGCCTTATATAAGGATGTCAAAATGAGTTCTTGCACTAGACCGACGATATACTTACACCCTACATTTATAGATTTGAAAAAGTCCATAGGTGCATGCTCGGATTTGAACCACAACCCCCGAATGGGAGACGCGTTCTTATCACTGCCACTGAGCTACCATACTCACCTACCCTGTTTTAACCCAAAGTCCTCATAATAGTTAACATCAAAAGATTAGATCATCAAAATAATGTATGGAACAGTGATTTTTACATAGCTTATTTTGATGATCGAACATACTAAAGGGGCTCGATTCGTTACCTTATGAGGACTTCGGGATTAAAACAGACTAAAATGTAACGGTTATAAACCGTAATAGGATTGTATACAGCCATTACATCCTAGTTGAAAACCTCCTGAAATTAACTACTAGACATTTTGATGCAACATATTTATACAATGTCTTTTGATAAATGTGAATACAGGCTTAATTGATAAATGCTTACCGATACACCCTAAATAGGAAGACAGAAGGTCAAAACACTTTGGCAACTCTCTTAACACTTAATCACGTTTCCCAGGCTTCAGGTGTGCCCGGGATGTAAAATGCAAAACCCTTTGAATAAACAACCCGGCATAACGCCGAAAGGCGTCAACACGGCTACGGCACTTCCGAAGTGTAACTACATAATGTTATTTTATGTACAGGGCAGAGGTTCGGCGTAAATGTATTCCCTCATCTCCTTTCATTCCTCATTATGATTAATGTAAAATTTTTATTCATCTTACCATTTGTCTATTGTGTGACGACATAATTTGCATTTTTATTTGCGGTTCTTCATTTTAGTTTCAGTTTGTACTTCAACCTTCAACCTTATATTACATCTAATTTATGATGGTTTTATACAGTCTTAATCGATTTTATCTTATTTTTTTTATGACGTAAGCAATTCAGTATTAAGTATATTGTTAATCTTGTTTTGTTTGTTAATGACATGTTGAATTTAATGAATTTGGTTGCAATTAATTTATTTTCTTAATTATTTTGACATTTAAGTATAATTAGAGTATTCCCATCCCTGTTTTAATATTCATACGCCAACGAGGCAGAACACAGTGTGACTTTTATAATTTTAATTAAGATCTTTTTAATACCTACCTGTGCTTCATGAATAAATTATTTGTATTTGTATTCTAAGTTAAAAACTTTTCCTGTATGCACTTGTTTCTATTTTGTTTTTTTTTATCAGCATATTAAGCTGTACCTGTACACAGAATGTTGGAAGGCGATTGTCGAGCACTCCATTTATAAAATCTCTATTTGGATTTCAATGTCGAGTGTACAATAATTGCCTCCCATTGCTGCGTCAAATAATGTACGTGTAATGTATCCTTCAAATAATTCATCATAATGATCAATGTAAACTTTTTGTTCATCTTAAATTTTTTCGTAAGTTACAAATCATAAAATAGCAGAACTAAGAAAACTAAGACGATTCTGAGTAATCTATTTTATACATAACGCCTTTTAAAAGACATAAAACAATTAACCTAATTGTTTTTCTATTGTGTCTGCTGTTAAATACAACGGTATATCTCTGTGACCTAAAACTAGAGTTTAAGCGAACACAACCTTATTTTTTATTAGATCTTAAACTTGGTGATTCGCTAGGGAATCTTATTATACCTACCACAAACTTTGCGAATCGTGGGTAGGAAATTTTATCAGTTCTCAAATTATCCGGTACGAAAAAATCTGATATCTTTGCTACTATACTTGCCCAAGAGACCCTTATTAGAGGCGGAATAAAAAGCCTACTTATCAAAATAACTTGGGGAGTTGTAAATGAACTCGCCTTTGGAGTATGAATCCATAAGTTTTCTTTTAACAAAATGTAACTGAACAAGCTGAATATAAAGCACGCAGGAATAGAAATTGGTCGTGGTTGATTCTATCCGAGAAACTTCGATGACGTGTAGCTTTTGTATGTAGATATCTATAATATTATATGCATTCATATTTTTGCAAGTGCATATATTCATATTATTGACGACCCGTTTGGCGTAGTGGTTTGAGCGCCGGTTGAGACGCAAGGGTCGCGGGTTCGATTCCCGCACCAGCACAAATGTTTGTTGACGAAACAGATATTTGTGTTGGGTCTGGGTGTTTGTAGTTCCTTCGTTGTTTCTGGTTTCCATAGTACAAGGGAAAACCTTAGTTGGAGGACCAGGACAATGTATGTGATGTTGTTTTTATTTTTGTCTGGTTAATAGTAATGATATATGGCGCTGGGCGTCGATTCCATCGCGCTAGAGTTTCGTATTTTCGGTTACCTATAAGCCGTGCCATTGTCTAAAGAAGTTATCTCTTAATAAATAGTATAGATTACTATCTTCATCACCTGGCGAACAGTTGCAGAAACATTGACACGTTCCTATAAATACGAAACTCGTCTTTTAAAACCGCAGAGCGTAAAGCCCCACTTGAGTAATGCTTGTGGAATAATTGAGAATCAAGGTCTAAGTTCACAAGATGACCTTTCGTGCTGGAGGGTCCGTAAATCAGGTGTTCTGGAGGATATAAAATTCAAGGGCTTTGAATAATAAAGAGGGAGCGCGAATGAAATGACTCGAGTTGGGTTTTGTTTAATAAAAAATGTGTGCTTAGGTATTGGTTTTTTTTCTTTACGAGCTTTTACTTGACAGCGTTTAAGGGTTCAATATATTTTACTTCTTACACTGTATAGTTTTTCTTCTGTACTTATTTTAGGTAAGTAAGCTCCTAGGTAGTTTTAAATGTTGGTTACAAAATTAGGTAAGTACTCCATGCGTCTCAAAAGTTGCCGGTTTTGAATGACAGAAGTCACATAATATTATTATTTACTAGTGGCCTGCCGCCCTCACTTCGTTTCTGGACAATACCTCCACAACGTACCAATAGATGGCGCTGGTCGTTGACTACATTGCGCAATTCGGTTTAGCTAACTTTCTTAAGTAGTTACGTGGTTATGGACGAATACCACGGAAAGTGTTAGTACCATTTAGTACCTCTACTACTACTGGATATTGTTGCTGTATGCTTAAAATATTAATGAGACTATTGTCAGCTCATGGTGAATCAAGCATCTACAAATATTCGCCGGCTTAGTACCGGGTTCGGTTAGTTTAATTGGTAGAAAAACCACCCGGTTTGAGAAAGGTTGTGGAGTTAGAGAACCAGCTAAAGCCTTCGATAAATTTTCTAAGTGCATTTTTACCATTTAGTACTACGATTTCACTTTTTTACTGTCTCGACATCACCACCCATCAGTACTGCGCACCACTACTTTTTTTAAAACTACATAGGCAAACAAGCGAGCGTGCACTTCTTCGTATTCCCACATCCAATATGGACGATTTTATTCCTCAGCTCATTTTATTTAGTTTTGCTCCCGTCCACGGTGTTCCAAAGCCCCAAAACTACAGCCCGCGGTTATTTCGGAATGCGCCCTGCGAGGGCCGGCGACTGTACCCGCAACCACCGGCCCATAAATAATTCACGTTATCGTACTCGGCTGAATAGTACCGAACGGGTCTAAGTTAATAGAATATACCGTTTTTACATACACGAGGAGAGAGACAGAAAAACTTGCGCGATCAGGATTAAACACTTCAATCTCGAAGAACTAAATTTTTAAACCGACGACCGGGTTTTTGACGACCCGTTTAGCGCAGTGGTTTCAGCGCCGTTTGAGACGCAAGGGTCACGGGTTCGATTCCCACGGACACGGAATTAATTAAATTAACCTTCAACCTCGGCCGCAAGCGGCTCAAAATCGATTTCGGCGGACAACCTTAAAAAACTGAAGACTAATCCGCGGGAGAGAAGAGTTATACTTTAAACTAAGATCTTTGTACAACATATGAAGAAGCAATAAACATATTGAATTGAATTGAATTGAGTTTATAGGCACCGGATGGCACTGGTGTTGCCTACTATTATTCTGAATACCTAACGTTTTATTAAACGACTCTTTAACATTTTCAAAAGTTCTTGCGACGCTCCATATAAAATGACCAAGCCACGTGACCAAATGTGCATGAAAAGTTGATTTTTAATGTGAATTTCCGAAAGAACAAAATGATGTTTAGAATATTGGTAAAAATCGTCGTTAAAGGGGTGCAGATATTCACAGATACACCCTGCATAAGCCTTATGGTTATCTATTGAAGATATATCTTTATAAATAGTGTAGAAATATAGATAGATTATATTTTACTCTTTCGCTTGTAACTTGTGCCGCTAATATTATCTAGGTCAATGTTTCACTTGTGTATGTTACCCACTAGAGATTACCATTTTATTACCTACCTGCCACTTCACCCTTCTATGTAATTATACCTCAATGGAAACTAAAATATTTATAGGGTTAGTAATTAAGGAGCGATATTTGAACGATGGTATCTAGTATGGTTTAAACTAAACCATCGAATCAGCATATAGAGCAAGAGCCAGCGGCAAACAATTAAATAAACTTTAAGGGTGTCTGGCAGAGGGTTGGAACCGTACCGTGATCGGCAAGATGACTGCCTTACCCCTTGTTAATTCACTGCATTATTCCTCTACCCAAAGGTTGTCTGGAAGAGATCGCTATTAGCGATAAGGCCGCCGATATTGTATTTGGAAATTACTATTAGCATTAAGTTCTGTTATGTGTTGTGCAATAAAGAGTATCTATCTATCTATGACTTTTCGGATTATTATAAGTAAAATATGTAAAAACTGAGTTAATATTTTACCAAATTTAACACACAATTTTACACACCTTTATTACCTGATACCTGCGAAAGCCACCGCGACCCAAGTTACATAGACGGGATTCGTTGTTACCTGTGTTGGGGACATACATTGAGAAACTTACAGCTTTTATATTTTACCGAAGGCCTGTGGGCCGCTGGCTCTTAGACCAATACAGAAGTGGCAATGAAAAGAGTCGCACAGTGCCTGTAAAAGGGAGGGAAATCTCAGATTAGATCATAGCGTCCGTCTCTCTTAGCTCGCGATGTAGGCACTGAGGGTCATATCACGAACTTTTTAAGGATATCGTAGTCGTTTTTGTAGCGCGTCTGGCAATATTGATGAGCTCTCTCTATATAATCGTACGTAAGTATAACTAAAAACGACAGCGCAAACGTCAGAAAGTATAGTAGGCCATTAGGCATAGGCAACGATACGCATAAAAATATTAAGGAAATGTTACGGTACGATATGATGACGTGCTGAGTGCTACGTAATCGTAGCGTAGGCACGATACGTAAACTTTACGATTTATTTGAAAAGATCGTGCTAGGATCTTTGGGTCTAAAAATTTGTGTCCCATTCCTCTGCTATTTCCAAAACCAATGTGATTGATGTCAGCTTATTCATCTAACTTCGAGGTTCATACCCATTGATGTCTATATTAACTCAATGTTCATACCTAACCTAACTTAATCAAATTTCCCATTCGATGTATTAATAACATCCACAGCCATCGACAGCTTTGTTCTCAAGGGTCGCATTCTCTCCAAACACAAATTACATAGTAATAATTACGGATTTGCTCTTAAATATTGAATTAATATAATGGTGAAATTAAACTTAATCTTCTATGTGCTATCTATATCTATACTATTTATAAAGAGATAACTTCTATAGACAACGACAAGGCTTTTAGGTAAACCGAAAACTCGAAATTCTTGCGCAATGTAATCGGACACAGCGCCATCTATTGGCTCATTTATGAATTACGGTCCCGAAGCGAAGTGAGGGCGGGCCACTAGTTTATTATAAAACAAAGACAATTTTTTTGTTATGGCTTGGGCGCTGCTTCACGCCCGTCTTCTGCGAGGCCGTGGAATCACTCCGGTCTAGCCGGCCCATTCATGCCTAAGCGTGGATTGGATCTCCCACGGTTAAAATAATATTTTTTAATATTCGGATTATTTTACCTAATCGTGTTGTAAATGTAATGTAGTGTTGTGTAATGGTTGGTAGAACACGTACTTAAAGGGATGTAAATATTCACATAAACACCCTGTATAAACCAACAGTCTCATAACTTAGATATTATGTTAAGTACTGTTATTATTATGAATATATTTTAATAAACTATCAGATCATGGCGGCGATGATAAAATCACTTTTTCATCGACCCGACTCGTTTGCCACCACTTCACCTCGTTTAAATTATCTTTATAAACTAGCCTTTGATCTTTATTGTTGTATCTAGGTTATATTGAAATATTACCAAAGCTACCGTTATTACTCATAAGACCTTATAATTATATAGAAGGCAATATCGGATGTAATATGAAACCATTAGGTAGGTAATTTTTTGCAATAGCTAATAGCGGTTTCTATAATTCATGGAAAAATATTATGTAACGAGACTGTCCTGTAAGGGTGTTACCAGACCAATCGATCGTAGTCCTTGATCGATGATAGAATGGATAAATTGACGTCGACGTCGGTTGTATCAGTAAAACATTTAAACTATGTATACAGCTCGTGGTTTACAGATGTGTATAGTATATGCGTTTTACCGTGGGAGAGCCACCTTTCAGTATGAATGGGCCGGCTCGACCGGAGTGATACCACGGCCTCACAGAAGACCGGCGTGAAGTAACGCCTACGCTATGTTTCGTCGAGCGATTGAGGGTACCGGAGGCCCAATCGGGGGAAAGGGGGTTACCATCAGCTTTTCTAAGATATCGGCCGCCATATAGCCGAATCGGTTGGAGCATATAATTAGATACCGGTGTATCTGTCTGTAGCAAGTCGGCAAATCTATTGCCACTGGTTGTTAAGAACATGAGGCAAGCCACGTACGCGAAAGTTTACACGTTTATGACAATAAACACATTTAACTACAGTTTCAGTTACTCAAAACCATTTCCCCACATAATGGGCGCGAGTCTCCAACAAACTTTTGTTTATCAAACTAGGCCTGCTCTTAAGTACCGGATTTAATTGCTAAAGGCTCCCCAGTTCCTTATAAGATTGTTCGTTGTGTTGAGGTACGGCCACATAATACTTAATAGTACCTGTACAGAAAGCCCACTCCTAAAAACCGTTTATGGAAATTAAGACTCAGGCTACCATAACATAACGTTGAAATTCCGACCGCCCAGCGTTCAATGCCTACCATTATTCATACCTAGAAGTGCGTTCTCTTTCTATCGCAAGCAACTGTCGCGCGTGCGTCGCCGCTCGTTCGTGATTTTCTACTAATTTGCCCCTCCGGAGGGGACGCCGCATGTACTTGCAAGTTCGATACCTACACGCGGAGTGGGACAGGCCTGGTATGGCTTCCTCTTTGCTACGGCGGAAGCGCTCTCCTACCGGTGAACAGCTTCCTATTGTGACTCTGTGGTGAACAGCTGTTCAATCTAACCGGGTTCGATGACGGCCGGCTTCGGGCGCAACGGGTAATAACATTCTGAGATGAGTAATATGGCATTGTGTAAGTAAATTTCATACTTTAAAAAAAAGGTAGGTACTGTAAGGATGCTAAACTCTTTCGGTGCTGGCCGCGATCTATGGCCGGTATTTTGGAAAGGGAATCTGAAATTTTTAATAAATAAACATTAGTTTTTGGATTATAATTCATCAACAAAAGAAAAACGTGGAAAAACGTACACGATTATCGTGGAATAAGAAAAGCGTGAAGGCACGAAGCTGGAAGGTCGGAGCTCTAGTATGTATTTAGAAATTAATCTTATGTTTTTTTCAGAAAGAAAACAGGATACAACCAATATTAAGGACAATTTAATCGTATGCACTCCCCAATCCACAAGTTACAGTAATCTTTACGAGTATTTTAGCGGCTGAAATTAAGCCGCAGATTTGGACAACTAACTAAGTTCTTTAAAATGGTAGCATCCATATTAACAGATATTTCGCAACAAAGCCATGAGTCTACAATGTAATTCCTCTAGGGCCATTTAGTACATGATTTATTTTTGTTGATGTTTATTTTCCTAGAATGGCCAATACTTTTAGAGTCGGTTGGAAAATATATTTCACAACAAATAGAAAGATGTTTAAACAAACTTATCGTTTCTATAGAATCTACGAAGTGTACTGGAGTGCGATCTCTTGAGTGGCTGATCCGGCCAGGCCACTAGTGACGGGCATTGGGAAGATACATCGATATCGTAAATCAATATTTAGTAGTTAGCTTGCAAAAGTCGATTATTATTGATATCTTATGAATATCAAAAGTACAAGACGCAATATTAGCCAAAAGAGAAGAAACTTCAACAATAAAAAAAAGTACTTAGTAGATAGTAAATATTTGATTTTCAATATAGGTATTATGACCTCAACTAGAGAGCTCGTATTACAAACTAATTATTTCAATAACTACTAAATGTTATAACGGTACGGGTTTTTGATCTTTGATATGTCACTAAAAAAACATATAATCGCACTTGATGGAAAGTGACGATGAGGTCTAGGAGACACGCGTTTGCCTGGAAGATGCCTGTTCACTCTTGCCTTAAAGATGTCCAGGTTGTAGTGGTCGGGAAAAGAGACTTCGTCAGGGAGTTCCACTCCTTAGCTGTCCGTATGATAAATGTGGAAGCGAGTCGCTTCGTACCGGCAGGGGGCAAATCTACCACATAAGGGTGAAAGCTCGCTATGACACACATTTTTAACTAACCAAATTAACCTTCACCTGGTGGGAGGCCTGCAACGGCTGCGGCCTCCTGCACGTGGCCTCCACTCAAGGACTTTTCCACCCCAACGGCCGTCTGTTCTCCTCGCAATGTGCCCTTCCCATTGCCACTTCAGCCGCGCAATTCTTCCGACGATCTGGTGAAGGTCGCGGGAGTCCCTTGGATGCGGGTGGCACAGGACCGATCTGTGTGGAGAACTTTAGGGGAGGCCTATGTCCAGCAGTGGACGTCTATTGGCTGAAAATGATGATGATGATGAAATTAACCTTGGCTCGTAACATATCGATACATCGATATATCGCCCATCCGTATGAAACAGACGACTCTCGAAACTTTTCGTCATTGATTGCTTGTTTACTAGCCGTCAGTGGATACCAAGAATAGACTGTATGTACCATGTATTAATGTATTTAGTTTACGGTCTGGAGCAGTTTCATCAATCTTGATTTACGTCGAATCACAAAGTGCGTGGGTTTCGGAAAAAATACGTTGTCAGTGTAATAAGTAGGTAGCACAAAAAATATGAGGTGAATTCTGCATAAAGTAATATTATTTTAACAGACATGCCGATCATGCCGTCATCGCCAAAACTTCCAAAATACTTACTAATTATTATTATACTACGAGTATTCTTTCACGAGTCACCTAGGTACAGGTAGCCTTTGAAATATTTTTATGACTACATAAAACCGTAGTATCTAAGGTTATTTATCGCCTGCTTTATACCTTATGCCGGCGTTAAAACCACGTTAATATCAGATGTTTAAAACTTTAGGGCGAATGGCTTATTCTTAGTATAAGGTGATGTGAGTCGAAATTTTTTCTAATATTAGATAGGTACCTATGTAAATATTTTTTTCTAATAGATTAATAAATCAGATACTTGTCAAACTTTTATCATTTGTAGCCAAGTTATAAGACTAACAGTGGTAAGGATCAAATTACATCTAATTATAGCCTTAGTGACAAAAACTGATTCAGAAGTGACCCCTTGATTTGTTAAAGATTACAATTTCGTAGCAAAAATAAACGAGAAGATTTCGTTGCTGACCAATTCTTATACTATGAATATGCAAAACATGCGATTTCAAAATTATGTGGCAGTGCGCAAAACGAGAATCACCCGGTCGACTTGGAGTTTTCCCCCCACCTATCTGTCATAGCTCATCACCTCAAAAACGGCTTGACGGTGAACTCACATCACCTTCGGATATTAATAGCTAGTCACTGATATAGACAAGAAAACTGGCAAACTGAAATGGGAATGGGCGGGTCACGTCTGTCGAATGGCAACCAAAAGATGAACCAACATCGTCACCTACTGGTTACCTGACGGACGCCGACAACGGGGCCTGGAGACCTATTTTTGAATTTTCACTTCGTCCGAACAAAACTAGGTACTCGTTTTGCAAGTCACGTCGTCTCGTAAGTCGCATGATTCAACATTTTCCCTATATTTGAAATCACTCGCTTAGGGTATTGCCATATGTCAATGTATAGTTTTAACTCGTTTCACGTTGACGTAAATGCGTCCACTCGCTTCATGGAAACGAGTGGTTTATACCACTCATTGCAAAACGCTCGTTTTCGAATGATTCAAAAATGCGGATGTCAAAAATCACGCGAGTCACACATTTTTTAGTGACAGGACAATTCAAAAATAGGTCTCCAGACCTAAAAAGCGATGGAGTGACCATCTTAACAGCTTTGCACTTGATTGGCCACAGATGGCGGTAGATAGGGATCAATGGAGAGACTCGGGGGAGGCCTTTGCCCAGCAGTGGGACAATGTAGGCTAAATAAAAAGTACGACGTACATAAGTACTGATGTAGTTACGATTTATATATCATCCATAATACTGGATTAATTTATTCTTTAAAATAAACAAATGTACCTATATGAATTATTCAATATTTCATGCGAAAACATCATTAAAATTAAGGTTTTCATTGGAAATAATATCGTTAGTTTACCTACAAAAGCAACTCGTTTTAATAAATCATACATTAAAAACATTAATACCAAGTGGAGTATTTGGTTTGGAGTTAATTGAAGCTGTATTGGAAAATACTATATATTCGTTTTATGAAAGATACTTAATGAAATATATTGACTAACATGAAAAAGTAATAATTCATGGGAATTTAAAACATCAACAAGGTATCTTCTAATACCTAAAATAAAAATGTGAAAAATCTGTGTCTGTACATTGAATTTATACTCAGTCAATAAAGTCGTGAAATTATTCTTTTACCTTGAGGTCAAATATATTTTTGAGGAGCAACTGTAGGTATTACAAACTTATTAATCTGCTATTTCTTAACTAGGAACTATAATTCCGTGGTATATAAACTATAGTCTTTATGCCGTAAACGGTAGTGCTGGCGCCATCAATTAATTTCAAAACTTTCTTGATGGAGGTAGGTACGAGTATTATATTTATCTTAAAATATTGGGGCGATCAAAAATCAGTAACAAAACATGGTACAGCGATTTTCCAAGACTAGCCTTAGACCATGTCTCGTAATAGTAGGCTCGGGTCAAAAGCTTTTCACCAGGGCAAACCAAAACAAAATAAACTGGTCACGGTCTCTATCCCCTACCTCAGTCCCCGTCTTTCTCCCGTTAAGAAACCGCCATTATACAGGGTGTATCTGTGAACATTTACATCCATGTAACCACGTGTTCTATAAACTATTCTGAACAACATTTGTTCAACAACTTTTCCAAATTCTTCCAAAAATTTTTCAACTCCCCATACAAAATAACCAAGTCACGCGACCGACTTTGAATGGAAACATGAAAATTTTTTATGCGAATTTTCAAAAGTCTTAGAACAAATGTTGTTCGGAATGGTAGGTAGAACATGTGGTTAAAGAGATGTAAATGTTCACAGATACACCCTGTAAAGTAGCTTTCAAAGCCAATTTGTCTACTTTGAAGATCTCGTAATAATTGAATTTAAACATTGTAATTGCATTAGACTAAGAAAAACAACGGGCAAAATTTTAATTTCGTTCAGCCATTTTTCCAAACCACCGATCTAAATAATGCACATTTCTAAATGGTTTAGCTTAATTACGTCTCTAGATACTAAAGAAAGTTCAACGAACCCCTTAACTGATATTATTGTTACTCGTCAAAGTAACATTGGAAAGTAGTCCAGTTTCAAGTTTAGTGTTATAATAATGTAAACAACTTTGGAAATGAAAGAAAATATGTGATTTACATATGTAAAAAACTTAGCATAATTATGTACTATTTATAAAGAGGATGAATAAAAACAATTATTGTACGCATTTTGCAATTTTTTTGGTATAGGTACACTTCGATACCTACATGATAAAATACCTAGGTATACAAGTACTGAGAGGGTGTGAGGAAGGGTTCTAACAGAGCTGCCATTAGTAATTAAACATATATCAATTTTGTATTTCCAACATGCCGTCGACCTAAATTTTATTTTCGACCCTAAGATAACGCCAGTTAACGTTCTTTTTCGAATGAAATCTTCATTGACGGTGAAACTTTAACTGCGGGTAACACCTCAGGGCGAAAGCAGTATAAAATAAAATAGTTTACGTTTACAAGTCTGGAGACTTAACTAAAACTTTAGTAATTAAATGTACTCATTTTCGTGACTTGCCATCAGATGGTGGGGTGAGCTCCTACGGCCCCTTTGTACTATAGCACAGAATACTTAATAGTACTATAGCAAAATAAGTTGAAGTTCAAATGAAGAGGTCCTACTTTTCTAAACATGTACTACCTAGTCCTGTCTGACTTTGAGTCGTGTTTATAGACAGCGCCTACGCATCTGCCTTGTGCTCAGACATCCGAAGGGACTGGCTAACTTATTCTATGACGTCATTGTAACTGTGGAAAACTTTCATGGACTTATTTCATTAAGTACACTAACATTGTAGATTAAATTTCTGTATTGTCTAGTTTTAAGTGGTGAATTTTGTGCAATAAAGTATATTTTTCTCTTAATATCGATAGCCAACACTAATACAGATGCACAAGGTGAGCTAATCCAAGTTCGACAAAAACGTAAAACAAGTCCATAAGAACTCGTGTTTTTTAATGAGGCATAGTGAAGTCATTTTTTTTGGTTCAGCGCAAATGAACACAGACACCTTCCTTACTTACAAAGAGTGATAACACTTATCCGTCTAACTAAGCAGTGCAAAACAAAATACTACTTTGGGATTACTTAGTCTTCACCATTTATTTACGCATGTGCCTTTGGACCCAACTAAAACTTACCTAATAAAGTTTTGAGAGTGTATGTTGTTACTGTATGTTTGTATGTAATAAAATGTAAAGCAGTGAGAGCTAATTTAATTTAACATTACCAAATTACATACATTTAGATTAAACTTTTTTGCCTGATCTCAAGATGGATTTGGTCTTAGTTTAAAATTAATGCTGTCACTTTCAATTTATTTTTAAACCATGACTAACTTTAGGCTCAGTTTTATAATGCGCCCCCGCATTACAAAACTGAGACTAAAGTACGCCCGAATTAAGTTTGATTTCCATTTTGTATGAAAAAGCTGCAAGTCTCCTTAAACTTAATAGGATATAAGCCAACGAAAAATTTCATTGGTTTTCTCTCTTATGTTATGACAGATCAAAATCAGGTGGTAACTATTTTCCATTTCATTCATTATTTTTTAAATCTATTCTATACGAGTTCAATACTTTCTACGAAAAATGTTTAAGGTAACATGAGCATTTTAATTCATGAAATTGTATTTAGAAACTTCGATGTACCAGCAAATATTTCATTTAACTAGAATTTCGGATCACGGTAAATAAGTTAGTCCCTCACAGTTTGCGGTGCGCAGATAGTTTTCTGTGTATCCTCCTGTACTATGGCGAAGTTTAAACAATACGTGCTGGCTGGAACTTTGGGGCGAGTCTAATTACGAAGTTAAAGATTTTTGCGCGTCACTTGAGAATGGCCCTTAAAGCAACCAACTCAGTGGCCTTGCTTCTTAGGGGCGCTTTCAACGCGCTGGTTGGCGATTTCTCTAAAGTAAAAGTAGTATTCAAACTACCTGTCATTTTACAACTTTGGAAGTGTGTGAAGTGACTCTCACGCAAACGATTCAGTTTGTAAAAAAAAACGAGAACGCTTTTGTTTGTGTTTCACAGACTACCTTACCAAATTTCAATAGGTTCGGTTCCTATGATTTCGGGAACAAGTATCTGTCATACGAACGGATAGTCTAACATAGATATGAAGAATCTATATAATTACATAGGGTTCCATTTTTGCCACTTGGCTACGGAACTAAAAAGAAAATTAGTGAAAAAATTACTGTGCTTGGAAAAAAACTATTGTAAGTAAACATTATCATTTAGTGTGTCATAGAAAACTTCATGAGCGTTGTCCAAAACGGTCATTTATTACTTTATGTAAAACATGTCATGTATGTACTACTTACATATTCGATAACGATGTTTTCATTGCTCAGATGGGCTTAGCTGATATGACGCCCACGTCTACCTTTACGACCTAAATTTTAATATATAAAATAGATGGCGAATCCTTCCCTGACCTCAAATTGATTCGGCATTGAAAAAACGAAATTGAATGTTGGGGATTTCAATAAACGTCACATCATAACTCACACTCGTTACATTGAGCAAGGCAATCGAGCTTAAAGCCTAGATATTTCTGTATTAAGTTAAGTAGCTACCTATAACATTTTGACGACAAAAAATGTTTCATTCGTTTCGAATCCGAAAATTCGCAATTCTTAAAGTATCGATAGTTTAACGCCCGATATTGCCGATGTATCGATACTATCATATATTTCTGTACCAAGTACCTATAAGATTTTGACGACAAACACATTTTTCATTAGTTCCGAATTCAAAATTCGCTATTCGCAATTCGCAAAGTATCGATAGTTTAACGCCCGATATTACCGATGTATCGATACAATCGATGTTTCGATACTGTCGATGTTTCAATTCTACCGATGTATGGCTACTATTAATGTATTTATTAATAGTATTGTGCCAAATTCCCTATTGATACGATAGTATCGATACTATTGACATTTGCAATACTATCTAAGGTCAGCAAAACAAGTTGAGATTATTTTCAAATACAACATACAAATGTATTTATTTCCGTTACTTAGGTATGAGTAACATACTTAAATTACTTATTTACACTAGTGATTACGTTCTCTTCAAACATCTTACGTGATCTGCTTGTTTGTGTGGAGCGAAGTGTTAATACGCGCTATAATGTTGTGATTAAATTACCTAATACAGTATCTTCATTGTTTATTTTCGTAGCTCTATGGTGGATAATAATAAAAGCAATTCTTGAAACGGATGCTTGTGGTCGGTCATTGGAATTTATCTACATTTTTTATGTGATAGGTGGCAGACGAGCAGACGGATCACCTGATGGTAAGCGATTACCGCGTCCCATAGGCACCTTCAACACCAGTAGAGTCACAAGTGCGCAGCCAAACTTAAACCCTCTTTCTCCCCAATTGGGCCTCCGGTTCCCTCACTCACTCAGTGAAACACAGCGCAGGCGCTGCTTCACGCCGGTTTTCTGTGAAGCCATGGTATTACTCCGGTCGAGCCGGCCCATCCATGCCGAAGCGTGGCTCTTGCTTACCATCAGGTGATCCGCCTACTCGCCTGCTACCTATCACAAAGAAAAAAATCTTTTTACACTCTCATAATTGGGGTAGAGTTTTAATGAGTACGAGACGGTGATGAGTTCATCAGACTCAAGTAATTACGTTAATGAGTTGTTAAAAACGAAATGGCTCATACAGGTGACATTGTGGCTCATACTGAAATTAAAATTCTCGGTTTGTTTGTTAGAAATGCTAGTCTTTTTAATTAGAAACGCATTTTTAATTAAAACCTTCTACATTTTAACATAATTAAGTATAAATATATTTATGTTTATACTGGGAGTTCGGAGGAATATGGACTTGACATCTCGATGAGAATAACCCAAAATGACAACCTTATAGGGTAGATGTGCCCGTTTGCCGGCCATACCCCGTTTTCGGCCATTGGCCGTTAAAACCCGAATAATAAGAAAAGTATACTTCACAGACTTACTTAAAGAGTCATGTCGACTCTTAGTTAATCTAATACTACACCTCTTAATTTTGTAGCATTGTAGATCATAAGTTGCTTCCTCAGTGAGCATCTGAAAGTTGGACAGTGCTGTCGTGTGCTGGATATAACAAAAAAAATAGTGCGCGCAAAATTGTTTCACGGTAAGTTATGAAGTCATTATAGTTAGGTGAACAATTATTTTATCGTATTGTATTGTAGATGAGTTGAATTTATGTTATTTTGATTGATATGTTTATAATATTCAGTATATTGATCTTAATTCGATGTCCGGGTAACTAACCACATTTTTTCGGAAGATTCTCGTTCTCGGCCGCTAGGCCGAAAACTGACTCATACATTTAAAAAATCAACCTCTTAAATTTAATGTCAGAGGTAAGTTGTTGACAAAAGAGAAAATTGAAAGACAAAATATGATGTCTTCACATTTGTGTGGTCAGATTTCGGCCACTTGTTATTGGTTATTGTTTGGAATATACTCAGTTAAAGTTTTTAATTTTTGTCGGCCGAAAACCAGCTTTCAATAAACTACTTCTCGGCCCCGGTAAAATATTGTGGCCGAAATCGGGATGATTTTATTTCACTTTTCAGCCCATCGATAATACTGACAGTAAAATCAAGTAAATAAAGCAGGATCGTGTGTCCAATAGATAAGAAGTGTGCCCTTTTTATCACCTTTTTATTTTATTTGCAATAAAATTCGGGTAAATAGTATTGACAACGTTGTTTAGACTGCCGAAAACTGATATAAATAAGTTTAGTTTTCGGCCAGTGGTATGAAAGTGGCCGAGAAACACTTCAAATATATTTAGTTTTCGGCCAACGGAGTAATAAAAAAAAGACTGGCGAAGGGACAAAGATGGAAATGATTTCAAACAGCAAATAACTTTTTACTAGTCAACACGCAAAGATTATGTTCCTTTGTTAATTTTGTTGTAATATTAAATTATTATCATAATTAAACTAATTGAATTGGAATTCTTGGTTTTAATCTATTATGTTTCTTATTTTTTATGTCATAAAATTCATTTTTCCTTGTGTTATTTAGTGGCCGAGAACTAGTAAATTCATGGCCGAAAAATAGAAGGAGTGGCCGAAAAACCGGCAAAATTGCTACTTATGGAGATTTTATTTTTTAACAATTATTCTATAATATTGAGAAGTAAATGCGGTATTTATATTAAAATTAGACTATAATTTGAAGCTAAAAAGTTTACATCCACTATTCCGGGATTGAAGAATCATATAAAAACAATGCCTCAAAGTCAACAAGTCCTCTAAATGGCCGAAAAGGGGCACATTCACCCTAATGAGTTTATGAGTTAAAAAGTATTCTAAGGTTATTCATTCTTTACACCGAATTTCACTACACCAAGATTACCTAATGGAAGCTTGGTATTATTTTTAATGATATAAATGGTATGTCCATAGAATTGATAGTTTTTATAAGTAACACTGTTAGTCTATGCATTTCACTGCATTTAACCTCGAAAAACCCCGTCAAAGGGTGATTTTCCAAAACAATATATCATCATCTGTTCCCAGATTAACTGGGGTCGGCGCAGTATGTTTTCTTCTTCCATTCGTCTCTGTCATTCGTCATCGTATCATCCACCCCCTTTTCAGTCATGTCGCTATTCACACAATCCATCCATCTCTTTTCGTCCTCTGTTTCTCCACCCATTGACATTCATACCCATCACTTTTTTGGTTAATTTCCAAAACAATATAGATATTTAACCCGGCGAGGCTGTGGTGGCAAAATGTAACAATGAGTATGTGGTGGGGTTTGACATACCCACTTATTAAATTGGCCATAATATCATAATATCGATAAATTGAGTTCCAATTCTATGTTTTTGATATTAATA